>OX422212.1:559864420-560464420 GCA_949130495.1 Sambucus nigra | reverse complement strand
AAGGCATAACCTACCATCTATATGGAAAAATATTTGGGAAAGGAAAAACTTACAATTTGTGCATGGCAAAACCTCTGGTACAATCTGTGTGGGGAAAAACCTACAATCTATCTATGGAAAAATATTTATACCATCAGTGAGAGGAAAAATATTTAGTAAAATTGGTGTATGGATCAAACCCAATACAATCGGTATATGAAACAAATCATTAGTACAATCATCATTACAATCAAAGACACAATCACAGTCAAGGCACACTCATATGAACAATCACTTAGGATAATGGCATAACCGCAAATAAGAAAGGCCCTATAACTTGCAAACTCACATAAGAATACAACACACTCATCCGTACACTCATACGGGGAAAAAATCACAAACCCCGAATATAACACAAATTAGAATCCAAAAAGCATAACATCACACATAACACTAGTCAAAGAAACACACAACGTCATCTACAACACCAGTGAGGAAGAAAATTCAAAACAACAATCATTACACCACAGTCATAATCGAATGAAATTCTTGAAAGTCACAAACAATTGATGGTCATGGGACACCATATGCAAATAACCATAGAAAATCTTGAAAGTCGTCACAATCGAAAACCATTATGGAAATTGTATGTCACTCGATTATCGGGAATTATTTTATACCACATTTTTTCAAAATATACAACCGGTAGGTACCACCCTAATCTCTAGAGTTTTGAATATTTTCTTTACATGGTTGATATCTTCACTAACAATATAAATTATTTTCTTGAAAGCTCATTATGAATAAATTCAAGATAACCATAATATTTCATAATATGGATATTCGGTAATAAATTTTACCTCGTGTCATGAAATTCTCATCATATACTAACTAATGTATCTCATGTAACTTGTAGACTTCAGTGGGAAAAGACACCTTATAAAATCAAGTTGACTCAGAAACCAAGATGACCAACAACAAATTCACAAGAAAACATAAGTGAAAAATTCACAAGACGCGAAGATCAATAATGACCTCAGAAAATTCAAAGATCGAGATAAATCCATCATTGCAGAGTGTAAAAGTTCCTCAAAGATCAACCAATATCTCTTAGAAATTATGAAGATTTTTAAAAACCGAGTATAACTCAAGCTCCTCAAAAATTAGGAAAATCAAACGCCTCGCAGAACCGAGAAGAACTTCAAAAGCATAAAAGATTTCAACATTCCTAAAGACACGAAGAACCATGAACTTTCAAAGGTTTTTAGTTTCACCCACTTGAATTCGCAGCACACGCATGAATCCATGCATGTGAGTGGGATTTTTTAGGAGGGCTATAAATATAATACTTTATAAAAGTGGGGTATAATTATTATAGCCCATAAAATTAGGATATATTTCTAATAGCCCATAAATATCGGGTATCGTTATATAAGTGGGGTATAGTTATCACCCATCACAAAAGACTTTACATAAAGAGCCTCACACTCCACCAGGGGGGGGGGGGGGGGGGGGAGGTCAGAGACAACCAAATAAATAGGAGAGTTCCTTTATATCCTCTAGAAAGAGAAACACATGGGTAGAGAATATCATCATTTTGTAGAATCCCACCTCAAATGGTGAAGAGTCTTCACTCCCCCACCCCCCATCCCCAACACCGACCCCCCACCTATAACAACATTTTGGCTCTTAACAAAATATGAATATGAACACCAGAGAACCACCGTGTACGTAGGCTTTATCGAACCACGTAAATAATTTGCATCCAATGTCTACATTTATCTTCTTCATCTCTTATCTCTCTCACTACACCAAAACTGTTGACTTGCCACGATAAAAAACCTTGATAAGTTTGAGGGTGACAAATGAACTTGTCACCGTCAAAGACTGTGACAAGTTCATTAGAATTGTCACGGTCTTTGACCATTATAAGTTTGTCACGATCTTTGGCTTTGACCATGACAAGTTCGTGACAATTAAAAAATTATCACAGACATTGACCGTGGCAATTCCGTGATAAGTTTCTTTGTCACAGATTTATCACGGTCAAAGTCCGTGACAATTTTTGCAAGAATTTAAAAAAAATTGTTGTGCAGTTTGGCTACTGCCACTGCCCAACTGTATATTTGTACTTATTATAACAAAATTGTACCAGTCCAAACAACATATATCCAAATAAAATAGAAATAATGTACCAAATCATGGAATATATAATTCATTTCCAAATAAAATAGAAATACATATATCCATATCCAAACCAACACGTACTAAATAAAAAAAAGATAAATATAATCCAATATCCAAATAAAATAGATAGAAATATTGGCATGGCATAAGGTCTTGAGCAGGTTGAAGGAAGAAGGAAGGCCACACGACATATTCATTGATACACCCCTCAATTCATTGAACGCCGCATTTTTCGCGCAAACACAAAGGTGAGTTCTCCTTTTCGGACACCACATACGTGCTGATCACCCTTGCCTAAATGACTTGGAGGGGACGTCGCTGTACCACCATATCCGGGAGGAAGCTCGGGTGCCTCACCCCCCTCTCTATACTCTCCCCATAAAATATGTCGAGTAGAAATATGCTCAGCCAACCGATTGTTGACATCGACCGCACGACGAGAGCCAAGATGGAAAATAGATCATATGGCAACAAGTCCATGAGTATCAGTGATGAAGCAGTGACGTCCTCGTCCTCGTCCTCGTCCTCGTCTACCTATACCTCTTTTTCCTTCTCCTTCTCCTTCTCCTTCCCCTTCCCCTTCCTCTTGGATCCCAACTGACACTTCATAAAGGCGTACATATCTAGGACCGCCGCCTCCAACCTTGATATCTTATCGTCATGGGTGTCCACCTTATGATCCAACCCGTTGTTGCTCGTCTTCATTCTGATGATCCTCGACTTCCCCACCCGCAAGCTCAACCCCTAGTCCTCCCCTTGCGATCCACCTAAAGCACTTACCTGAGTGCGTCTGTAGCCAAAGATGCTCTGTCGGCATCAGACTGCAACTCATGCACTTCCTTAAACTTTGCCTGAAATGGCAAAAAGTACACAATTAGTTAATTAAGTAAATAAAAAAATTATAACGTAATTAAAAAAAATTAAACATTTATAACTTACAATCGTGATTACGACACTCGGGGACACCTCCTTCTCCATATCCTTCTTCGTCCGAATTTCCACATAGGCATTTAGCCTATGTGGCCTACCCCCAGGGCCACTCCTCGTCTCCTGAAACAAAATAATGCAAAAAATAGTAAGTAACTCAAAGTAATGCCAAATTAGAATACATAAAACTAAAATTAAAGAAAAATAAAAACTTACCATCCTATGCTCCACCTCGGCGTAAGACGTCCGCCCGGTGCATGCCCAACTTTGTAGCCCGATTTTCCCTCCCTGATTGGTGAGATGCCAATTTTCATTCATCGATCTCATTGTCGACAAACTTTTGCCACCGTACCAATGAGATCGGCTCCTTCGAGGGGACGACCTCACTTACCCTCAGAATAAACTCCCGGGTCTTTCCAAAGTACAATGCCCACATATCATTCTTCCACGTCTTATATTGATCCCTAAATTTTTCTGACATGGAGTCACGAACATGTGAGGGCAGGCCGAATTGTTTCTATCAAACAAATACAAATAAAAAAGAAAGTAAGTGTTAGTTGCTTTAAATATAAATTTAAATATAAATTTAAACATAAATACACTACATGTAGTGCCCCCCAGATGACAATCTTGAGCTCATTAGGAACGACCCTCGAATCAGTGTACCCCGGGCCAATGATCTCCTTCATAAACTCTAGGGATCTGTCAATAATGTCGTCTTATTCTCTACGACGGACCCCAATTTGTCCCATTTTGGGGGCCTACTGGCCGAGGAGCCCTCGTCGCCTCTGCTACCACGCTGGGATGAGGACATTTTCTGAAAAAATTGTTATATTTAGTACAAACATATATATGTACTTTGAATTAAAGTTCAAATCCGATAATAACAAATTCGAGAGATTTCATTTAATTATGTAATTTAAAGTATGTTTCATTTAATTTAAAGTACGCATAAGAACTAAAACTTATACCAATTTCAATAAATACGATATCAATTTCAATTTCAATTTAAACCAGTATCAAACAAATTTATATCAGTTTCAATTTATACCAATACAAATACCAGTTTATACCAATTCAAATTCAAATTCAATTTTAATTTATACCAATATTAATACCAATTCAAATTCAATTTGAATTTATACCAATACCAATACATACGATATCAAATTTAATTTACACACAGACACCCCCCCCCCACCCACCCACACACAACCTCCCCCCCCCCCCCCCTCGAACACCAATTTTGATTCAAATTCGAGTATAACAGAGCACTAGAAGAATACACTCACAGGTTATTACAAGCATTAAACCGATCAAGTACAAATGAATAAAAAAACATTAAATTGTCATCTGATAATAATAAAGCACTAGAATAATATATCCACTGTCATTACAAATAATCAGAATACTTATCACAAATCTAAAAATTATTTCAAATTCGGGTCATCATAAAAAATGGATTGATATTCAGCAGGAAAAGCCAAGTCATCCACGCTACTGCTTAGACGCTTTGGTGCATGTAGGACGATTGAACACGACTCGTTGTTCATATAGTCCAAGTAAAACACTTGCTCAACCTTTTGAAAAACACAAACAAATGGCTCATCTCTCACGTGTTCGTTGCTCTTAAACTTAGACAAGTCAACTATGATTAAATTTGTAGCAGGATCAACTTTATAAGAATTTTTATCCTCAACTCTTACCCAATCACAATAAAATACAAACTCTTCGAAGCTTATATATTCCAACTCAAATATATTTTGAACTACACCAGAGTAAGTCATTTTAGCTTCAATGAGGTTTTTATCTTTTGCGCTCGCTCGAAAGAAAGTAAGAGCCCTGTATGAAATGCTGGAGTTCTGTACATTTGTATTTTCCTCATACACCCTTTCACTGAATACGTAACCTTTAATCGATAATTTTTGTACTCTTGTGCCATGAACAAGGGTCCTTTGGCTAGATAAGAAAGCCTTTATATCGCATCACCCGTCTTCAAGAGCTAAGAATATAGATAAATTACGTAGGTTAGTTGTAAAGCTTTCTTGTAATGTGACATTTAATAATAGCCATTTTCATTATAATTACCTCGTGTGACAAACACAACCTAAAATCGTAGTCTGATTGTGCCATTGTTTTTCGTCTTTTATTATTCTCACGGGATTTATATTTTCTGCATAGATCGTGACGACAGTATTACCAAATTAATCATGTATAAAAATTAAAATAATGTAAACTTACTTTTTCCATTCTTCTACATCCTCATGTGTGTCAAATAGATAACGAGCTACTTGTTCATGTTGCAAACTCGTTAATTTCACTCGTTTGCCCATCACATGACCACCCTCATTGACGAACTCATCAATGTCATCCACGCTGGTCGAGTCAGAATATATTTTCAAGAGTAGAATTATGACTCCACGGTGATGTATTCCTCTGTAATTGATCCTTCAATGCATCTTGTATTCTTGATGTAATATTTTAAAACTTTTATCAATCTTTCAAATGGATACATCCACCAATAGCTATACCAACAAGTGAAACCTTATGTCGAATAATGATGGGGGAAAGTACTTCTCCAACACACAAATTACTTCGATCACCGCCAATTTTACAGCCACATGTGATCTCGATTGACTACCTTCTCAAACAAAAGTTAGACACAAATACTAATTTCCATAATAACCCTCCGTTAATCGTTGTGCTTGGAGAAACAGTGCTTAAACAATAGAGGAACCAATTACATGATCACATGCCAATTGTGGGAGTTACGCTTATATAAATCATGAGTAGCTTAATTCACAATCCTTTGCAAGTTGGACAAAAAATTATATGGAACCTACAAATTATATATTGTGTCTAAAAGAACCTTCCTTTCCTCACTCGTCAAAGTAAATGCACTAGGGGGAATTATTATACTTCCCGTACTGTCTTCTTTCAACCATAGTTGTGGATTAAGTTTTAATAATTTAAAGTCTTTACGTGCATTTTTTCCATCATTCGAATGAATCCCCCCAAGGCATGTGCCCACAATATGTTTAGCGATGTTCTTCTCTACGTGCATCACATCTAATACATGGCACATCGGGTCATTCTTATAATAAGGCAAGTCAAATAAATTTAACCTCTTAAACCATGCCTTTCTTATATCAGCTTCATTCGTAGTTGGGTTATTCTTATGCTTGACGTTCTTAAATTTAGGATTCTTACCTGGCATATTAGGTCCACAATCAGAAGATTTAATTTCAATTTTTGAACTCGAAAGTTTTCTTGGCAGTAGCCTATTCAACCCCGCCCGATAAAAAATTCGAACATTTCTCAAATCTAAAACTATGAGCGATGGGTAAAAATCTCTTATGGAAATGGTATACATTTTTTGAGCTAGAGGGATGACGAAGAGATTCAGTCTCCTCTCCATAAATAGGACACACGTAATAACCATATACTGCTCAATCGGATAATGTCCCATAAGCTGGAAAATCATGAATTTCCCACATCTACGTAGCTTTCAGTATAAACTCTTCTTTTCTAAAAGAGTCAAACGCTTGCACACCCTCTTACCACAACTCATTTAATTCTTCTACCGAAGGATCTAGGTAGACATCAATGTCCTCGCTTGGTGCCTTTGGCCTAGGTATTAACAAAGACGACATAAAAAATTTAGGTCTCATACACTATGAAGCAAGGAGGTTAAGTGGGGCTAGGATCACTATCCATACACTCTGATTGATGCTTAGATTTCCAAATGGAATGAAACCATCTGTTGATATTGCTAAATGAATGTTATGCTGTTCTCGAGAAAAATTGGGATACTCAAAACTCATCCTCTCCTACGATGTAGAATCAATAGGATGACGCATGAGATTATCCCTTACTTCTTCCCTAGCATTCCAAGTCATTGCATCTGCTATCCATGGTACTATGAAAAAAATGCTTTAATCTAGGCCGAACGGGAAAATATTTCCACACTTTTTGAGGCACTTTTTAGCTTGTGCCTTCCTTTCCCGTAGATTAGACATATTTAGGTTCATTGTATACCGGACACCGATCGAGATTTTCATACTCCTTTCGCTATAGTATGAAGTCATACACATAAGCATGAATTTATTTATAATTCATTCCCAAACCTTTCAAACTATTTTTCATAGTAGGATAGCTTTTTAGAAGCATATTCTGCTTTGGTAGCAAGCCCTTCACCCAATTCAAAATTCATGTCACACTATTGCCAGACCAACCACATTGGGTCTTCAAACTATGTAAACCAACCATGGCATGTAAAGTTATTTTATCTTTCTCATGGTCAGAGTATAACGATTGGGTCGCCTTAAATTTTAAACTTTGGTAGTCATTGTCAAGGTTTATCCCGATATCTTCATGAGCACCTGAACCTTGTACATCGTCAGTGACCTCATTATCTTCCACTTCATGAACTCCATATACGTAATTTACTATATCTTCTAACATATTATGATCTACATTGTCATCATCCCCTTGTACATCTATCCTACTTGTTGAAGGTTGTTGTGAAGGTTTTTTGGGGACAAAAGGAACTTTCGATTCCCCATAAAAAACCCAAAATCTATAACTATCATGTATACCCCATCTTAACAAATGTAGTTCAACTGTTTTCCACTCAAACACCTTACCATTCTTACACCTAACACACGGACATGAAACCTCTTCATCATTATGACATCCTTTTGCATATGTAATAAATTCATTGGCACCTCTGCAAAACTCATCTCCTAGTCTATTTGTCTCACCCATCCACTCTTTGTATTTAAGATATCCCATCACAGCTACTACAAACAATCACCTATTATTGGTAAGAAGCGTATATTAGTGGATTAGTATAAACAAAAGCGTGAACATTTAGTTCCCATTAGTATAAACAATCATCTATTGAATGTGTAGGCATAAGAAATAGAAGGCTAGAATCTATGCGCACTCTATGTAATTTAAGTTAGTTATAAATGTTATAGAATAGTTATTTCGTGCATTCAAATGAGAATACCTGCAGTCATGCACCCCCCGAAGCAAGTGTTATATAAGAAGTTGACTTAATGTAAATTTACACATGGGCTCTCTATTGCGGTTCCCGTTATTTCCTATTACTTGTTGTATAAAATTTATAGTATGTTTCATTTAATTATATCTTATTTATATTCAATTTTTACATTGTCATGTTTCATTTCTCATCATTACCCTAAATGTTAAACAATGCTTAGGACCAACCAACTCAATGGCCATCTAAGTGTTAAAATCCACCAGTCAAAAACAATTCAAGAATTCAAAAAAACAAAGCAAATAATAATGTATTTTATTAGAAATTCCTAGGTCCAACCAACTCAATGGCCATCTAAATGTTCAAATCCACCAGTCAATAACAATTCAAGATTCCGAGATAATTCAAAAATATCTATGTGCATGTTTATATATATATATATATATATATATATATATATATATATATATATATATATATAGAGAGAGAGAGAGAGAGAGAGAGAGAGGTCGTTGCTGCAAATAGGGAGAGAAACCAAATTTTAATTTCAGAATTGAAAACCAAAAATTAAATAAGCACTATACCAAATAACAAATACTAATTTCAATTTCTAATACTATTTTTAATTTCAATTTAAATTACCAATTTCAATTTCAAATTCAAATTCAAATTTATTGTAATTCGAAATATTAATTCCTATTTCCTCCATCTCCTCTAAAGGGTGAGTGGTCTTACCCCATTCAAGACCTCATATTTCTATAATATACTTAACAGCTCATGCACATTGTTCTAATTTGAGGAACATTCAGCAGCCTATCCCCATAAATATCCAAGTTCACGACACAAATTCGGAAGTGTAAGTGTTATAGCAAGGTATAGAGCATCTAAAACCCACAATAACAAAAGAGAAACCACTAATCTCAATCTCTTCAAATACAAATACAACCAAGTCTCTCGAATTACATACAACAACTAACTTGAAAAATAAATACAAATCTCCAATGCTCTATACATCAAAATAAATACAATCTTCTCAACTTGTATAAAAAAATCTTCCCAAAATAATCCTCGCTAAAATCAATCTCCATAGTTCCCCGAAATTCGCGCTAACCTGCCACTAAAAGAAAATATGGGAAAGTATGCAATACGACAGGAAAGATGCTCAACAAATATTAGCGGTGAATAAAACGTAACAATACGAATACGAATATTCATATCAAAGTGAATCTCATAAGCATTTATATCAATATAATTTCTCAACAACACATTAACCAGGTCACCAGGCCTCACCACCGTACCGCGCCTATGCATTTTTAAGCATATCCAGAAAAAAATATTGGCGGGTGCCCAACCTCCGTGCCATATTAAAATCTCATGACAACATGATCAACACAATAATAATACCACATGAATCAAAAATAGATTCCAACAAATATTTCCAGAATTCTAATTGAATTTAGCAATTCAAATATGAGACAATAATCACATGAAAACAATGGGAATAACTCTCGCGAGATTAAGGAACATATTATGTAAAACTCCATACCTTAAACAACCAAAAGATACTAACAATAAATCTGCCCAGAAATGCAGATAACACCATCAAAATCAGTCTTCAAACATCACCAAAACTTCCTCCAAGATCAACCTCAAAATAAACCCAAGAACACCTCCAAAAACCTAAGGTTGAATGCTAAATTAAAGGGGAAAAGTGTGTATAAAAGAGAGGAATTAAAAACATTTTTGCTACCAAAAAGTTGTACAAAAAAGGGTCACCCACGACCTTATTTTATAAGGCAAAATCAAAAGAGTTGGAAACAAAACAAACTCTCAAAACTGCTTGCAACGAACGTTTTCTGAAGGCATCGATCGATCGATGCCCAGGCGTCGATCGATCGATCACCCCGAAAAACTGATAATTCCCTTTAAAAATGCCTATAAGGCAAAATATTAATAATTCCACTAAAAATCCATTTTAAATCCGATTTCAATTCCTCTTGAAGTTCTAATCTTCTAAAACCATAACTAACATATTTAACTAATAAAAATTTAAAATTTTATTTTTTCTCTATATTTTGAAAATACCCTAAAAATTACGCGGGTTATTACAATAACACTCAACATTGCATCATCTAATACGTACCCAGATAACATTAAGATACGACAACGAAACTTCCCCCAAACGTAACAAGTTTAAGCCACTAAGAATTTTATTATACAGAAACTATGCAGTCCCAAACTGTCCAAATGGTACAATTCGAGAGATATTGTTACAGGGGTATGACTCTCGAACGGGTCTAAGGGCTATTGAATACGTACGCATAAGAACTAGAAGGCAAGTATCTATGCGCACTATATGTAATTTAAAGTATGTTTCATTTAATTATGTCTTATCATAATTCGAGAGATTTCATTTAATTATGTAATTTAAAGTATTCGTCATTTAATTTAAAGTGCACATAAGAACTAAAACTTATACCAATTTCAATACATACGATATCAATTTCAATCTTAGTTTATACTAATATCAATTTATACCAATACCAATACCAATTCAAATTCAATTTCAATTTATACCAATTCAATTGAATTTGAAATTATACCAATTTATACCAATACCAATACAAACGATATCAATTTCAATTTCAATTTACACCCCCCCCCCCACACACACACAACTCCCCCCCCCAACACACACACAGACCTACACACACACACTGCACCCCATTACGCACACTGGCCACCACCCCACCCACCCACACAGACTCCTTCACACCCCCACCACCACACGCACACACACAGACCTACACACACATACAAACAAAAAGGAGAGAGAGGGAAAGAAAAAAACACACCTGAAAATATATATAGAGTGAACATTCACGTTCGAGAGAGAGAAAAAGGAGGGAAATGAAAATAGTGGGAAAAAAATAGGCGTCTAGGGTTTTTAGTTAAAAGAGTTGTCATAGACCTGCCAGGATCTTTGACAATGAAAACTCTCTAAAGTTGTCACGGTCATTGACCGTGACAAGTCTGTGATAACTATAATTATCACGGTTAATGACCATGACAAACCCTTGTTAGGAACTTATCACGGTCATTGACCCTGACAAAAATCCATTTTTTTTTATCACGATCAATGACCGTGACAAGTCTGGCCGACTCAAAGGTGAAAATTTAGCCTTTTTGGTATAGTGTCTATTGTGACTTTGATCAAGAAATCTCTTAGACATGTTACACCTCGTTCCTTGAGGGACAAACTCCTAAATCCCATCTCATCACCAACGACCCTCCTACACTATGTTTTATACATATACAAGAGAAAAGTGGGATTGTCAAAGATGATCATCGGTAATGATATATGTTGTAGATAGAAAAAAATCAAGGGGGTGATACCACAAATACACATACTATAAGCATACACCCCAAGTATCATTAATTCGAAGGACTCACGATCCCAGCCCCAGCCATAGGGGCAGACGCAAGACCTTACATCGACAGTTTTGGCAGTCTTGATTGCCCAAATAGTTGCTGCCATTATGGCCACCATGAAGTAGGACCAACCACTACCCATGACTATTATTGCTCTATAAACCATGACAAATTGGTAGAAGGCTAGGAGTGCTTTCAAAAATAAGGTCAGTTTACCGAAGATCACTGCCTCTATAGATCCTAACATTTCTCAGTAGTGGAGGAAACACATTGATAGGCACTTAAGTTTGCTAGAGTTCTTAGATGTACAAAAAAATATTAGCTAGTTTCAAGCTAGTAAGAGATTCATTACAGTGGTGGGACTCAATTACCACCGATAAGGACATGATGAGGATGACCACCAGGAAGTTTTGGGTTAATTTTAAGGAGAAATATTTTTTGATATCTATTCGGTCTAGTAAGAGGATCGATTTTCTAAGACTACTACAGGGTAACCACATAGTAGCAGAGTATGAGCAAGATTTCACTTATCTTTCATTATTCACCCCCTAAGATATTAATATGAAGACAAATAATATGGACAGATTTATCACGGGCCTCACATGAAGGATCATACAAGTGTTATTAGTCAACCCGATCTTCACTGCTTATACTCAGGTAGTGAAAACCGCTCTTCTACATTTCTAAGATTACCATAAATTTAAAGACATGAGGGTCTTAAGAAGGATAAGGAAGGGACCAATAAAGGATCGAAGACGGAGGAGATTAAAGAGTCATCCCAAGCTCAGGGAGGCTCACACCAACAGAGGGGATCGACACACGAGGATAAACCCCTTAAGAGGTTTAGGTATGTAAATGATCAATGTCATTAGGGCACTAGGGAAAAAGTTATCACAACCATCAGGGCCAAGCTCATTACGAACATTAGGTCCAAGGAAATCATAGCTATCAGGGACAGAAGAGCCACGACCATAGGGGAAAGGACTGACAGTGTCAGGGCCAACAAGATTAACCCCAAAGATATGGTCTCCAGTAGGGTCACCATTATGATGGTCCCTTTAGAGGTAATATCTATACATCTAGTGAGTAGTGCCATTCTACCAGGCAATGCTCGAGGGGGTATGCTACCATTCAGAACCAATTACACTAAGGTCAACATCAAGTGTTACCAGTCCAACCATAGTTTTAGGCATTGCCAACACCACCATAATATCCGACATTGTTACCAGCCCCTAAAAACTTAACTTAAGGTTTCCCTCTTATAAATTATGTAGATATTTTAACTTCTATCAACAGGACTAGCAATATGCATCACATGCCATATAGGGTATGTGATATGTTTACGGTTGTTATGAACAACTATTATTTGACACTGTAGCATCACACTCTTTTATTAGCAGTTCATTTGTCAAGACTTTGGGTTTATTAGATACTTTTATCGAGGTTTAATTGCCTGTATATACCCCAGTGAGTAAAGGTGTTGCTTTATGTTAGGTTTGTGTGGATGTAACAATGGAGATTGGTTGGTTATGCTTTTCAGTTGACCTAATAAATTTGGATATAAATATGTACGATATTATATTGGGTATGGATTTATTATCATGAACAAATCTACTAGAATGGGAAGGCTATCATGTTTACCATTCGTAGGCAGGAAATGTTTCTCATAGTTATGCCTAGGGTCGATGGGTGGTCTAACACCCATTTATATTACATTGATAAGAGCACATCGGTGAAGTTCATTATATTTTTAGAGTCGATACTAGTAATCCATGAGTTTTTAGATGTATTTAATGAGGTACTAGGGCTACTACATACCCGTGAGATATATTTTGTGATAAATTTGGCACTGATCACCAGGACCATAGGTAAGGAACCGTGCATGATGTATCCGTTGGAGATAAGGGAGTTAAGGGAATAAAATTCAGCAATGAGTATGTCTCCAGGGGGAGCTCTAGTCTTATCTGTTAAGAAGAAGGACGGTACACTCAGACTATGTGTGGATTCTCTGAATTTTAACATAATCATAATATAAAATAAGTATCCATTGACACGTATCGATGACATGTTTAATTAGTTCAGGGGTGAGACTTTCTTTCCAATGATTGAATTGTGCTTGGGATATCATCAATTGTAGATTAGGTAGGATGGCATCTTGAAGACATCCTTTTTTAATTCAGTATAGATCGTATGAGTTTTGGGTCTTGCTATTTCGGTTTATTAATGCCCCAATTGTGTTCATGGATTTGATGAACAGAGTATTCTGACCATAACGGGATCAGTTCGTCGTCGTGTTAAATGATGACATTTTGGTCTACTCTTGGTCTAGGGACAAGAAAGCCTAGCATCTGAGGATGGTTTTGGAGACACTTTGAGAAAATAAGCTATATGTTAGGTTCTCAAAGTGTGGATTATGGTTGTGAGAATTTTAGTTTTTTAGCCATATTGTATCGAAAGCTGGAATTTTTATAAATCCTAAAAAGGTGTTGGTCGTGGTGGAGTGGGGACACTCCACAATAGCTACTTAGGTGAGGATCTTCTTAGGGTTAACAGAGTACTATATGAGGTTTATTTAGGGGTTTTCGAAGATTATTAATACACTGACTAACCTCACCCAAAAGAGGGTATCATTTTTTTGGTATGATTCTTTCTAACGATATTTTGAGGGGCTAAAGGAGATACTTGCAAATGCATCGATTTCTTTCATTACCACTACGCAGAGTATAGTATATGGTTTACATCAATGCATCACTTCAAGAACTTAGAGGAGTTTTGACGCAAAAGAAGAGTCTCATAACTTACTCTTCCCATAAGCTTAAGCCTCAGGAGGATATGGTTTGCTTACTTGAGTCTACACTATATAGGAGATCCAACTAGTTTGGATATGTTAACAAAATTTAGTAGATTTGTTTTAGCAATTTTCTCCATGGTATTGTAAGACTTCAACAAAAAATCATTCAGTCCAACTCAACCAACATTACCAAAAAGGTAATTTGAACAACACCCATACATTACATTTACATGCATTACATTAGTGTGTGTGTTAAAATATTTTTAAATATTTTAAAAATATTTTTAAATATTTTAAAAATATTTTTAAGTATTTTTTAGGAATATTTAAAAAATTTAAATTAATTTTTAAATATTTAATAATTTGAGAATAAAATGTTTTGGGGTTAAAATTGACTTACTAATTCCCTTCATAAAACTCCCAAGGTAAGAAACAAAATGAACACAAAATTATGGGGGAGAAAATGGGATTTTTTGAAACTCAAAAACACGTGTTTTACATTCATTCTTGGCCCTACACGTTCTGGTATGGTATTGGTAGCATTTGTTTTTGTTTTGTCTCACAACTCTAAGACGAGATCTCAGCCTTTGGGTTAAAAATCATCAATGGTCCGTGTGTCTTTGTTTATAATCCTTGTGAGTGTTGAGAGAGCCAATAGGAGTGAGCAGTTGTGCAGTTCATTTGTAACCCTTAGATCAAAAATTTCAAACATTAGATTAATCTCATTCGTCCATTTGCCTCGACCTTCCAGAATCTTCTTAAGCCATTATAAATAGGAATCCTTGTTGAGGACTTACAAAACTTTTGGCCATTGTCCATTTGAGATAGAGAGAGAGAGAGAGAAAAGAGAAAGGAAAGACATATATAGGGAGAGAGAGAGAGAGAGAGAGAGAAAGAGAGAGAAACCAGAAGAAATAGAAAGAAAATCACTTAGGGTTTCTCCTACCAAACACATAACCCATCGTCATTTCAAAAAAACAGAAATCCTACACTTGAGTGTTTAGATATTTTAGGTTTTTTTTAGGGTTTTAGGAGTTTGGACGTTTGAAAGAACTCTTCAAACATAATCTCTCTTAGGAACACAAATCTTTTAGTGTTTCTCAAATTTTTTCTCATAAATTGTGAGAAACACATCTGAGGTACATCTCATGTACATTTTTAGTGTTTCTATCCCTTTATTGTATGTATATTGTATTTTACTACTTAGTATTTTTTTTATCCATACTCTCAATTTTAGATTTCTTGAAAAATAGACTTCTAACACTTCTGATTTTTAGATCTGAAAGTTTTTGTACATAAAATAGAGTCTTACAATTTGTGAAACTTATTCTGCACATAAATAAATTCTTATGATTTAGATCCGTTTTCTTATGATCTATAACTTAATATATGAAATTCTAGTTTGAAAAACGAAGTCTGATTTTCTTGTAAATATAAACAGTTGCTTGTCATATATATTATTTGTATATTCATAGGACTGTTTGTATAATTTATCTAAGAGCTAAGTGAGTTGCATACTGCATTTAGACACTTCATAGTCATAAAACACTCTCACACAAACACCTAGTAAAAAGTGTTGTTCCTTTTAAGAGATCTTGTTTGACTGAGTCCACACAAGCAAGCGCAAGGAGTCAAAGCAAAGAAAATGCCTGGGAGATCAAAGCCAGATTCAAAATATCGTGGAGGAGGTTTTAGCTCATTTAGGTATATTTCTATTCTTTAGCCTAGGATCTTGTGTTGCATGTTTATGTTCTTATAACTCTTGTATAATTATTTATAGTGGATTTTTTTGGTTGTGGCGTAGAGGTCACCGTGGATGTTTCCTGAGATTTGAGGTTTTATCATGTTAAAAATCACCGTGTCAACCTAATGCTCTTGTTCTTAATTTCTAGCATGGCTTGGTTTCAATACAAAGAAGTAGTATAGGTTTTTTATTTAAAACCTACGGTAATCAATCTACCAAGTCTAACATCCAACTAAATCTGTTTTATACACATTTTGTGTTTTAAGATAACAAAAAGGAGTTTCCTATATGAGTTTGTTTTTGGAGTTTACTTAATTTTTAACTTTGTGTTAAAAACTTAGTGAACGTTTTTCAAGTGGTATGAGAGCGGGTTTATAAAAATATTTTTTATCCTGAAACTCCAAAAACTGCTTTCTGAAATCTTTTCTAAAAAATTAGATGAGAGATTTAAGAAGTTAGGTAACCTTTCCTCCTCTATAATGGACACAATTTTCCATACTGGAAAGTAAGGATGATTGCATTCATCCAAGGGACTTTAGGTGATGACGTGTGGGACATGATTTAAAATGAATACCAACACCCAACTAATCCTTTTGTCTGAAATAAGCACTTAAAAAGTTAACAAAAATCTCAATGATTTTACCAAAGAAGAGAAAAATATGTCACTTGACAATAATAAGGGAAAGAGCTGGTTCCTTATGTCCATAAATGAGCATAAATTTAAATATATATCTTGTTTCTCCACTTCCAGGGAAGCTTGGGACAAAGTCGTCACTGCCCATGAAGGTGATGAATGTATTAAGGCTGGGAAAACTCAGATGTTAGTCTAGAAATACAATACTCTTATTATGGATGATAATGAGTCATTTGATGATTTTTATATAAAATTAACTAATATTGTCACAAAGTTGCATGCAAATGGGATAACATGTGATAGAAAGGAGATAGTGCTTAAAATCTTAAGATCCTTGCCTGCAAAATTTGACAATAAAAGATATGCCATAGGAGAGATGGATAGTCCTACATTGACTATTGAATTACTCAGTAGTAAACTAAAAAAAGTTGAGATGGAGTTAGATATAAAAAGAAATGACCTCACAGAACAAACGATCCTTTGGATACAATGTAGTTTTCTCATCTCAAGTGATTGTCCCTAAAATGAACCCACTGTACTTTAACCTTGGCCTTAGTAAGGATTGTGATTTGGATAACCATATGGCTCTTATGAGCAAACAATATAAGAAAATCATTAAGTTTAGAAACTCTGTGGCTTCTAAACAAGGCAAACCTAGTTATCAAAATCACAAACCTCATGATAAAAATAATGACAAACAGACCAATGATATCAATAGGCCTAAAAATTATAATCGCCACATCAAATGTCATCATTGAGGGACAATGGGAAATTATGCTACTAAGTATAGAGTTAACTTGAATAACAACAATGTTAGGGCTAATATATGCAAAACTTGGGACGACTCAAGTGATTCTGATGAAGATGAAATTGAGTCACCCAATATTGATGAATCATGCATGTCCTTTTATGTCAAGATCATATATTCTGATGATAATGCATGTTTGTATACTGATGTATTATGCCTATTAATATTAATATCATACCTTCTAGTGATATTCTTGTATTTACTTCTGTTGAAAATAACGTAAATAATCCTAGCTTATGGGTGAGTCAAAGTGAAAATTTTGTTGATGAATTGAATGTATGTGTGAGTTCCACTAGACAAAATGAAACGATAGGGGAAACTGCACACATTTCACTTAGCAAGTCCGAGGATGACCTACCTAATATTCAATAGTTATACACCAAAATGATTTAAAAGAGATCCAAACTAGATAAGATGGTTAAGCAATTGACTAAACGTGTTGAACAACTTAGTAAAACTATTAGGAAGAATGCAAAAGATTATACCGCACAATGCATTGGTCATGAGACAGAGACAAAAGATTTTTATTTAAAATTAAAACACCTATCTGAGAAAAATGTTATCTTATAGGAAATGTATTAGTTTGATTTAATTGAATTGGAAGAATCAAAACAGAAGGTTTCAAATGTTTTTAAAAAATACTTCCATTTTGAAACACAATCTAAAACCTATAAAGAAATTATTGTAGGAAGTAAAGATTCTGAAGATAAATTTGGTTTAGGTTTTGGAGAAAAATTTTTAAATGCAAAACAACTGTCTCCCCTAAAAATATTATTTTTGTAAAAGAATGCGAGAGTGTTGAAAAACCTCATGAAGGAATTTTTCATGTTAATGTTTATAAAGCAATGCAGAATAAGTGTAATCAACAGCCAAACCCTAAAGGAAAAGCTCAGTATATTTGTCCGCCTGTAAGATAACTCAGATAAAACACAAAGACCCGTAGTAATTGGACTAGTATGTCTTACAAGACCAAACCTATCTTTAAGGACTTAAGTGATAGAGTCAAGCCTACTTCTCATCAGAATTGCTCCTATTGCGATGTCTATGGGTACCCCATTATCGAATGTTTTCAAAAAGGCTATGTACACCTACCTATCAAAACTTTAACTATTCGAGAAAGAGTGAGAATACGTATGTTCTCCCAAAGAAAACCACACACAACTCTAACTATAAGAAAAAGGGATAACCTAAAACTAAGAAGAAACCATTTAGAAAGACCCGTCAGACCTTTTCTAAATCAAAGGCCAATAAAATAATTAAAACCAGGCACATTTCGATTATAAAAGATGACCTGTTACCCCAGCTCAAGTTCAATGTCGTGATAACTGATTTTAAGGCCCAGTGCACCTCAGTTGATTGGTACTTGGATTTTGGGTGTTCCAAACACATGACTAGGGACTTAACAAAATTGATAAATAAGAGAGACTTACTTGGAGGTAGTGTCCTATTTGGATATGGCGTTTCATCTAAAATTATTGGCAAGGGAATACTATATAAAGAAGGGCTCCTTACTTTACATGATGTCCACTTAATTAAAGGTCTTAAGGCCAACCTACTAAGTCTATCACAATTTTGTGATTCCAATCATAATCTTACTTTCTCTAAAACTAAGTGCAAAATTTTGAATCAATAAGGTAACAACATCCTTTTAGGAAATAAAACTACGAATAACTATTACATACTAATTTCAAAGACTGAATCTTGTATGGTTGCCAGATTAGATGATTCTGATTTATGGCATTATAGATTGGGACACGCAAATTTTGATAACCTTCGTAGATTAAGCTCCCAAGAAATAGTTAGAGGTTTGCCCTAAATCAAAAATACTTTTAACTCTCTTTGTCGTCCTTTCCAAGTGGGAACGATGAGTAAATTTGCTCATAAGAAGGTTAAAGGTGTTTTATCCTCTAAACCTCTTTAACTAATCCACATGGACCTTATGGGTACCTCTAGAACTGTGAGCCTATGTGGTAACAGTTATATTCTCATTATGGTGGATGATTTCACACGATTTACTAGGGTTACTTTTCTGAAAAATAAATTTGACACCTTCCATGAGTTCTTAAAAATTCTTTAAAAAATTGAGAACGAGAAGAATACCCAAGTATGTTGCATAATAAGTGACAGAGGTGAAGAGTTCAAAGATTCAGGTGTCATGGAATATTATGTAGGTAATGGATATGAACACGAGTTTAGTGCACCTAAGACACCTCAGCAGAATGACATCGTTGAACGTAAAAATAGAACCATACAAGAGATGGCTAGGGTGATGTTACATGTAAAAAGTCTGGCAATATACTTTTGGGTTAAGGTTATACAGACTACATGTCACATTATTAACTGTGTATACCTTAGGAAAAATACAAAAGAGACCACATATGAACTATGGTACAATAATAAGCCTAACTTGAAGTACATTAGAACTTTTGGGAGTTTTTCCTACGTCTCTAAAGGCTGAGAAAACCTTTCAAAATTCGATATTGGGGGTGATAAAGCCATTTGTTCTGGGTTATTCTCAAACAAGTAGGGCTTATCGTGTTTATAATCTTCGTACCAAGGTCATTATGGAGTCTATTAATGTAATTATAAATGACACTAGCACAGAGAGTTGTGATAGAAAAAAGTGGTCGTGGATGAGTCTAAAATAGTTTTTACCCCTGACTCTCTTGAGATAATTGATTCAATGCCATCTAAGATCCCTGCGCTACTAACCTAGGTTTCTAAAGACCACCTTCTCAAAAAGGTTATTGGTAACCCGTCTAAGCTAGTGCAGATGAGATCACAAATTCAACAAGTGTATACATTTGCATGTTTTGTTTCTCTGGCGCCCTATCTGACTCATTATGGATTAATGCTATACACGAAGATCTTTCCCATCTTCAAAGTCATGATGTTTTATATCTCGTCCCACGTCCTAAAGATAAGAAGGTTATTAGCACCCGTTGGATTTTTAAAATTAAAACTAACGAGAATGGGGTTGTAATTAGAAATAAGGGTAGGTTAGTGGAAGAAGGATATTCTTAGTAGTGGGCATAGAATTTGACGACACTTTTGCCCCTATCACAAGACTCAAGTATGTTTGTATCCTCCTTGTTATATCTTGTCACTTGCAATTCAAACATTTTCAAATGGACGTCAAGTTTACATTTATGAATGGTATTTTGATAGAGGAAGTATATATAGAACAACCTAGGGGCTTTATAGATCCCTTTCACCTTAACCATGTCTATAGACTTTAGAAGGATTTGTACGGCTTAAAGCAAGATCCTCGAGCCTGGTCTGAGTGCCTCTCAACCTTTTTAGTAAATAAAGGGTTTGAGCGTGGTGGCAACGACCGAACATTATTTGTTAGGAAATAGAACACCATGTCTTAATTACAGAAGTTTACATAGACGATATCATATTTGGTTCCATCTCCATTAATCAAGTAAAGAACTTTTCTGATATAATGCATGTTGAATTCCAGATGTCATTAATGGGAGAATTAAAGTACTTCTTAGGTTTTCAACTCAAACAGATTAGTGATGACCTATTTATAACTCAATCTAAATATGCTAGTGATCTCGTTAAAAAATTTGGGCTTAATAATTCTAAGACAACATTTACACCCATGATCACGTCCACAAAAATATCTAAAGAAGAAAATAGGAAAGTCGTTCATCCGACTTTATACACAAGCATGATTGGGAGTTTTTTATACCTCACTGCATCTAGGCTAGATATTTCCTTTGTTGTATGTGTCTGCGCACCTAAAGAAAGTCATGTTGTGTGAAAAATGAATACTTAAATACGTTAAAGGTACAATAAATTTTGGCATATGGTACACAAAATACACTACTAGCTCTATAGATGAATACACTGATGCCAACTGGGTAGGATGTTCAAACGATCGTAAAAGCACGTCTGGATCCTGTTACTACATAAGAAATAATCTTGTGGGATAGATTAGTAAAAATAGAATTATATTTCCCTTTTAACTGTTGAATCCGAATATATAGCTTCGAGTTGTTATTTGCCCAACTTTTACGGATCAAGCAAATGCTTAGTGATTATGGTATCATTAAAGATAAATTTACTATGCATTATGATAACCAGAGTGCTATTAATATATCTAAAAATATGATAACACTCCTTAACTAAGAAAATTAGGATTAGGCATCACTTTATTAGTGAACTTATTGAATTTACAGAACATGATATCGAATCTATTAACATTTGAAAAATAATTAGCTGACCTGTTTATGAAACATTTAGACAATATTACGTTTGAATCACTTAGGAAAGCCATAGGTATGATTTTTCTTACTTAATATATTCTGCATAATTGTCATAACCTCGGTATTTCACGCTAATAATTGGTTTATGAGGATTTAGGGCACGGACATTTCACAAATGAAAAAAGATGCCTCCTTAATCTGGTTAATGTAGGAGACCCTTGAATCTACCCTTGTTTATGACATCATTTGTGTAGAATAATTCTTTATATATCCCTGTTTTTATATATCTTTTACCCATTATCTATTTCAGAAAAATTAGGGGGGAAGAGCTTGAGTAACCGACTTATTATCTCATCATATCTTGATTCAACTAATATTCCCGTTTAGTGATTTATTTCAGGCATTATCTTTACACATCTGTTGTACATGTGACAAAATTAGGGTATTGGTATATAACTAGTTGAGTTATATATTTTTTCTCTCTTATTTTTTATTCTAGGATGGGAATGGGTAGATTAGCTCTTTTATATAGGATCTAGGTGATGGTGGGTGGGTGGGGGTGGGGGGTTACCCATGAGTATAGGTTACTCAAGGTAATTTTGTCTCCTATATCTAAATAGGGAGATTGAGAATACACTATATGATCGACTAATTTGAGTCTATACCATATAGGAGTTCCAACTAGTTTCGATATGTTGACAAAATTTAGTAGATATTATTGGGCAATCTTCTCCATGGTATTGCAAGACTTCAACAACAAATCATTCAATCCAATCCAACTAATATTTCCAAAAAGGGAAGTTTAACAACACCCATAGAACACATTTACATGCATTGCATTAGTGTGTGTGTGTGTGTGTTATAATATTTTTAAAATATCTTTAAATATTTTTTGGGAATTTTTAAACATTTTAAATTGGTTTTAAAACATTTAAGAAATTAATAATAAAATGTTTTGGCGTAATAATTATGGAGGAGCAAATGGGATTTTGTGAAACTCAAAAACACGCGTTTTACATTCATTCTTAGCCCTACACGTATTGGTCTGCTATTAGTCACATTTGTGTTTGTTTTGTCTCACAACTATAAGAGGAGATCTCATCCCTTGGGTTAGAAAACATCAATGGTCTGCATGTCTTCATTTATAATCATTTCGAGTGTTAAGAGAGCCAGTAGGAGTGAGCGGTTGTGCGGTTCATTTGTCACTCTTAGATCATAATTCTAAACTTTAGATTAATCTCAGTCATCCATTTGCCTCGACCTTCCATACTCTTCCTAATCGATTATAAATAGAACTCCTTGTTGAGGTTTAGAAAACTTTTGGCCATCGTCCATTTGAGAGAAAAAGAATACAGAGAAGAGAGAGAAAAGATAAAAGAGAGAGAGAGGGGAGTGGGGGAGAGAGAACCCAGAAGAAATAGAAAAAAAATAGTTTAGGGTTTCTCCCACCAAACACATAACCCATCGTCATTTGAAAAAAACAGAAAGCCTACACTTGAGTGTTTAGATATTTTAGGTTTTCTTTGAGGGTTTTTGGAGTTTGGACGTTTGAAGAAACTCTTCAAACATAATCTCTCGCGGGAATAAAAATCTCTTAGCGTTTCTCATGTTTCTTCTAAAAATTATGAGAAACACACCTGAGATACATCTCACATCCATTTTTAGTGTTTCTCTCCTTTTCTTATATGGATCTTGTATTTTACTACTTAGTCTTTTATATCCATACTCTCCAGTTAATATTTCTTGAAAAAACAAACTTCTAAACACTTCTGATGTTTAGATCGGAAAGTTTTTATACATAAAACAGAGTTTTAGAGTTTGTGAAACGTATTATGCTTATAAATAAGTCCTTGTGACTTCGATCTATTTTTTTTATGTTCTAAAACTTGATGTATGAAATTCTATTTTGAAACTTAAAGTCTAATTTTCTTGTAAATATAAATAGTTGCATGTCATATAGATTTATTGTATATTCATAGGATTATTTTTATAATTTCTCTAAGAGCGGCGTGAGTTTCATACTGCATTTAGACACTTCAGAGTCACAGAACACTCTCACACGAACACCTAGTAAAATATGTTGTTCCGTTTGAGAGATCTTGTTTGAATGAGTCCACATAAACAAGGAGCAAGGAGTCAAAGCAAAATAACTTCCAGAGAGATCAAAGTCAGAATCAAGTACCGTGGAGGAGGTTTTCACTTATTTAGGCATATTTTTGTTCATTAGCCTAGGATCGTATGTTGCATGTTTATGTGCTTGTAACTCTTGTATAATTTTTTATAGTGGATTTTTTTTGTTGTGGCATAGAGGTTAGTGTGGATGTTTCCTCCGATTTGAAGTTTTACCACGTTAAAAACCATCGTGTCAACTTACTGCTTTTCTTAATTTCTTGCATGGTTTGGTTTTAATAAAAAGAACTAGTATAGGTTTTTTATTTTGAAACCTAAAGTAATCAGGCTACCAAGTCTAACATCCAAATAAATATGTTTTATACACATCTTGCGTTTTAAGATATCAAAAAGGATTTTTCTAAATGAGTTTTCTTTCGGAGTTTACTTAATCCTTATCTTTGTGTTAAAAACTTAATTAATGTTTTTAAGTAATAGTCTTTGTTCTTCGTATCTGGAGCCACTACTTAGTGGGAGAGATATTATAACAACCGACCTCGCGACTTTAATCCTACTCATATGATATGGTGACTTGGTATGACCAATTGGGCTCTAGACTTGTTGAGGTGGATCATAAGCCAAATTTGGGTAACACGGTGGCCCGAACACAATCGAATTGGAGTTTTATGGCCTATAGTTAATATTGTACATTATTGTAGTCATTCAAATGAGGTGAAGGTGTCATTCCATGATATTTGAATGACCTTCTAATGATTGAGAAATTATCAATTTCCCTCGCTCTCTGGAATCTTATTGGAAATTCTACGTTCGAATGACGTACACAGTCATTCAAACAAAGGGTTGTTTCCCATTTGAACGAGGTACATCGCATGTCCCTTTTAACCCTATGATCTTGGCTCGTTAGATCTCTCATTTGAGTCAGAGGGGATCTCATTCGAACAGGGCCGAATTTCATTCGAAAGACCGGACGTAATTTTGAAAATTCTGCTCAATTTAAAGTGTTGTCACAATGTGGATCATCGAATATGATCACGTGTCGATATCTAAGCGGCTCAAATAAAAATGTGGGATAAAGGCGTGATGGACTATTTAATAAAGGGTTGAGTTTAGGGGTATTTGTGGGATTTAACCCTTAGGGTTTGGGGAGTATTTAAATGATGTTTGGATCACTTAACCAAACCTAATCAAATTTGGCCTCTCCGTCCCTAGCTCTTGGAGCTCCTCCTCCACCAACTACCACACACACCCTAGCACCAGCACCCCTCCACCCAAAACCACAAAAGATTACCCATATTCTTCCATATTTAAGCTCATAAAACTCAAATACACCACACGTTCTAGCGAGATGGGTTTGTATGGAGATGCTGTTGGGGATTTTGGAGAAGAAGAAAAAAAAGTATGGAGTTTGAAGGGGGTTTTCATGGAACGTTCAAGGAGACAAGCTTGTGGAGCTAGGCAACCTATTTAAGGCCATCTTAGGATTTGGGAGATTACCATATTCTTCTACACTTCATCCAATATTACTGAAGCTTCTTTTGAGGTAAGAAACTCTACATATAGCTTAGGAACTCTATTTTTCCATAGTATTGGTCTTGTAATTAGAGTTTATAAAAGTAAAATGCATACATGATTTAATAAGGTTATTTTATATGGTTTTATGTAAATGTTTTATAAATGATTATAAGAGTTTTGGAAAAAAATGATACATTTCAAGAAATCTTGGTATTTAAACATTTATAGGATAAAGTGTGGAAATAATATTTATTAAGCAAATGTCTAAAGGATTTCTTGTAAAAATTGGGATTTTATAAAATTAGACATTTATTCTAGTTTTGGAGGAAAAAAATGTCTATGGTCTTGAAAAGCATGCTTATGAAAATGTAATGAAATTTCTAGCATATATCATGTGTAAAACTCATTGTTATGGATTTCTAGACTTAAAATTCACCTTCTCATGTATATAAACTTGTAGTATTTTGATGATGGGCATATAAAAAAGTTTAATAAAAGTTTTATTGAGTTTTACTACGAAATAAAGAAAATGGAAATTTCAGCCTTTAAAGTCTGTTAAAAGTGTAGAAAATATGATAAGCGGATGTTTCAAGACTACATGTGAAAATGAAGGAAATGGTATTTTCTTGTAAAGTAGTCTCCAAAATGCCCAAAAGTTGTCTTAATAAATATGGTGATGAAATAAAGAGATTTCCAACTTGAGAAGTATGTAACTCCAAAGTGTTAAATAAGTATTAATGAGTGAAAAACATTTGAGAAGTTAGTATGTGTGACTAAATGATGTTTATTAGGAAACAACACTTGTGAAAATGAAGGAAAAAGATTAGTTTGGAAACAAATGGGTAAAATGGTAATTTTACTTAAAGAGGGACGTTTTTATGCAATAAAAATATTGGAAAGCGTGTTACACAAATTGGTCCAAATAGAAAATGATTTTTGGGATAAATCAACGTAAGCGTGTAAAGGATAAGAAATGGTGATTTTCTAAGTATAACACAAGGTGGGGTAACATCCTCGAATTTGGCTTCGACTGGTAAAAGTGGAATAATGGGGACATTTGATAAATATTAAAACACATTAATATATGAATCGAATGAGATCGGGAAAGAATTAAGAAAGGTCCGTAGCCCTAGGGTGAAAGACCCAAAAACATTAGTCCAAGCATATGGTAGCGTAGCCGGCGGTGTGAAACCCTTTAAAGTACACGTTTATTTGGAGGATTCCGAGAAAAAGATGATAAAGTGGAACATATCAAGAAATGGGTTGTGTGGTGAATATAAGAAAAGATAACCTAACTTTAATGAAACTAATACATGCTCCGATTGAAAGATAATGTGAACAACTAAAGAAAGAAATTGACTAATGTCCATAAAACAAGAGGAATGCTAAAGTGAAGTGACCAAATAAGTAGTTAAGCAATCTAAGGACGCTTAATCCATATTTAACACAAGAGTGTGTTTAACAAAGTTTTTCAATGAAAAATAAGTATTTTCTAGAACGTTGTGTGAATGTGTTGAAAGGCGATTTTCAAGGGAAAATACTAAGTTAAATTGGTGTGAGTAAAAGGGAAATTTCATTAAAGGAAGTACTCTCCCTAGACAAACGGGTATTTATTTAAAGTCTTTAATTGGGTGCATTAAATCGGGAGATAAATATCAAGTCAATTAAAAAGGGGCTCTTTTATAAAATTAATGTGAATTAATCAAAACAAGTAACGTTTTGAAATAAAACGGTTTCATGCAATAATGTATGTATATGTATATGTATATATATAAATGAGGTAATTGCATGTGCACGTAGGTACAACGCCTTAGAGTCTCTTTTCTCTCGTTCGATTCTATATTGCATTGTTATATTTTTCCACTCGGCATTCGACTCATTCTCTCCTCTTTGTTACGGCAGGTTGTATGTGGTTCCGTATTTTGGTAGCGTTACTCATGTAATTATTCTTTTTATTCTATGTTAGTAGCTCTGTATGATTGAATTCTGGGGACGCTTCCCTTGGGTTTTGCACGTATTTTGATTTAAATTGGAATCTAATGCTAAACAAGTCAAATGTTAATTAAATAAAATTGGGCTAGCAATGTTATTTAAGTTGTCTCCTCGCACTTCACACCTAATGTTCGGGTGGGGTCGAATTGACCATGGGTAACCTATAAATTCGAGCTGGGGCATTACAAATGGTATCAGAGCTCTAGGTCTAAGGTTCCTTTCGGGAGTGACGTGGTGTGGTCGGTAGTGGAACTTTCAACGTCGATGTAGGTTTTAGGCCAACCACGCTAGATGGGTCATGGTTTCGATTCGTGTTCTCTATGATAGAGTCAAGGAGATTAGCATAACGGGTGATGTGTGGTCATTTAGCATGTGGCCAAGTTAGTTTCCATTAATAACTTTCGAGCTTTTAATTTTGGTATGTTAGTAAATTACGAATGTACCATAGTCCATTAGTGTTAACACCACATTCTCCAGTGTGAGATGCCTTCATGTTAACCCGTTGATGATGTGAGAGGCCTAGTGAGATGTTAACAAGGGTGAATAACGTCCATCAAGTTAAAGACATGAGTCGTTTAAAGTCAACTGTGGAGGATAGGTGACTAGAGTGTTATATCTAAGAGATATTTATTTTGTGATAAAGACGCATTAAGATCCTTTGTTAGGTACTTACGGATAGTTAAAATTGATGATGTGATTAGGCAAACTTGATCCTTTGGGTAGTGTCAAGTCGTAAGCATTTGACAATTCGGTGGGCATGTAGATCCGTGTTGGTTATTACTCAAGGATGTGTACTCGATCGTATTTGATAGGATACTATCATTATAGGTAAATGAGTTGGTAATTGAGGATTGAAATCTGTATCTCACAACATGGTCCTAACAGAAAATGATTTTTGGGATAAACCAACATAAGCGTGTAAAGGAAAAAATAGTGGTTTTCAAAGTGCAACACAAGGAGGGGGGATACCCCCGAATTTAGCTTCCATCGATAAAAGAGGAATAATGTGAACGTTTGATAAATGTTAAAAACACATTAATATAAGACTCAAATGAGACAGAATAAGAATTAAGAAGGGCCCAGGTCCCTAGGGTGAAGGACCCCAAAACACTAGTCTAAGAATATGGTAGTGTAGTCGGCGGTATGGAACCCGTTAAAGTACGCGGTTATTTGGAGGATTTCGAGAAAATGATAATAAATTGGAAGATGTCAATAAATGGGTTGTGTAGTGAATATAAGAAAAGACAAACTAACTTTAATAAAACTAATTCATGCTCCGGTTGAAAGATAACGTGAACAACTAAAGAAAGAAATTGACTAATGTCCATAAAACAAGAAGAATGGTAAAGTGAAGCGATCAAATAGGTAATTAAGCAACCTAATTTGGTTTAACCCATACTTAACACAAGAGTGTGTTTAAGAAAGGTTGTCTACGATAAATAAGTATTTTCTATCTTGGTGCATGCATGTGTTGAAAGGCGATTTTCAAGGGAAAATACTAAGGTAAATTGGTGTGAGTAAAAAAGGAAATTTCATTAAAGGAATTTATCTTCATAAACAAAAGGGTATTTATTTAAAGTCTTTAATCGGGTTCATTAAATCGGGAGATAAATATCAAGTCAAGTAAAAAGGGGCTCATTTATAAGATTAATGTGAATTAATGAGAACAAGTAACATTTTGGAATAAAATGGTTTCATTCATTAATGTATGTATATGTCTATGTATAAAGGAGGTAATTGTATGTGCATGTAGTATAACGTCTTAGAGTCTCTTTTTTGCCGTTTGATTCTATATTGCATTGTTATATTTTCTCACAGGGCATTCGGCTCATTCCCATTTGTTTGTTACAGCAGATTGTACGTGGTTCCGTATTTTGAGAGCGTTGCTCATATAATTATTCTTTTTATTTTACATTAGTATCTCTGTATGCTTGAGTTTCGGGGACGCTTCCCTCGGATCCCGCACGTAATTTGATTTAAATTGAAATCGCATGCTAAACAAGTGAAATGTTAATTAAATAAAAGTGGGCTAGTAACATTATTTAGTTTGTCTCATCGCACTTCACACCTAACATCTAGAGGGGACGGATTGACCACGGATAACCCATAAATTTGGGCCGGGGCATTACAAATGGTATCAGAGCTCTAGGTTCAAGGTTCCTTTCGAGAGTGACGTGGTGAGGTCGGTAGTGGATCTTTTAATGTCAATGTTTGTTTTGGCCAATCACGCTAGAAAAGTTATGATTTCGGCTCATGTTCTCTACACTAGAGCCAAGAAAATTAGCACAATGGGTAATGTGTGGACATGTAGCATGTGTCCAACTTAGTTACCATTAATAACTTACGGGCTTCTGATTTAGGCATAGTAGTAAATTGCAAGTGTCCACTAGTGTCGACACCACATTTTCCAGTGTGAGGTTCCTTGGTGTCAACTCTTAATGATGTGAAAGGCCAAGTGAGATGTTAACAAGGGTGAATAACGTTCATCAAATTAGAGACATGAGTCATTTAAAGTCAACTGTGGAGGAAAGGTGACTAAAGTGTCATGTCTACGCGATATTGATTTTTTTATAAAGACGCATTAAGCTCCTTGGTTAGTTAAAATTAGAATGTGATTTGGCAAACTTGATCCTTTGGGTAGTGTCAAGTCGTAAGAATTTGCAAATTCGGTGGCATGTAGATCCGTGCTGATTAATACTTGAGGATGTGTACTCAGCCATATTTGATGAGATACTATCATTATAGGTAAATGCCTTGGTAACTGTTGATTAAAAGTGTAGGAAGTGTAGTACTCAATTTTGATGGGTACTAGGAAATGAATTTGGACTTAGATTGATGATGTCATGATTAGAAATTTGAAAATAACACCCCAGAAGGGACATCGTAGCATGATTAGGATATCGACATGTATCGATAGTATAATTTAGAATAACCCTATTAAATAAGGGACTAGTTCTTGTCATGTCTTACCGAACCGATGTAGGATAGGAGGTATAGCTTGGTATAGTTTTTCTTATCCTTAGAATGCTGATGACGATCGGTGTGGCCGTCACATAGATTCAGTTTAGGTAGAATCTGGATATAGGCGCAGTGATGACCTTGTGTCATTAGAGGTTGTAATAAGATGAATGTTTTGGTTAGTTGGGAACTTCCTAAGGATATTTTTAGGATATGATCATGGTAAGAGAAAGCAAATAGTAACCTAGGTGTTTTAGGTTGGTCACGACGTCACATTGACTAGAGATATGGACAAAGTTAGCGTTAATAAAGGGGTTTGCCACTCATCCATTGGGACGGTTCTTATTGGCTGAAGACAAAGGGGGGAGACATTACTCCTAAGGAGGTAAACACATCATGGACTTCTTAATGGACAATAAATTCGAATGTTAATTTTATCTTGTATGGAGGAATAGTTCGTGATTCGATTCATCACGATTGATGACTTGAGCCAGGTTATATGGCTAGGTTATGATCCAATGAGGATATCTAGGAAGAGTCGTAGACTTAAAAGCATGTGGTGTAGGTTTTCCTTTCATAAACCACAGTCCATTGTGTACGGATGGGATTCCATTGAAACATTTATTCATTCTTTTAGATCCATTGTGTCCCTTCAGTTACGATAGTCTAGGATTGTGTTTCCTCGGTTATGGTAGCCGAACATTATATGGTGTTATAGTAAGCTGTGGTTTGGCTTAGTAGAGTGTGATTGGACCTAGTATGGTCAATGCTACTCTGTAACTAAGTGTGCCCTTGTCTAAAGTATCCTTTTTATTGCACAAAGTTATATATACATGTGGTTGCACATTCGATCGAACAGTTTGCTGGTAGTATTCATTTTTCATGAGATTGGCATTTTTATGAATCAAACGACATGGAAATTAGTAGCTCTGGTTATGAAGAGCAAGATAATGATTTGAGGACATCGTATGTTGAGAACTTGAGTAAACATAGCACGAAGTGTTGTTTCGCCACGATGAGTGGATTGTTATAATACCTAGGTGAGTGTTCCGTAGTGGTAAGCCTAAAGTGACCTTAGGTTTATAGAATGGTCCTATGGAAAAGTATTAGTCGGACATATGATTTGGGACTTTATTGACCTATCACACCTCGATGTGAGAGACTAACTATTCGAGGTTAGCATCGATTTTAAGGGAACTTGTGTAGCCAGGGTGACTTGAGAATTTCAGGAGACTCAGGGTGTGAAGTCATAAGGATTAAAATAATTTATGTTGAGGAATGGGATGTTACTTATCCCTAAGTTTCCACTTGGGTGAGTGTCGATCACTTGGGAGTATTGCTCATGTAGATGTGTCTATGTGACTTGGGTGTTAATGATGAAATTTTAGGACTTAATTGAGTATGACCATCGGGTAAGTGTAGACTTTGATGTCTAGATGATGGGAAGAATTATAATATGTTGCATGCTGATTTCTTTGGTGACTACTTTGGTGAAAGGAGATATGATAATTTCCTCATGGTTGGGATTTTGATAATCCTGCCTTAAAATATCCCTATAACTTAGACTAATGATTGATAACCCCAAAAATTTAAGGAATTTGTGGATTAATAATTTCTAGGATGAAATTCCCATAGGAGGGAAGAATGTAACACCATCCCCCTTGACTTTAATCTCACTTGTATGATTTGTGACTTGGTATGACCAATTGGGCTCTAGGCTTGTTGAGGTGAATCATAAGCCAAATTTGGGTACCGTAGTAGACCTGATGCAATTGAATTAGAGTTTACAGCCTAAAGTTAATATGGTGGATTTTTGTAGTCATTCAAACGAGGTGAAGGTGTCGTTCGAATGAGTAACTATTGAGAAATGATCGATTTACCTCATTGTATGGAATTTCATTGGAAAGACCACATTTGAACGAGGTACACAGTCATTCGAATGGAGGGGAATTTCCCTTTCAAACGAGGTACATATCACGTCTCTTTTAACCATACGATCTTGTATCGTTAGATCTCTCGTTCGAATTAGAGGGGATCTTGTTTGAACGAGGCCTAATGTCTTTCAAATAACCAAATAAAAATTTGAAAATTCTGCACATTTTAATACGTTGTCATGAGGTGGATTGTCAGATATGATGACGTGTTGATCTCTCTAGGGCTCAGATCAAAATGTGGGGTAAAGGATTGATTCACCATTGGATAAAGATTTAAGTTTAGGGGCATTCATGGGATTTAACCCTTAGGGTTTGGGGTATTTAAGTGATGTTTGGCTCACTTAACCAAATCCAATCAAATTTGGTCTCTCTCTCACTAGCTCTTGGAGCTCCTCCTCCACCAACCACCACACCCCCCTAGCACCACCACCCCTCCACCCAAAACCACCAAGGACTAACCATCTTCTTTCATATTTAAGCTCATAAAATCCACATACACCACACGTTCTAGTAAGAGGTTTTTTTTATGGAGAAGTAATTGGGGATTTTGGAAAAGAAGAAGAAGAAAGTATGGAGTTTGAAGGGGGTTTCACGGAACATTTAAGGAGACAATATTGTGGAACTATACAACCTCTTTAAGGCAACCTTAGGAAGTGGGAGGTTGCCCTTTTCTTCTGCACTTCATCCACCATTGTTGAACCTTCTTTTGAGGTGAAAAACTCTAGTCTTAGCATAAGAACTCTATTTCTCCATAGTTTTATCTTCTAGTTAGAGTTTGTCAGAGTAGAATGTATACATGGGTTAAGAAGGATATTTCTTATGATTTTGTGTAAATGGTTTAGAAATGATTTCAAGAGTTTTGGAAAAATATGATACATTTCAAGAAATCTTGGTGTTTAAACGTTTTGTGGAATAAAATATTGAAATACTATTTATCAAGTAAATGTATAAAGGATTTTTTGTAAAAATTGGAATTTTATAAAATATGACATTTATTATAATTTTGGAGGAACAAAAATGTCTTTTGTCTTGAAAAGCATGTTTATGCAAATGTAATGAAATTTCTAGAACAAATCATTTGTAAAACTCATTCTTATTGATTTCTAGACTTAAAATCCACCTTCTTGTATATATAAACTTGTACTATTTTGATGACAAGCATATAAACAAGTTTACTGAATGTTTTATTAGGTTTAACCATAAAATAAAAAAATGAAAATTTTAGCCTTTAAAGTGTGTTATAAAGTGTAGAAAAAGTGGTAAGTGGATGTTTCAAGACTACATGTGAAAATAAAGGAAAAATAGTATTTTCTTGTAAAGTAGTCTCCAAAATGCCAAAAGATTTTTTAAATAAAAAAGCTAATGAAGTAAAGATATTTTCAACTTGATAAGTATGTAACTTCAAAGTGTTAATTTTAATGAGTTAAAACATTAGAGAAGTTAGTATGTGTGACTTAATGATGTTTATTGAGAAATAACACATGTGAAATTGGAGGAAAAAGATAATTTTGGAAATAAATGGGTAAAATGGTAATTTTACTTAATGTGGGACATTTTTATGAAATACAAATGTCAGAAAATGTGTTACACAAAACAGTCCTAAAAGAAAGTGATTTTTGGGATAAATCAACTTAAGTGTGTAAAGGACAAGAAATGGTGATTTTCAAAGTGTAACACAAGGTGGGGTGAAATCTCCGGATTCGGCTTCGACCAGTAAAAGTAGAATAATGCAAGCATTTGATAAATGTTAAAACACAATATAAGATTCTAATGAGACAGAAAAATAATTAAGAAGGGCCCAAAGCCCTAGGGTGAAAGACCTAAAAACACTGGCCAAAGCATATGGTAGCTTAGCCGGCGGTGTAAGTATGCGATTATTTGGAGGATTCCGAGAAAAAAGATAATAAAGTGGAAGATGTCAAGAAATAGGTTGTATGGTGAATATAAGAAAACACAACCTAACTTGAATGAAAATAATACATATTCCTATTTAAAGATAATTTAAAATAGTAAACTAAGACAATGACTAATGTCCACGAAACATGAGGAATGGTAAAGTCAAGTGATCAAATAGGTAATTAAGTAACCTTATGAGGTTTAACCCATATTTAACACAAGAGTGTGTTCAAGAAAGGTTTTCGACAAAAAATAAGTATTTCCTAACACGGTGTGTGCATGTGTTGAAAGGCGATTTTCAAGGGAAAATACTTGGTAAATTGGTGTGAGTAAAAGGGAAATTTCATTAAAGGAAGTGATATCCTTGACAAAAGGGTATTTTTTTAAGGTATTTAACCGGTTCATTAAATCAGGAGATTAATATCAAGTCAAGTAAAAAGGGGTGGGGGCTCTTTTATAGGATTAATGTGAATTAATCAAAATAAGTAACATTTTGGAATAAAACTGTTTCATGCATTAATGTATCTATATGTATATGTATAAATGAGGTAATTGCATGTGAATATAGGTTTAACGTGTTCGATTCTCTTTTATTTCTTTCGATTCTATATTAAATTGTTGTATTTTTCCACTGAGCATTCGGCTCATTCCCTCCTCTTTGTTAAGGAAGGTTGTAAGCAGTTATGTATTTTGAGAGTGTTACTCGGGTAAGTATTCTTATAATTTTACGTTTGTATCTATATATGCTTTGATTTCGGGTATGCTTCCCACGGGTCTGTCACGTAGTTTGATTTAAATTGAAATCGCGTAATAAACATGTGAAATGTTAATTAAATAAAACTGGGCTAGCAACATTATTTGGGTTGTCTCATCGCACTTCACACCTAATGTCCAGGTCAGTCTAAGTTAACCTATCAAACCCATAAATTCGGGTCATGGTGTTACAGATATTCACATTATTCTAGGACCACATGAGACTTGAGTATTTATTCACTTAGAGGTAGTTGAACATGTGACAAAGTAGGTGGTTAGAGATTATGAAGGACTGTCACTTCTCCATTCATTATTATCTGGAGAAAATGAACGTAGTAGTGGATGACTTGATTCGTCGACCGATTGTTAGTTTTAAAGTGCTATGGGTTGAGTAGTGGGATACATTGGGTATTTTGGATCCAGTAGAGACATTATTAGAAATTGTGGCTGTTACACCCAATATTGTGTCGCTGGTTAATTAGACTCGGGATTTAGACTCCTTTTATGAAGAGAAGGTGCGAAAACTTTTATTTAGGGATTTATTTTTCTTCTAATTGACTCAAATGGAAGTTTGAGATTTTAGGGGCATTTGGTTGTCCCGAAGGGTTCCAATCTATGAAAGGCAGTTTTGATCGAGGCACATAGTTTGCGTTTCACTATTCATTCTGGGGTGAAAAGATTTACCATGGCATGGGGAAACAATACTGGTGGAATGATATAAAGAGATATATAGTTGACTTCGTATCTAAGTGTGCCACCTTCTAGCTAGTGAAGGTGGAGCACCAGATACCAGTCGGAGAGTTGTAATCATTGGAGATCTTGGTGTGGAAGTGCGGAGGTTTTTTCATGGACATTATTGTTGGATTTCCAGGGTTACAAAAAGGACATGATTTCGTTTGGTTCATTGTCGACAAAATAATAAAAGTGGACCACTTTCTTCCAGTATGTATAGACTACACCATAGAGTAGTACGCCCGACTATTTGTTTCAGATATTATGCGTCTTCACCAGGTACCACCCGACATTGTGTTCGATAGGGAACATACTATTCTTTCCCAGTTTTAGGGAGATTTCAGGAGTATGTGGGGGTAAAATTTCATATAAGTATCTCGTTTGACTCTTTGATGGATGGTCAGAATGAGCATGTGAATCATATTTTAAAGATCATGTTGCATGCATACGTTTTTAACTTCAAGGGAAGTTCGTATCTACACTTGCGACTCTTGGTGTTTGCCTATAATAATAGTCTTTCACAAACTATTGGTATGGCAAACTACGAGGCTTTGGATGTACGATCATTTTATTCCCCGAGTTGTTGGCTAGGAATGGGGGATGGCAGGCTTCTTGGGCCATAATATGTTCCGAACACCTTTGAGAAGATAGTGTTCATCAGGGAGCATATGAAAACTGTCCAGAGTAAGAAAAAGCGCTACAAAGTTATGAGTGTTTCAGGTGGGAGATAACGTGATTTTAAAGTCTCCTTGATTAAGGGAGTATTGAGATTTGTCTCCAAGGGGAAGTTGGTCCCCCCGATACGTAGGTCTTTTCATGTTCATGGATAGGGTGCAGTCGATGGCATATTATTTAGCCTTACCCGACCATATTTAGCTTGTACAAAAAGTTTTCCAAGTGTCTATACTAAGTAAGTTCTTGAGGGGTGAGATATTATACCATCATATCAACCTCAACAAGATTCAAATGCATAAAAACTCTAGTTATAAGGAGCCACGGCAACGTATTCTTTACCTGAGATAGTAATCTTTTCGATCGAAGGCCATTCCTTTATTCTGTGTCCAATGGGTGCACCATTGGGAGGTCGAGTCTATTAAGAAGAGGGAGGACCACATGCCGGAAAAATATACTATAATATATGATTCAAGTAAATAATAGTTGAATTTTAAGGATGAAACTCCTTATTTCACGGGGGTAGGAAATAAATAGCCTATATTTTCCTGCATTTATTTCATTGTTTAAAATCATTATAATTTGCCTATCAATTAGATATTTCCTTATGACATGTGATATTTCATTTAAGTAAGAGATATAATAAAGTTAAAATAGTTAGTATATAAGTAATTCGTGTTGTGCATTGTAAGACATGTGTGTGAAAGTAGTAAAACAAAGGATAAACATACACAAAATTGGACTTGTTCACTCGGACAGAGATTTGAGTGAGCCTACATGCTCGCATAGAGCGATTCAAATTCCACGTAGTTTACGAAGGCGTAGAGGTATTTTAATTCTTATTTTGACTTGATGGTAAAGATATCTATTCCCTTATATGTCTAAAAATGTGTTTGAAGTGGAAATAGTTTAGATATGAAAACATATGGTATATTTTTGTTCAATGAGAAGAATCTGGTAAAATGGGTTTACATATAACTTTATTATGGAGAAAGGGAGTTAAGATTTCTACAACATTAAATTAAATATCTGAATCTGAAGATCATCTAACCTGGTAACTTATATATGGCATTAAAGATTATTTTTTTGTTTTTATAAAACATAATTACAAAGGATCACATGTAGGAACATTTGTATGTGTGTGTGTGTGTAGGAGAAGGCTCACCTACATCATTCTATATACATCATCCATGCATCACACCTAGTTGTAGGCCGCAAAAAATGTTTTTTCAAATTTTTCATTTTTTTTTGAAACTAACCTTCTAATAAACCCATGTCCAAAAAATTACGTCAAAATAAATTTTGTACCTATTTTTAAAAAATCTACAAAAAAACTGCTCAAAATACCTTATTTATAAGGGTCTGCGCCACCAGTTTTTTGTGGAGTTTTTAAAAATAGCTACAAAATTTATTTTGACCTAATTTTTTGAATATGGGTTGATTGGAAGGTTAATTTGAAGGGAAAAATAAAAAATTTGGAAAAAATATTTCTTAGGGCCTAGAACTAGATGTGATGTATGTTGTGATGTATACATCATGATGCAGGTGAGCCTTCCTCTCTCTCTATATATCTGACTTCAGGGATAGGGATGCCCCCTATTACGCTTACGTGTCTATCGTTGGCATAATCAAAGTCAATGTAGATCATACTGACTTTTTAGAATAAAAATAAGGAGATAAATATGGTAGGGTTGTGCTATGACACATTACCACCCTTTTAGAGCTAAACTTTTATAAAGTATATAAATTTAAAGGAACCTTGCCAGTGATGCCACACAAATATTCTCAAGCTTTGATAGGGCTCTAGGTTTATATCGTCCTTCTGGAAAGTACATCTGAGACTTCTTCATAAGCAATGGGGTATTTTTAGGGAAGTGAGGTTGATTTTTAGACTTTTTAGGTATCTGTGAAAGGTATGAAAGGAAAATGGGTATTTACGTAAAAAAATGAAGTTAATCTTTGGAGGGTTTAAATAGAAGAAGAAGAGAATTTTGAAACTTTTCTATCGAGAGAAAGTGGGAGAAGTGGGTATAGTAGCATTTAGTGCTTATCTTAATTGTTATCCAAGCAGTTTGGTGAGGCAATTATTTATAGGAAAACTGCTAGGAGCACATGACTAGTCGGTCTTCTCCATGTAAACTTGTCATTTATGACTATGTGCCCTCATAAGCACTTAATTAAGAGGTGGTCCTTTGGAGTTAAGATTTGGGTGTCTTTGTGTATTTTCAGGGACTTTCATTATTTACCAAGGGTTTATTTTGGTCCATTGGGATCCTTTGTTGATTATGGTTTGTCTGAAATTTGTTGAAAGGTGATATATTGTACCATGGTTATTTCGTGTTTCTAGGGAACGGGACGATGTGTCTACACTTGTTGTATCAGTTGAGTTCTTTATGGATTGGATTCCTTGTGGTTTTTATCCCTTGATATTTGACTATATTATAGGGACTGGTTTAGATTTGATCAAGAATTTGAAAAGTTGTCATAAGTAAGCCATATATTAGTTAATTGGGTTTCATCATTAAGTCGATCGCCAACCTATTCGAAGTGTAGAATTTTAAATCCTTGCAACGTAACATATTTCATGGTCCCAACTAATATCGTATCCTTCAGATTGTAATATAAGTAAATTAAATATTTACTATGTAAAAAAAATATGAGTTGGGTAGCTCACATGGATAGACACATGGAACCTAAAGAATTGTACATCATTGCAAGTCTTGGTCACCTAACGATAATGGACCGAATAAGGATGAGTTTCCAAAGGATAATGATAATGTGACCAGATACAGTCCTCATTTAACTCCACAACCTAATACATAAGGCTAATGATAGAGGTCTATTACACCAGGGAAGCTCAAGGCAGTAGTTTACATAGTTAGGACTTGTATTCATAAATAAAATAACCGTAATTTGGAGAAAAAATATTTAGCATGATCATGCACCCACGGCTTGGACTCTCAGATAGCATTCTCTAGCCCTCCAAGTAATATTCTTCTTTGTTTCAATATATTCCACCTTTTCTTTTTTCCCCATGGATGTAGGTAGGATGACCTACTGAACTATATGCATATCCATGTCATTCTTTTCATTGCATTCATATTTTTTGGGGTTTCTGGTAATTGGTATTAATGTAGGATTGGATCCCCCTACAATTTGGCACTGACTTTGAGAAAATTATAAATTATCTCACTTGAGAATACCAACATATTACAATAATTAGTGCACACTAGTTCTACCGATCCTATGTTGCGAATCGTGTACGATCTGAGGTACAGTCATAAGGAAGAAATGATCTCCTTTGTAATCCCCCTATCTCCTAATGACATCCGATTATGTAGACTTACTCCTCATAGATCTATCCATAGCCATCAACATAACACTCCTTTTGTAGATCCTTCAGCGAGGAATTCCATGTCATCTTCATTAACTTCAATGAGGACCGTTTAAATGAACACGATGAGGAAACATCCATATTGAAAAAATAGTTGACCGAACAATCTAGAGGATGTGTGTCCAACTCCCACAACTTTGAACGCCGAATAAGGAGGTTAATTAAATCACTCGGGAATCCTCCTATCAATCATAACGTCAGGGAATCCAAATCCCTAAGTATGCACATTTCACACCCTAATCATCATCAACTAGGTCACTCCTTTATTCATAGATGTATCATCCAAAGAGACCGATCAATTCGATCGATTGATTTCAGTCAGTTTGGCTAAAACCCTGCCTCCTAAAAATATTACATGTCATGAAAACTTTCATGAGTTTATTAAGAAGTAGTTAGAGGGGTGCTTAAACCTTAACCTGACATGAACTCTAAAGTATCTATCCTAAATTTCATTAGATTATGGATCGGTCTCGCCTTTCAATATTGATATAGAAAAATCAGAGTCGTGAAGAAGTTTTTCATTTTAAAGATCACAACGTATGATGGTAACATAAATATAGCCCACTATATCCTCCAGTACAAATAATCCATGTCCCTATGGATCCACCATAATTCCCCTATGTGTGGACTTGTCCTATGTACTTTGGATGAGATCAGGCATGTGTGGTTCGAGTATCTAGCCCCTACACCGGTCACTTATTTTGGGGAATTGCCCGAGGAATTAATCGCTCATTTCATCACCAATAATAAGATAGTTAAGTATGTGGGCTCTATAATCGTCCTCAATATAAGGAAAATTAAATCCCTCGGGAAGTATGCTTAGATGTACTAGAAGTTATTCAATGAAATTAATAATTTCAATGAGAAATTGGCAATCTCTTTATTCAAATTTGAACTATCCTGATAAGATGATATTTACTAATCCTTGACCAAGAAGACATCATCATACATGGATGATATTATGAAACTTATTAAGAAGTATGACAAAGTGGAGGACGATATCCTCAGTACAAATAACCATCCCGGTCATCTTATAAGCCAGTATAGAGGAATGACATAAAGAAAGGGGCAAAGGGTGGAACACAACCGAACTCTACCAAAAAGGAGACAAAACAGAGGCTTTTAAGGGAAAAACAAATATATAGACTAATGGAAATTACTATAAAGTTAGGGATACCTTTTTTAAGGAGCGAGTCTATAAAATTCTCCCATGGATAAAGGACAAGCCCTATTACAAGAAGCCTCCTGAGATGGCTAGCGGTCTTAATGAAACAGACCTTAATTTTAGGTGCACCTATCATTAAGATCATTTCCACAAAAGGATTATTATAAGATGTTAAAAATCAACCTAGAGGATCTTATCCGATCGATCATCTCAAGCAGTACATTTACGTCGATAAGATGAAATCTTCAGGTCAGGTTAATGTTTCTCAAAAGATAGATGTTGACAACATTCCTCCATCCGGAATGATCATAGCCATTCACGGATATAATAATCCATCATAGTATACAGGAAAGAATATCCAAGAGATATTCAAAATCATAGCTAGCATAGAAGAATCATTCCAAGTGGAAGTCTCTAAATCGATTCTCATGAAGAAAGAGCAAAAAGAGATCGACTCTAATCGGGTAATCATATTCTCTAATGAAAAATTAGTCGACATTAAACTCCCGCAGAAAAATGGTTTCTTCCTTATTATTAAAGTGGCCAATTTTAATATGAAGAGAATACTGGTTAATAGGGGAAGTTACTTAGAGATCATTTACACCAACGTTCTTTACAAGCTTGGGTATAACATGTAAAACCTCGATACAAAAGTTGGTTCTTTGATCATTTTCAATAACAACGTGGAAACAACATTGGGAAGATTAAGCTTTTGGTTATTATTGGCCTTGTGAATCTTTAGATTGAGTTTCATGTTATCTAATCAGAGTTATTATATAATTACCTTATGGAGAGGGGGTGGAGCCACACTATAAGAGTTATGCCTTCTTGGATGCATCAAAAGTTAAAGTTTGTTACCGATTAGGGAATCAATAAACTCAGGGATGATCAGGCTGTAAAATGTAGTTATTTTCATTGTTATTACACAAAAGTAAGAAAAATATAAGAAGAGTTGGGACGATAATGACTCAAAGGTATACAACTAAAATATCAACCAAAGGTAACTCAGCTGGGGGGAAGAGACTAAAATAACCCTCGATGATCGAATGATGGAGGAATTTGAAGTCGTTCATTTAGATTTTTGATAATTAAAAAAATTCTTAACGGATCTGATCCAGTGGAGAACAAGGAAAAATAACTCATTCACTTCCTCGAGTTTAATATCGATGTCTTTTTTTGACAGCCCTGTGATATACCAAGAATTAATCCAGACGTTGACTACCACTGATTGAACATGGATCCTATATATTGACATATCAATAAAAAAACCTAGGAAGTCACCCTTAGAGAAGTTTAGGGGAGTTAAGGATGAAGTTGATAATCTACTTTATGTCAATCCCATCATATATTGGATCTCTAACATGGTCATGGTAAGAAAAATAGTGACAAGTGAAAGATCTGTATTGACTTTATAGATATTAATAAGGCCTTCCCAAAAGACAACTTTCTTATTTTTAGTTGTGACTAAGTCACCATTTAACTATGGCCATTAGTACATGAGTTTTATGAATTCCTATTAAAGTTTTCACCGGATACTATTGTTCTGTCCTGACCAGGAAAAAACCTCCTTCATCATAACTTTAGGACTCTAGTTCTATAGAGTCATGTCATTCGGCCTCAAGAATGTTGTGGCAACATACAAGCACCTTGTGACCAAGTTGTTCAAAAAATACATCTATTCAACCATGGAAGTTTACATTAATAATATGCTCATTAAGATCAAATGTATGACCAATCACATCAAGAATATCTCCATCACCTTCAAGATTTTAAGGAATTATAATAGGAAGTTCAACGCTTTAAAATTTTCTTTTGGGATCAGATCGGGAAAATTCTATCTTCAGACTCAAAGAGGTATCGAAGCCAATCACGATTAAATCAAAACTTTGCAGGAAATAAAAAGGTCGACCACAATCAGAGGCATTTAAGTGCTTACTATGATGTTTGTATCCCTCAACCGGTTCATATTCAGATCGTCTAATAAGTGTTAACCTTTCTTCTAGGAATTAAATAGGGAAAGCACAAAGATATAAACATAAGAATGTGATGAAGAAATAGCGTAGATAAATGTTATTTAAGATCTCCCCTTATTATCAACATCATTTATTGGTGAGAAGTTCCATTTATACCTGTTAATTTCATACGATGCAGCCAGGGCAACATTGGTTTGATTAGAAGGATGAGAGAAACATCTTATATATTACGTTATCTCCACTCTCCTTGATTTTTAAAGGATATACATACCCATAGAAAATTTTTACATGGTAATAATATTTTCTTTAAAGAAGCTGAGATATTATTTTGATGCTCACACCATAATCGTCTTGACTTCTTTCCCTTTCAAAAAAGTTTTGAAGAAGGATGACCTTTCTAAAAGGATGACTGGGTGGTATAGAATTGAATTGTTTGATATCATCTATAATCCTCAAATAGCAATAAAATGACATGTCTTGGATAACTTCATAACTGAAATCTTAGGATGTCTAGAAGAGGAGTTCATTTAACCAATCCTTATCGTAGAGATATTCATCCTAGTATTCCAACTAGACACCTAAGTGGAGACTATTTGTTAACAAGGCATCTAATGACTTAGGAGATAACATTAGAATTGTATTTATTACCCCTATAGGTATCCCTCAACAAGAAAGTTGTTCGACTTGGTTTCAAAGGGCTAAATAATAAAGTAGAATACGAGGCAATGATTATTGGCATTAAAAGGGCGATCGTCATGGGAGCACATGGCATAGTCATCCCCTGTTATTCTTGATATGCCAGAATATACCCTCATCCTAGACGATAGTATACTCGGCCTACGCCAACAAGATAATTAAGCTAGGCCTTACCTCATTCATGGGTCGTACCTGATATCATCATCGGCCTCGGCCTGGATGATAAGCCAAGACTAGTTCACTAATAATTGATAAATGTGGGCTCTCAGCCCAGTTTAAATCCTTGGCCTCATCCTCACATGAATGTAAGACTACAGTCGACCCTAACCTATCTTTACAGCACCAAAGATAGGCGACTCGAAGATGACTAACCTCATCCTTGGCCAAAGCATATTCGCTGAGGGTTACAACGCGTGGTTTGGGAGACATGTGGATCAGTGCGCGTGGGACACATAATTCTGGTAGGCAAAATTGTTACTACCATACCATCCCCTCACATGAGCAAATATTTAGTCATCATGACGTATATGTGACAGGGCCATATGTCTACACTGGATTGGTTAAGAGCAATACATTTATACATAGATACTTGGGGGGTACACTATACCCCCTGAGCACTATATATATATCTTTCATCTTCTTCATTATAAAGTATCAATTAATTCAAACCCTAGTAAAAACTCTGCTCGTTTGTATACAGAAGAGAGAGAGAGAGAGAGAGAGAGAGAGAGAGATAGAGAGAGAGAGAGAGAGAGAGAGAGAGAGAGAGAGAGAGAGAGAGAGAGAGAGAGAGAAAGCTTGTGTTGTAACTAGGCCATTAGAGCCATATTTACTAGTGGATTTCACTTACACAAACACAGTGGATGTAGGCTCTGATCGAAACACTTAAATCCAAGTGTTCATCCTCTTTTTCTCATCTCCTTCTTTGTTGATTTACTGTGTGATCATTGCTATTGTTGTATACCTGTTTGAGCTTCATACATTTGTAACCTAGTGATACCATTTCTAGTATCATCAGTCTGGCATCGTCTGTGGGAACGAGTAGCATCATATTTTCCCTTTTTTTTTAGATTTTCCTCATCAGAGTCTTTGGTGGTGAACCAGTCATCCCCTCCTGTGGAGCTGTTTCACCATTGAAAGAGTTACTGTTGAGCCGCAAGGATTTTTCATTCAACTATAGCTCACCTATAAGGTTTAATACATGGCATCAGAATTTCCACCACCACCACTAGATAGTGGTCTTAGCTCCAACAATGCAACTCCTCAGTTAGAAATGGTTGAAGTGGCGGTCGCATTGATATCCTTGGTGGCAATCCAACAATAGATACAAGAGCAAATGGTTGTCTTCAGCCAGAATATAGTAATTAGGACAGTGGGAGACCTATCGGAGATTATTACACTGATAGCTGGGGAACATCACCAGGGGGATAGGAGACCACCCCAGGCACCTCGCAAGGATCTACCTCCTCTTCAGTGGCAGAGGGACGTTACTGACCCTAGGCATTTGCGCTTAGGGAGGCAAGGACATCCCTTCCAAGAGGACCATTATGATGATTATGAGGCTGAGGATGCTCAGATTATTTGATGGGAGCCATATGAAGTATCTGGAAATACGGTACACCCCATCCAAGGAAGCTGAGGTCATGATCGTAGGCCAAGTTCTGATGCCCAACTAAGGGGCTCAGCTTTTGAACGATTAAGTAGAGGGTCGGCCTTTGAAAGGCTCGACCCAGTTGGTGATTTAAGAGAAAGGTTGTCCAGGTCAAGGAGCAATGATGGATCAAGGAGGGTGGGGTTAGACGACCGACCCTCGTGTGGCTGAGATGAGGGACATGTATAGTTAAGTAGTCGATGCAGTTCAATAGCAGGGGAAACCTCAGTTTGATCGGTTGAGGTATTAAGGGATAACATTGGCCAAGTCGATGTTGTTAAAGTGAACAAGAGGCCTGGTAATGACTCAATTCAAAGGCTGGAAAATAAGATTGGAGACATACCTAAAAGGCATGACCCCTTACAGAGGGGATACTCATAAGGTTGTACTTTTATGGCAAAAATAGTTAACTTCCAAACCCCTGCCAAATTCAAACCGTCGGTGGTTACTCCAAAGTGTGATAGGAGTATCAATCTTGTGCACCATCTAGATATGTACCAGTCGGCTGCAGACATCTACTCCATCTCAGATGAGATGAAATACCGTGCATTCTCAAGAACTTTGAGTGGAGCTTACCATATATGGTTCACCTTGCTCCCGAAGAACTTCATCAAAAATTTCAATCAACTCGCAGAATGATTCATCCATAACTTCTGCTTTGGGGTAAGACCCCAAAAGAAGACTAATCACATGTTGTACATTAAGCAAGAGAAGAATGAGGGTCTCAGGGAGTACATCGCGAGGTTTAATAAAGAGAAACTGGAAGTGGATGATTATGAGGAAAGTGTTACGATGACAGCATTAATAGGAGGCTTGTAGAAAGGGAATTTGCTTTGGAAGCTTGCCGAGGACCTAAAAACATATAGCCAAGCTATTAGCGATGACCGATAAGGTTATGAATGCCTAGAAGGCTATGGCAGCTAAGTACGAGGATAAGAAGGGGACTAGCAGTGGGAACAAGTTCCAAAAGAAGAATAAAGATGGAAAGAAAAGATCAGTTGATGATAAGTTCACCAGGTATACTCCTCTCACGGTCAGCTGCGAGCACATTTTGAATAAGATCAAGAATGATCGGTCCCTATGATGGCCTGAGAGGCTAGAAGGTCCCCCTCAAAAAAGGAATAAAATGTTATGGTGCAAATTTCACCAAGATCACGGGCACTTAACCGACAAGTGTTTCGCCCTGAAAGATGAGATTGAGAAGATGCTTAAGGTTAGGAAGCTAACGAAGTATGTGAGCAGTGATAGCCTAAAAAGAGGACGGGATGACCCCATAAGAAGAAGGGCCGACAAGTGCAGGGAAGATATCCCAAGGAAGAAGGATAACGCCTCAGATGATGATGATGACCCTGACTTGCCCCCAAAAGCTGATGACCCCAAAGGTCGTCTCTTAAATATCTCGTTTGATGTAAAGATGAATTGCAGAGGCCTTGCAAGGGGAGGCGCAGAGGTGGATGACATAAAAGCACACCTTTCATAGGTCAAATCTCTTCCCAAGATTGAAGAAGTAAACTTGGCCACATCAGATACAAAGCCAGAGAAGAGGAAGAAGCACGACACCAAAAATGCTAATCTGGTACGCTGAGGTAAGGAGATTCTGACAGGATTTAAAACCGTGCCAAAATCTGAAACGATTTTATCATAATATGGCATGATTTAAAATAGTGCCAAAATCTGGAATGATTTTAAATCGTGCCCAATATGAGTACGTTTCGTTAAAAAAATAACACCCCAAAATTTCGAGCAGGGACCAAAATTTTAAGACGAAATCATTATAACCTAACTCTCTCTCTCTCTCTCCCCATGGTACCATCTTCATCATCACCGCTGCTACCATGCCTCATAGTCGCTGCTACTGGATCTTCATCATCGTTGCTCCTCATCATCGCTGTTATCGGATCTTCATCATCGTTGCTCATCATTATCATCGCTACCTCCAAATCATAAGGTATTACCTCTCTCTCTCTCTCTCTCTCTCTCTCTCTCTCTCTATATATATATATATATATATATATATATATATATATATATATATGAACAGTTGCGATTTTGGGTACCTGAACAGTTGAGTGTACCTGAACTGTTGTAATTTTGGGTTCTTTTGGTTCCAAATTAGTTGTTGTTAGTTAATCAGTTTGGGATTTGGGTGTAGTTGAACATTTTTGATTTTGGAATGTATTCGGGGCGATTGTATAGGTGCTGGGTTTTCCTGGTTTCTTTTTACCGTGTGTTGGCTCATGCCAGTTAGGGTCATGCCGGTCCTATTTTTAGGTGCTCTGTGATTCCAATGTGGTTCTTGTGATTGGTGTGTTATGTTCAGAGTTTTAACGTGTTTCAATGGGGATGGTAGCTCCCTAGTGGAGCGTTTCTTTTGGATTTTTCCCTGATGTTTCTTCGTTTGGGCTCAGTTGGGCCTCTCCTGAGATCGTTGGTAGTTGATCGGTATCTATATATTTTTTGGAATTAAACTAAATTGTAATTTTTTCATCTATAAACTTTGCACTATGTTTGAGAATGCATAAAAAATAAATATAACTATACAAAGACTAACCCTCCACAATCTAAGCTGATAAATCAATAACTACTATTACATAGCTGTAATAATGTCATAACCAAATTTCATAACACGTATATTCATAAAAAAATTAAATTTTAGTTGCTAAAAAAACATTTGTTAAGATATATCTGGAATCAATTAATATTGCAATTCTATAGATTTATAATGAGGTTAAGGGTGTGTATGGGAACCCAATTCCATTGTTTGTAATTGGAATTGAAAAGTTTAAAGGGTTTACTATAATGGGTTGTTTAAAATTTTCATTGTTGTTTTATTTTAAGATGTTGGGTTATGGATCTTCTCCCCATAAGTATACTTTTACTTATGTATTCAAGTCTTGTGGTAGTTTACATGTTGTGAGTTTTGGCTTGGGTAGGTGGATTCATAAAATATTTGAGTTGATAGGTTTTGAAATGGATGTGTTTATGGGTAGTTCTTTAATTAAATTATATGCTGAAAATGGTTGTCTTAATGAGGCTTGTTGTTTGTTTGATAGATTGTCTTAGAGATAGAGTGTTATATATAATGTAATATTTTTAAATTAAATATTTTTTATGTAGTTAGAAAGAATAATATTTAAATTAAAATTCCGTTTGGATTAGGTTAGCTAATGAACAATAATATTTAAATCAAAAGCCTGTTACATTTTTATGTTAGTATAGATATGTGGATTATCCATCTTCATGTCATCTTATTCAATTTTTGGTATGTGTCTTATCTAGTGACGGTATGTGTTAACTACTGGATGGTTGCAAGGTCATTTGAAATTTAAATATCTGAAGTGCAATTTTTACATTCTTTATGAAATATTATGTTTTATTTGTCGCCATGATAGTGTTAATTTCCTTTTTATTGTTCTTTTAGTTTATTTTTTGTGTATTTTTATTGTTTGATTCTATAAACTATGGAGAAATCATATATTCTATAATAATGATGGACAAAATGTCTGGAATACCACAAAGATTTGGATTTTTCACATTTGATGATCCACCAGTTGTTGATAAAGTCATGGAAGAAGAACATGTCATAAATGGCAAAGTGGTACGAGACCATATTTTGATGAACTATTACATAAAATTTAGATGTTTTATTGATGGGGATCAAAATCGTTTACTATAATGTTTTTGGGTTTATTAACTTCAGGTGAAGAGGACAGTCCCTAGGGAGGACCTGAAACCATAGTAGGTTTATGCCATAGGTTTTTATATCTTATTTTTAGTCCGGAATTTGAAATCTCCCAACTTCAAAAACAACTTAAGTCTGAAATATAACAAAAAACTGAACCAAGTCAATTCGTCAACAATGTTCCTCGCATTTCATTTCAGTTTCTAAATCAAGTTTTTCTTTTTTTGTTCGCTAACATTTTGACCGTCATATTTCATTTGAGTTTTTAGTTCAAGATAATTTGATTGTCGTATTGATATCTGAGTTTAGGGTATTGACATATTAATTAATCAAATCAGCCCATCAGGTTATTTTTTAGTTCCCAATTGGGCTACTGTTTTTTTTATCAAATTCTCTAATTCAAAAACACCTCAAAAGTAAGGTTAGAGGGCGAAAAATCAAAATAGCCCACAAACGGCCCCATAAGAGGCATGGACACCTCGCATAACACCATTGTAACTCGTAGGAACTGACCGCGTAATTACCAGATTCCAAGTCGTCAAAGATTGAAAACCCAAGCTAGTCCCCAAATGGCCCCGTAAGAGGCATGACCACCTCACACGGGATCAATTCAACTCGTAGGAACGGAATGCGTAGTCACAGGTCTCCCAATTTTAGAATATGAGGATAGTTTGAAAATACCTAGATTAGGCTTAAAAACAAGTTGTTAATGGATGAAAACCCAAACCATCTCGTAAACGGTCTCGTAAGAGGCATGAATACCTCATATGGGACTATTGCAACTCGTAGGAACTAATTGTGTAGTTACAGGACTTTCAGTTTGCGAATATGACAAAAATTTGAAAATATCTAGATTTGGCTTAAAAATAAGTTGTTAAAGGGTGAAAACCCAAACCAGCTCCCAAACGGTACCATAAGAGGCATGAACACTTCGTACGGGACTAATGCAACTCGTAGGAACTGATCGCATAGTCATGGGACTCCCGGTTTGTGAATATAGTGACAATATAAAAATATCTAGTTTAGGCTTAAAAACAAGCCTTTAAAGGGTGAAAACCCAAACCTGCTCCCAAACGGCCCCGTAAGAGGCATGAACACCTTGTACGAGACCAATGTAACTCGTAGGAACTGATCGCATAGTCACAGGACTCCCGATTTGAGAATATGATGAAAATTTTAAAATATCTAGACTATGTTTAAAAATAAGTCGTTAAAGTGTGAAAACCCAAACTAGTTCCCAAACGTCCTCGTAAGAGGTATGAACACCCCATACATGACCAATGTAACTCGTAGGAACTGATCGCGTAGTCACATTACTCCTAGTTTGATAATATAACATAATTTGATAATATCTAGATTAGGCTTAAAAATAAGCCATAAAAGGGTGAAAATCCAAATCAGACTCCAAACGGCCTCGTAAGAGGCATGAACATGTAACACCCCGTATTTTTGGTACATTTAAAATTTAATTAATTCGTAGATTTTAAATTACTTAGTGTGTTGTAATTTAATGAATTAATTAGAACAGAATAATATATATAAATATTAATCTGGGATTGAATGGTTAATATTTAGGGAAAACTTATTTACTAAGTGAATAGTAATAATGTAATTACGTCGCCTCGAGTGTTAGTGACGAGGAGGTACTTATCACATTTGGAAGTCGGTATAAGACTATATGGGGTGGGGGTATAAGTATTTTTATAAATTAATTCGGATGCAAATTCTGAGGGTACAGTTGAGTCCGGATGGGCCGAGTTAGTCGGAAAAGTGTACCCGGGGGTAGTGAACGGGTCACGGGACGTTTTTAGACATACCCGGGCCCACTCGGGGACATTTGGGTCACTTGGGCTTGGCCCATTAGTCAAAAAACGGGATTAAGTTAATTAATCTAATAAAAAGAAATAAGGGGGTGGCTGAACTTAATTAGAGAAAGCAAATTAAGGGTTAGGAAACCCTAACAGCAGCCAAAGCCAAATTGGGGATCAAAGAGAGCCATCAAAGGTCATCTTCAACCTTGGGATTTAGCTCCAATTCAGACTCTACGAACCTTAAGGCAAGTGGATAACTTGCAATAGCATTAAATCTGTTTTCGATTCATATTCATGTGTAGTGATTATGTAGAAATCCATTTTTGGGGGTTAATGGAATGAACATGGGATTTTGAAAACCACAATTCTGATTTACGAAATTTGGGTGTGAATTCTGGTAAAATCTGATAATGGTGAATTATTGCATATCTGATAGAATGTTATCTGCATATTTGGAAACGAAATTGATGATGAAATTGGGGTATAAATGGACCTAGGGTTAATGGTGAAACTTTCCCCAAATTTTAGAAATTGGAGTTAATGGACGAATTATTGATGTGGATGAGTATTCTGGAGAGTTCTAGTGGGTTTCCTAATATGTACAAATACAAAAAAAAAGACTGAGTTTCAGTGTAGAAGGAATTAGGGTTTGCAGATTTTCGCCCATGGCTGTCCGTCTTCGCGAAGAAGACGAGTACCTGTTTGATCGATCGATCGACGCCATGAAGTCGATCGATCGACGGTCGGCAGAAACTGACAGTTCGCCCAGTTTGTTTATATAAGGAGGGATTTATATAAAAGTTGTTATGTGTTATATTATTGAGAAAAATATTAATACATGATTTAAATCTGATTAACTGTGAGGAAATTAATTAGAAGATGGGAGTAGAAATTGGGTGTCACGTCACAATTGGTTGAGCGACATCGGAGTATATTATTTCATTTAGTAATGGACTAAGTAGTTTAGAGTTGGGATTTAGACTCGGGTGAGGTTAATTCGGGCTATGAGATTTAGTCCAATTAAATGGTGAGGGCAACATTAAAAGTAACTGAATTTATTAATGTGCTATTATTAATAATTCGAGTTGGGTAATAACCTCATAATAAAAATGGAATAGGCTTGTGTCACGGGTTAGTACACGGTGTAGCTGGAACATTTTTATGTATGTATATATATATACGGTGTGTGATAGTATATATATATAGTGTATGCCTTAATATCAGTGGTTAGATATTATTATACTCTAGTGCTATAGGGGGAGGTTACGCGCAGTGGATGAATCCCCTAGATTGAGGAGTAGGGCGAGCAGATTCCCAGGTCATAGCGTCCGTTGCAGGGGGTGAGGGGCATCTCACTTTTTGGGAAGGAATATGACCGCCTCCAATCGTATACTAAACCAAGTTAGTGAGCGATTCTAACTTGGATAACTAGGATATGTGAATATACCTAGTGTACTAGCACTTTAGAGAAATTATATCCGGGGAGTACTTTTACTCGGGTGGATATTAGTGGTTTATGTATTCCAGTATGTGTGTGAATGCTGCAATAAATTCTAAGTATATAATTAGGTGATTATTATATACGGGCTAAATAAATACAAGCATGAGTTGTTGTATATGTATAACGAGTGGAGTAGTTATATGAATTAAAAAGGGAAAATGATTTAATTAAGTTGATGTTACTAATGACTTAAAAATCATAATCACAGTTACTCAAATTAGAGTAGAAGGGATTCAAGGAGACTTTAATAATTATCTAGTCATGAGATAGATAACTAGGTGATTGATTAAAGCGTTAGTGGTGCACATTAGAGGAGGGGCAAGGAAAGTTCTCAAGAGAGTGCGACACTAACTAAAATATGAAGAGCATGCATATTTATTATTACTGCAAGTTAATCATTTGCTAAATGTTTTCAAATGTTTTGGGTACTAACCCTTGCTATAAAAAATTTTAAAAACCTTTTAGGTGTCCAGCCACAGGGACGCCAGACTTGACTCGATTCCAGGAAATCCGTTGCTGCAGCATATGTGGATGTTGCGGGACATTTGATAGACGCCTCCTTCTTTCATCCATAATGTAGAGACTCACTATTAGTTATTCGAGCATGTCGCTCACTTTCCATTTATTTGTTTTAGACTTGTTGGGATTTCTATTCTTGTCTTTATGGGATTTATTATTTGGACCGATGGTTTATTCGGTTAATTATTTTTATTTGTGGAATGATTAGTTCAATTATCTGTGATGGTTTTATTGCTTTAATTTTCCGTATGGGTTTTAGTTTAATTAATGAAAGATAAAATTGGCACTAGTCTGGTTTTTCTCACTTAGGTGGTTAGTAATTTAAATAAACGACAGTGATGCTAAGAATGGACCAAATGAGAAACCTGTTATAACTTGATTTAGGACTGATCACCCGGGATTAATTAGGCGGGGTGTCACAGATGGTATCAGAGCATCAGGTTCTAGTGTCCTTAGGATCTGTACGGCTTTCTACGTTTCAGCGTAGCGTTCGGTTGTTATAGAGCCCTATTATTAGGACTGTTGATTATATTTTCCGCTTGTGAGATATCGTATTTCTGCTATTAGTTTTGTATAAATTGTGTACTTATACAATTCAATCTATTTCAGATGCCGCCAAAGAGACAGAGAGCGGAGAGGGCTGAGGCTAGAGATGAGGTAAGGGAGGCTCGACAGGAGCCACAGGTACCGCCACCACCACCACCGGCCGAGTTGATTTCTACCACTCAGGTGGCAGTGATAGTGGCCCAAGCGGTCGAGACAGCGATGCGAGCTATGGCAGCTCATTTTCCACAGCCCCAGGCACCGCCTCCATTGGCTCCAGCAGTTCAGGCTCCTGTGGGGCCACCATCTTGGCAGCAAGTGAGGGAGACCTTTCAGAAGGGTCATCCACCTTAGTTTCGAGGTAGCACCAATGTGGTTGAGGCTTGTGACTGGAAGAAGAACATCCAGCGCCATCTGCGCATGTTAGAGGGTACAGAGGTGCAGAAACAGATGCTGGATACCTTTCGTCTGTCAGGGGCAGCCTTACAGTGGTGGGAATCCGTGACCACCGTTGAGGAACGGGATTTGATGCCGATTTCTGAATTCTGGGTGCGGTTTGACCGCAAGTACTTCCCTCCAGCAGTTGAGTCTGAGATGAGAAAGAAATTCAGCGAGTTGGTACAGGGTGACAGGTCAGTGGCAGATTATGAGGAGGAGTTCACCCGTCTGGCAAACTTTGTGCCAAACGAGGTGAGCGATGAGGAGCGGAAGAAGTCCAAGTTCATGGATGGTCTGGCTTGGAGAATCAGGCAGCACTTGATTGGAAACCCGGCATTGGTGACCTATACAGATGTCGTTAATGCCGCACTTATACATTGTCAGGATCATCGTTTCCACGCTAAGGGGAACAAGAAGGCAGGTGAGCCGAGCCAGCAGGGCAAGGCAGTCGCTAGTAGTGAGATGAGTGGCACACAGCAGCAGGTCATCATTCAGTAAGGGAATCAGGCTAAGAAGTTTAAGCCTGGTGGGTTCCGACCGGGAGGACAGGGGTTCAGACAGGGGCAACCAGGCCCTAATCAGCAACAGCAGGTTCCTCAGGGCCGTCAGGGCCAAGGGAACAACGGGGGAGGCCAACCGGGCCAGCAACGTCAGGGCCAGCAGGGCCAACAGCAGGGTGACGACCAGAAACACTGTTTCTCCTGTGGCCAGCCAGGACACTTCAAGAGGGAGTGCCCGCAGAGGGGCAGAGGCCAGCAGCAGGGTGCCCAGCAAGGGCAACAGGGCCAGATGCCGCCAGCAGCAGCAGCCCCACCCGCCCCACAGCAGCAGGGGCAGATGCACTACGGACGTGTGTATAACGTTCCGGACGTTCCCAATCCTCCAGCACAGCATGCGCCGCCCGCGATCGAGGGTACGTTCTCTATCCATGGCACTATGGGTCAGGTATTATTTGATACGGGGGCCACTCATTGCTTTATAGCTACACATTTCGCGAAGGCTTTAGGGTTGTTAGCCACCGCAGAGAGCACTGTTACGTGTGTCGACTCACCGTTGGGAAATGGGTCGCTTATATTCTTTATATGTCGGAGAGTAGGAGTGGAGATTGGCGGTTTAGTTTTACCTGCGGACATGTTGGTATTAGATATGCATGTTCATGACGTGATCATCGGTATGGATTGGCTCGCTGACTATAGAGCCATGATTGATTGCTTCGGTGGGAGCCTTATCTTCGCCATTCCGGGACAGGAAATGTTTGTTGTGACGATGCCTCGCCCAGAGGGAGGCTCGACCACTCATCTATACTACATTGAGGAAGAAACCTCGCAGGAAGTGGTAGTTCCTTTAAACTCTATCCCTGTAGTGAGGGACTTTGAGGATGTATTCCAGGAGATACCAGGATTACCACCCAGCAGAGAAATCGAATTTGTTATAGACTTGGCACCGGGAACGAGGCCTATTGCTCGGGCACCTTACCGAATGGCCCCTTTAGAAATGCGGGAATTGAGGGAGCAGATTCAGCAACTATTGGGTCAGGGTTTTATTCGGCGGAGTACATCGCCGTGGGGTGCGCCGGTGTTGTTTGTGAAGAAACGAGATGGGTCACTCCGATTGTGCGTGGATTATAGGGAGCTGAACAAGGTGACGATACGGAATAAGTATCCGTTGCCTAGGATTGGTGATTTATTTGACCAACTGAGAGGGGCATCTTACTTCTCCAAAGTCGACTTGAGGTCAGGGTATCATCAACTGCGTATCCGAGAAGAGGATGTTCCTAAGACCGCTTTCTTGTCGCGGTATGGATCGTATGAGTTCAGGGTGATGCCCTTCGGGCTCACCAATGCACCAGCTGTGTTCATGGACCTCATGAATAGGGTTTTTAGGGAGTACCTAGATCAGTTTGTCATCATGTTCATTGATGACATCCTAATCTACTCACGTACCGAGGAGGAGCACGCAGAGCATTTACGCATGGTTCCACAGACACTGAGGGATCATCAGCTCTATGCCAAATTCGGGAAGTGTGGGTTCTGGCTACGGGAGGTACAGTTCCTTGGTCACGTCGTGTCAGATCAGGGTATTGCAGTGGATCCGGATAAGGTGTCAGCGGTGAGGGAGTGGGGACAGCCCACGACACCGACCGAGGTGCGCAGTTTTCTGGGTTTGGCTGGTTACTACAGGCGATTCATTAAAGGATTCTCTAAGATTGCAAGACCTTTGACGAATCTGACTCGGAAAGGGGTACCTTTCAAGTGGGATGATAGTTGTCAATTAGCGTTCGACGAGCTAAAGGACAAGTTGACATCTGCACCCGTGCTGGCATTGCCAAAGGGAGGGATAGAGTATCGAGTTTACACAGACGCATCCTTACGGGGTCTTGGGGGTGTGCTCCAGCAGGAGGAAAGGGCTATAGCTTATGCTTCCAGGAAGCTAAAGCCCCACGAGAGGAATTACCCCACTCACGACCTAGAGTTGGCAGCGGTCGTTTTTGCTTTGAGGACATGGAGGCATTATCTTCTAGGAGAGCAGTTTACTCTATTCACGGATCACAAGTCACTTCAGTATCTCTTCACACAGAAGGATCTGAATATGAGACAAAGGCGGTGGCTAGAATTCATGAAGGACTACCAGTTTGATATCCAGTATCATCCTGGTAAGGCCAATGTAGTAGCAGACGCATTGAGCAGAAGACCGACTGGGGAAATATCGGAGGTATGGAAAGCGAAGTGGAGAGAGCTTCAATATGAAGACGACGTAGCAAAGGCTTGCATGTCGGCTTTGTCCATCACACCCGAGATCATTATGCGGGTTGTGAAGGCTCAGGCAGAGGATCAGAATTGCCGGGATAGGGTGGGCCAGTTGTTAGCTGAGAGAGCGGAAGGTTACTCGATTAGCTCAGAAGGAGGCCTACGTTTTAATGGGAGGTTAATGGTGCCAGAGGATGAAGATTTAAAGCACGCCGTTATGACAGAATCCCATGGTTCGAAATTTGCGGTACATCCCGGTGGGGATAAAATGTACCAAGATATGAGGAGGCAGTATTGGTGGGCAGGGATGAAACGAGACATAGCGGAGTTTGTTTCGAAATGTGCCACATGTCAGCTTGTGAAAGTTGACCACCAGAGACCATCAGGGATGCTACAGCCGTTAGACATTCCCGTGTGGAAGTGGGAGAGCATCTCCATGGACTTCATCAAAGGGTTGCCGGTATCGCAGAAGGGTTACGACTCCATATGGGTTATTGTGGATCGGTTGACCAAGGTAGCCCACTTTTTGCCGGTACGCACAGACTTTGAGACGATGCGTTATGCACAGCTATTCATAGCAGAGATTGTTAAGCTGCATAGAGTGCCGATAAATATCGTATCAGACAGAGACAAAATCTTTGTTGCCCACTTTTGGCAGAGCTTTCAGGAGGCAATGGGCACGGAGTTGCGCTTGAGTCAGCGTATCACCCACAGACTGACGGACAGACTGAGAGAGTTAATCAGATGCTGGAAGACATGCTCAGAATGTGCATTTTGGACTTCGGGGGAGGATGGGAGAAATATCTTCCTTTGGTAGAGTTTGCGTATAACAACTCCTACCAATTCACGATTGGCATGGCACCGTTTGAGGCACTGTACGGGAGACCTTGTCGTTCACCCGCTTGTTGGTTAGAGGTGGGGGACAACAAACTCTTGGGGCCGGATATTGTCCAGGAAACATCTGCCAAGATAGAGTTGATTCGAGGAAGGATTCGAATAGCTCAGGACAGGCAGAAGAGTTATGATGATGCTTCTCGAAGACATGTGGAGCTAGAAGTTGGGGACCAGGTTTTAGTCCGGGTATCCCCTATGAAAGGGGTGATGAGGTTCGGCAAGAAGGGTAAGTTAGCACCGCGATACGTAGGACCTTTCCCTATTATTGAAAGGGTGGGACCGGTGGCATATAAGCTTGGATTACCAGATCATCTTCAGCGAATACACGATGTATTCCATGTGGCATCGCTGAAGAAATATCGAAGGAGCGAGAGAGCCTTTTGGCATATTCCACTCGAGGAGATCGACTTACAGCCAGACATCTCGTATGAGGAGAGGCCGGTAGCAATTCTGGATCATAGTGAGCGGAAATTACGATCCAAGGTCGTTCCATTGGTTAGAGTACAGTGGGGTCATCACAATGTTGACGAGTCTACCTGGGAGCGAGAGGAGGATATGCGGGAACAATATCCAGAACTTTTCAACGCAGGTACGATCTAATTTTGGGGACGAAATTCCTTTATAAGGGGGGGAGTATGTAACACCCCGTATTTTTGGTACATTTAAAATTTAATTAATTCGGAGATTTTAAATTACTTAGTGTGTTGTAATTTAATGAATTAATTAGAACAGAATAATATATATAAATATTAATCTGGGATTGAATGGTTAATATTTAGGGAAAACTTATTTACTAAGTGAATAGTAATAATGTAATTACGTCGCCTCGAGTGTTAGTGACGAGGAGGTACTTATCACATTCGGAAGTCGGTATAAGACTATATGGGGTGGGGGGATAAGTATTTTTATAAATTAATTCGGATGCAAATTCTGAGGGTACAGTTGAGTCCGGATGGGCCGAGTTAGTCGGAAAAGTGTACCCGGGGGTAGTGAACGGGTCACGGGACGTTTTTAGACATAGCCGGGCCCACTCGGGGACATTTGGGTCACTTGGGCTTGGCCTATTAGTCAAAAAACGGGATTAAGTTAATTAATCTAATAAAAAGAAATAAGGGGGTGGCTGAACTTAATTAGAGAAAGCAAATTAAGGGTTAGGAAACCCTAACAGCAGCCAAAGCCAAATTGGGGATCAAAGAGAGCCATCAAAGGTCATCTTCAACCTTGGGATTTAGCTCCAATTCAGACTCTACGAACCTTAAGGCAAGTGGATAACTTGCAATGGCATTAAATCTGTTTTCGATTCATATTCATGTGTAGTGATTATGTAGAAATTCGTTTTTGGGGGTTAATGGAATGAACATGGGATTTTGAAAACCACAATTCTGATTTACGAAATTTGGGTGTGAATTCTGGTAAAATCTGATAATGGTGAATTATTGCATATCTGATAGAATGTTATCTGCATATTTGGAAACGAAATTGATGATGAAATTGGGGTATAAATGGACCTAGGGTTAATGGTGAAACTTTCCCCAAATTTTAGAAATTGGAGTTAATGGACGAATTATTGATGTGGATGAGTATTCTGGAGAGTTCTGGTGGGTTTCCTAATATGTACAAATACAAAAAAAAAAGACTGAGTTTCAGTGTAGAAGGAATTAGGGTTTGCAGATTTTCGCCCATGGTTGTCCGTCTTCGCGAAGAAGACGAGTACCTATTCGATCGATCGATCGACGCCATGAAGTCGATCGATCGACGGTCGGCAGAAACTGACAGTTCGCCCAGTTTGTTTATATAAGGAGGGATTTATATAAAAGTTGTTATGTGTTATATTATTGAGAAAATTATTAATACATGATTTAAATCTGATTAACTGTGAGGAAATTAATTAGAAGATGGGAGTAGAAATTGGGTGTCACGTCACAATTGGTTGAGCGGCATCGGAGTATATTATTTCATTTAGTAATGGACTAAGTAGTTTAGAGTCGGGATTTAGACTCGGGTGAGTTTAATTCGGGCTATGAGATTTAGTCCAATTAAATGGTGAGGGCAACATTAAAAGTAACTGAATTTATTAATGTGCTATTATTAATAATTCGAGTTGGGTAATAACCTCATAATAAAAATGGAATAGGCTTGTGTCACGGGTTAGTACACGGTGTAGCTGGAACATTTTTATGTATGTATATATATATACGGTGTGTGATAGTATATATATATAGTGTATGCCTTAATATCAGTGGTTAGATATTATTATACTCTAGTGCTATAGGGGGAGGTTACGCGCAGTGGATGAATCCCCTAGCTTGAGGAGTAGGGCGAGTAGATTCCCATGTCATAGCGTCCGTTGCAGGGGGTGAGGGGCATCTCACTTTCCGGGAAGGAATATGACCGCCTCCAATCGTATACTAAACCAAGTTAGTGAGCGATTCTAACTTGGATAACTAGGATATGTGAATATACCTAGTGTACTAGCACTTTAGAGAAATTATATCCGGGGAGTACTTTTACTCGGGTGGATATTGGTGGTTTATGTATTCCAGTATGTGTGTGAATGCTGCAATAAATTCTAAGTATATAATTAGGTGATTATTATATACGGGCTAAATAAATACAAGCATGAGTTGTTGTATATGTATAACGAGTGGAGTAGTTATATGAATTAAAAAGGGAAAATGATTTAATTAAGTTGATGTTACTAATGACTTAAAAATCATAATCACAGTTACTCAAATTAGAGTAGAAGGGATTCAAGGAGACTTTAATAATTATCTAGTCATGAGATAGATAACTAGGTGATTGATTAAAGCGTTAGTGGTGCACATTAGAGGAGGGGCAAGGAAAGTTCTCAAGAGAGTGCGACACTAACTAAAATATGAAGAGCATGCATATTTATTATTACTGCAAGTTAATCATTTGTTAAATGTTTTCAAATGTTTTGGGTACTAACCCTTGATATAAAAAAATTTAAAAACCTTTTAGGTGTCCAGCCACAGGGACGCCAGACTTGACTCGATTCCAGGAAATCCGTTGCTGCAGCATATGTGGATGTTGCGGGACATTTGATAGACGCCTCCTTCTTTCATCCATAATGTAGAGACTCACTATTAGTTATTCGAGCATGTCGCTCACTTTCCATTTATTTGTTTTAGACTTGTTGGGATTTCTATTCTTGTCTTTATGGGATTTATTATTTGGACCGATGGTTTATTCGGTTAATTATTTTTATTTGTGGAATGATTAGTTCAATTATCTGTGATGGTTTTATTGCTTTAATTTTCCGTATGGGTTTTAGTTTAATTAATGAAAGATAAAATTGGCACTAGTCTGGTTTTTCTCACTTAGGTGGTTAGTAATTTAAATAAACGAAAGTGATGCTAAGAATGGACCAAATGAGAAACCTGTTCTAACTTGATTTAGGACTGATCACCCGGGATTAATTAGGCGGGGTGTCACAGAACACCTCGCACGGGACCATTGTAACATGTAGGAACTGTTTGCACAATCACTAGTCTCTAGATTTAAGAATATGATGAAAATTTAAAAATATCTAGATTAGGCTTAAAAATAAGCAGTTAAAGGGTGAAAACCCAAACCAGTCCCGTAAGATGCATGAACACCTCGTACGGGACTAATGTAACTCGTAGGAACTGATCGCATAGTCACATGACTCCCAATTTGCGAATGTGATGACAATTTGAAAATATCTAGATAGGCTTAAAAATATGTTGTTAAAGGATGAAAACCCAAACCATCCCCCAAACGGCACCATAAGAGGCATGAACACCTCGTACGGGACTAATGCAACTCGTAGGAACTGATCGCATAGTCACAGGACTCCCGGTTTGTGAATATAATGACAATATAAAAATATCTAGACTATGCTTAAAAATAAGTTGTTAAATGGTTAAAACCCAAACTAGCTCCCAAACGGCCCCATAAGAGTCTAAAGACCTCACACGGGACTAATGTAATTCATAGGAACTGACTGCGTAGTCATGAGTGTTCCAGTTTGAGAATAAGATGATAATTTTGAAATATCTAGATTAGGCTTAAAAACAAGTCGTTAAAGGATGAAAACCCAAATTATCCCCCAAACGATCCCGAAGAGGCACTAACACATCGCACAGGGCCAATGTAACTCGTAAGAACTGACCGCATAGTCACGAGTCTTTAGGTTTGAGAATATGATGATAATTTGAAAATATCTTGATTAGGCTTAAAAAAAGCGGTTAAAGGTTGAAAACCCAAATCTGCTCCCAAACGGGTTCGTAAGAGGAACTAACATATCGAACGGGACTAATGTAACTCGTAAGAACTGATCGCGTAGTCACAGGTCTCTTGATTTGAGAATATGATGATAATTTTAAAATATCTAGATTAGGCTTAAAAAGAATCCATTAAAGGGAGGGAACTCAAACCAGCCCCCAAATGGCCTCGTAAGAGACATAAACACCTCGCACGGGACCAATGTAACTCGTACGCAACTAACTGCGTAGTCATGGGTCTCCCGATTTGAAAATATAACGATAATTTGAAAATATCTAAGATTAAACTTAAAAATAAGCCGTTAACGAGTGAAAACCCAAACCAGCCCCCAAACAACCCCGTAAGAAGCACTAACACCTCGTATGAGACTAATGTAACTCGTATCAACTGACCACGTAGTCACGAGACTTCCATTTTGAGAATATAATAATAATTGTAACTCGTATTTGCAATTTTTTAGCTTGAATACGATTTTTTTGAATTACTTGGTTACTAATATCATATCTTTTTGTGTCCTACTTTTTTGCAGGATAACATTCAATCGCTAGGTTTTATCCACGTGGAACACAAGAAGAAGTCAATGGTTTACAATGACATGATTATTTATTTAATGTCGTTAATATTCAGGATTATATTTTTGTATGGTTGTGTAGGCGTTAATAGTTTTATTATCAACTTTTATGACCGTACAGGCTTTTGTAAATTTATTGTTATATTGTATGTCCGTGCGGGCTTTATATTGACAAATTTTATATTAGCAGGTTTTGGAATGTCCATAAAATAGAGGAAATGCTGCCCAATTTTTTTTTATTTAAGAACTATTAACACTTGTAATATTTTGAAGTTTGTATATACATTAGTTTATCAATAACGTGCAAGATTTGCAATTTGTGAATTTTATTGATTCTTTTTGCAAATAATAAATATTATTCCTACTAGATTTGGAATTTGTTGATTTTCCAGATTTGTTTATAAATAATTTTTTTGCTAATAGAAAAATCTGGGACGATTTAAAATCGTGCCAAATTGTAAAATTTGAGTAGGCTAATAAAATAATCTGGCACGCTTTATAACCGTACCGAAAGCGTGCCAACAAATGAAAAATATGGCATGATTTTAAACTGTGCCAAAAGTGTGTCAGATTAAATATCTAGCATGGTTTAAAAGTGTGCCAAAAGCATGTCAGATTGAGCAATCTGGCACCCTTGATTCTGGCATAGTTTAAAACTGTGCCAGATTGGGTCTGGCACGATTTTAAACCGTGCTAGAATCCTATTTTTGTTGTAGTAAAGGTAGATATGGATACCTTAATGATGGGTTTGTCAAGATTTGACCTCAAGGGAATCCTAGATCCTCAGGATGACCCTTTGGTAATCACAACTAGAGTGCATGGGTATGATGCGCCGAGGATATTGGTAGATGGTAGAAGTTCGAACGATGTTATGTTTTGGCCATGTTTCAAAGGTTTGGGACTGAGGAAAAATAGGCTCATCCCTTATCATCATCCTATGATAGGGTTCAGTGGCGAGAAGGTGCATCTATTGAGAATGTATGAAATGAACATCAGAATGGGAGATGTTTGTCCTAAGAGGCTAACAGAGAAGGTTAATTTCTTCATGATGGATGAGAGTGTATACTCGGCTTATAACATTATTATGTTAAGGGTAGACCTCAAGGAATTTGAGGCTATGCCATCCGCTATACACCAAATGGTAAAATTCTCGACCCCTTATGGGGTAGGGGAAGTCCAAGGCGATCAAGTGTTTGCACATGAATGCTACTTCAACTCAGCTGAGGAAAGGGAAGCTCGAAAGAAAGAAAATATGACCTATAGTATTAACATCCTGGATCCTAGGGATGAGATCAAACTGAAGAAAGGAGCGGTCGCGAAAGAGGTAGAATCCATCGTCCTCAATGAGGACAAACCAGAAAAACCAGCCAGGTCGGTAAAGCCCTAAGGAAAGATATTAAGGAAGATCTTATCAAACTCTTAAGAGAGAGGCAGAGTATCTTCGCGTGGAGTCATGAGGATATGTTAGGCATAGATCCTGAACTTTTTTTGCCATAAACTGAATGTAGCCGATGATGTTAGGATGATACGATAAAAGAGGAGAATCTATTCTCGGGAGAAATACAAGGTCATTCGGGAAGAAGTAAAGAAGCTAGAAAAAGTCAACTTTATAAGAGAGGTGATACATCCTGATTAGATGGCCAACACGATCATTGTCCTAAAAGCTAATGGAAAATGGAGAATGTGTATGGACTTTGCTGATCTAAACAAGGATTTCCCCAAGGATAGCTTTCCTTTGCCCAGAATCAACTAGATGGTTAATGCCACAGTAGGTCATGACCTGATGAGCTCCATGGATGCCTACTCGGGATACAACCAAATTTTTATGCACCTGACCGATGAAGAGAAGACTGTCTTCATAACCGATAAAGTGACCTACTGCTACAAGGTCATGCCTTTCGATTTGAATAATGTTGGAGCTACTTATCAGAGGCCTATTAACAAGATATTTGAGGATCAAATTGGGAAGACGATGGAATTATATATTGATGATATGCTTACTAAATGTCTCAAGGCTGACACCCATGTGGTTGACCTCAAGTAAACTTTTGAAATGATTGATAGGTACAAGATGAAGCATAACCCCCGCAAAGTGTGTGTTCGGTGTAGGGGCTAGAAAGTTCTTGGGATACATAATAAATCAGAGGGGGATAGAGACTAATCCAGCTAAGATCAAGGCATTAATAGAGATGAAGACGCCAACTACAATCAAAGATTTTCAATGGTTAATCGGGAGAGTAGCGGCATTTAACAGGTTTTTATCCAGAGCCACCGACTAGTGTCTTCCATTTTTTAAAGTTCTTAGGAAAGATTTTAAATGGAATGAGGAATGTGAACAGACTTTTAAGGAGCTGAAGTCCTACCTCAGCTCTCCCTTATTACTTTCATAACCAGTTCAAGGGGAAAAACTCTATATGTATCTAGCAGTCTCAGAGTCGCCTATTAACACTATCATCATGAGAGATGAGGATGGAGTACAGAAGTCGGTATATTTAAACACTAAGGCACTCCAAGGGGTCGAGTAGAGGTACCCCGGGATGGAAAAATTAGCATATGCTCTGATTCACGCTTCGAGAAAGATGAATCCATACTTTTAGACCCACACAATAGTCGTCCTCACAGATTCCCCACTTTGGCAGGTCATCCACAAACTTGAGAAGTCGGGGAGATTAAGGTCTTGGGTAATAGTGCTGGGATAATTTGACATCATCTATCAGTCCAAGGTGGACATCAAGGTCCAGGCATTAGCGGACTTCGTGGCCAAGTTCACCTGGGATGAGGTCGATAGTTAAAATTATGAGACTACAGGCTGTGAGTAGGGAAAAATCGTAAGCACTACCCCGAATGAGGCCGAGACAAGTTCAGCTAAGTGGAGGGTACCTGAATATGAAGAGGAAAAATATCTCTTCAAATATGGAGCCTTGATAGAGGGTAACATCTTGGAGGATTGTATGGTGTGGAGCCTTTTTGTTTATGGGTCTTCTTGCGAGAATGGAAGTAGTGCAGTTCGGATAGTGTCAGCACCGGACGAAACATATATTAAATATGCCTTGAGGTTTAGTTTTAAGGCCTCCAATAATGATTCCAAATATGAATCTCTCATAGCAGGCCTTTCCTTGGCTTCGTCTCTGAATGTCGACCAACTCCAAGTTCACAGTGATTCAAGATTAGTGGTGAATCAGATCTTGGGGCCGTATGAAGAAAAAGACAATAGGATGGCCAAATATTTGGAGAGAGTAAGGTCTGTACTAAAGAGTCTTAAAGAGTTGAAGCTAAAGAGGATACCTCAACTGGATAATGTATGGACTGACGCACTTGCAAGACTCGCCTCAACTACAAGAACGGAGATAAGAAGGACGGTGTCGATAAATCTTGCATCGGGCGACCTTTGAAGAAGAGGATAGTGATTTAGAGTCTTGTATGAATTTGAACATGGGATCTTCCTACATGGATCCCCTCATTAGGTAAATAAAAGAAAGGAAGTTAAGGTATAAAGTTGCTAAGTTCTACATCATAGGAGAGACTTTATACAAGAAAGGGTTTCTACTTCCTCTGCTCATATGTGTCCATACATCTGAGGTAGCATATATTCTGAAGGATGTACACGAAGGCTCCTGCTCAAGTCATATGGGATGAATATCTTTGGCTAAAAGTATTATTACATAAGGGTATTGGTAGTCGGCCTTGGACAAAGATGCTGCAGCATATGTCAAGAAGTGCGACAAGTGCCAAAGGTTTGCTACCATTCCCCACTGGTCTCATCAACCTCTGACGTCCATCATATCTCCCTGGACATTTGCGGTATGGGGAATTGATTTGGTAGGACCCTTTCCTAGAGAAGTGAATAATTATCATTATCTGATCGTGGCGATTGACTACTTTTTAAAATGAATGGAGGCTGAGCCGATGATTATGATTACGGAGTAAAAAACCTTTTAGTTCATCTAGAAAAATATCATCTATAGGTAGGACCTACCCAACACCCCGATTTGTGATAATGGAACACAATTTCATAACGTCTCCATAGAAAAGTACTGTAAAAGGGTCGGCATCAAGCAATTCTTCTCCTCCCCTGGCCTACCCCAAGCTAATGGGCAGACGGAAGTGGCAAACCGAACGATTCTTGATGGAATTAATAAGAAGTTAGAGGATGCAAAGGGGAGGTGGATTGAAGAAGTGCATGATGTCCTATGGGCCTACAGAACAATAGAGAGGACTCCTACTGGGGAGACCCCATTTATGCTTGCCTGTGGCTCAGAAGCAATTGTACCAATTGAGATAGTTCTACCTACTCATAGAGTTCAAACATATGACTCTGAACGAAATAATCATGAGCGGAGGCTTGATTTGGATCTTATACAAGAAAGAAGATAAGACGCTGAAGTTAGGCAATCTGCCTACTAGCAAAGAATGGCTAGATTCTACAACAAGCGAGTAAAATCGCATCCACTGAAAGTAGGAGACTTAGTACTGAAGAAGGCATGGAAAAACCCAATAAGCTTCACCCAAATTGGTATGACCCATACAAAGTAGTTGAAGAGGTGGTGCCGGGGATGTATAAATTGGAAAACTTGGAGGGGGAGCCATTATCCAACCCATGGAATGCCGATCACCTCAAGAAATATTACCAATGAGTGATAATTTTACTGTCTTATTTGCATTCTATTGTAATACATGTGTATGAGGCTTTAAATGAAAGAAATCTAATGAAATTAAAGATGTTCAAGTGTTCCGTCATATGCTATTTATTTAATCAGATATTTGTTTGCATGAAACAACTCATCCTAAGCTACAAAACCTCATTCGTGGTGAAGTAAGCTTAAGTGGACCTTAGTGATATGACGGTCTAGACGGGGTCAAACTCGTCCATGGGCTTCCAACTACATCGAAAGGCGCCTATTATTATTAAACATCATTAATTTGGCGGATGCAAATTTTAAAATTACTTAGTTGTGGTTGATTACTAAACATCATTAATTTGGTGGATTTACTCCCTCGGCTGACACGACAGTACATGGACGGGACGACTGTCCACACACTTTCAAAAAAATAAGGGAGGACTTATGCCTAAAACACCATAATTTGGTAGACTTATGCCTCCCTCGGCCACATTAAGGTCAGCTGACATTGCCTCTCCTTCAGTCGTGTCCAGAGACTTGACATGTGATAAAGCCTCTACCATAATATGGTCGGATGTAAAACACCACCTCAGTAAATTTTAGGATGACCCATCTGCAGGTCTTCTATATCCCTCTCTCCAAATATTCCAGGCCGAAGCCTTGGAACTCGTCCGAGGCCTTATATGCTTCAACAACATCAACCTTGGCCTTCTGGATTGTTGTAGCAAGGTCGGACTTGAAATTTGTGGCTTAATTCACTAAGGCTTCATCATTTTCTTTGATGATGTTGTCCTTGAACTTCATCTGGTTGTTGTGCTCAAGTTTGAGCTCTTTAATAGCCCTCTTATTGTCGGCTTTGAGGTCTTTTAGCTAGGTCCTGAGGTCGACCTCAGCCTAGATCACCTCCTCAGCCTCCATGAACTTCTTCTGGTTTTCAACCATCCATATGGTGGCTGAAGTCAGGGCACAAATAGACTAAAAAAACAAAGACAGAGTCAGATAAAGATCATGTATTAATGAGTATATGACAAAAATCATAGCTACGAAGATGATACATGTGCCACATGATGAAGATCGAAGTCATAAATCTTAGTTGGGGGCATCTTGGCCAGAAACTCATAATTAGTAGCTGAAGGATCCGCAAACATAGCAGCCTTTACAGCCCTGGTCTTCGTAATCAAGGAAGTGAGATTGGCCTTAAGTTGGGACAGGTTGGCCAACCATAATGCCCCAAGAAATGACAATGAGTCGACGTCAAAGCTTGACGCTGTCTTCATGGCACCCACCCTCGACCTTGCCTCGGGATCAGGCTGGGTGTTGATAGGAACCTCATGCCCCTTCCTCTTACATGAGGCCTCGACAATAGGCCCCCAGTAGTGGTCTTCTTAGGGGTGGTTGTTTATTTTTCTTGTTCCCCAGACCTAATAACAAACTCGGTTCTATCATCTCCCAAATATCGTCTGAAACGTTAGGAGGGAAATTTCCAAGAAAGAAGACGACATGTTAATACAATTAATCTATGAGATGGGGGAGACTTGAAAAGAGAAAAAATAACTCACATAGTTCTTCAAGGGGGTCAACCCCCATACCAGATTTTTTAACGAGCTTAGGGATCATTAGATCTTCAAATTTTGGAAGAGCACCCTTTACTCATTGATCCCTCAAGTAATCGTCCACATCCCTTTCATCAATGCTAAGGCCGGGGTCTGACCTCGCCGTCATAGAAGGATTGGACCAAGATATAGGAACCCTCGGGTTGTCCTCAGATGGGTTGGCCTCAGCTGGGAACTCCCAAGCTCTACAAACAAAGAAAAAACTCTCTTTCCAGTAGTGGTTTTAGGTTTGGGATACTTGGACGAGTTTCTTATCGGACTACCTAGCACCCAGGTGCAAGTAGCCCGATTGTTTGGACGATGAAGTGATTTTGTAACAAGCTAAGAATAACTCGACCGATGGTCAATCTATGAAAGTCTTCTTCCATCATGAAATGTAGCCTAAGATGATTATCCAAGAGTTAGGGGCAATTGGGTCAGAGAAACTCCTAAAGCAGACAGGATGGACCTAATGGCAGGGTGGAAAGGGAACCTGATGCCAACCTTAAACATTTGATCATACACTACAACCTCACCCTCTTGGCCTTAGAAAACTCTCTCGTCCTCGTCCGGGACCCTCATCGTAATATCGAACTTGATGCCGAATGAATGTCTCCATACGAGGATATCGCGTTCTCTAACAAATGAAATGAAGGCAGAAGCATACGAAGTGTCGATTTGATCCTCATCCTCTTCATCCTCACCCTCAGCCTCCTCTCCTTCATCTTCAACTTCTTCAGCATCGGCCTCCCCAGGAACAAAAGGTCCCTCTGGAAACCTTGCCTGAAATTTATCAAGAGACATAGCCGTTACAGAAACATCGTTTGGATTAAGTCTTCCTTAATTTTTGTCAATTTATAAAATACCGCAAGTGCACGGGCTATTATAGAATAGCGAGTGTAAGTACTGGTCGAACCCACAGAGATTTGTCAATTTTAACTTTTAAACGAATTGCAACTATCCAACTAGACGAAATGGGAAAAAGAATAATTATGAACTACTCTAAATAAAAGCAACTACGATCAATGAGAGTAACACGAGATATTTACAAACAATTAGGAAATAATTAGGATTCAGGGTCCATTTATTACGTAACTAATATTGCACACTAATTTAATGTTGTAATTCCCTTTTTATAACTCAAATTAAACCGACTCTCGCCGCGTTTAATTCGGAAAATATGACGGTTATGATCAGAATATTTTTAACATCTCTAATAGATGGCTAAAATACCTACTCCCTTAGAAAATACAGGTTTTAAAATTCGCAAATATATTTAAGCATGGAGTATCAAAACAATCAAAGTGCAAGCATAATCCATCAAAAAATACTATTTTTAAATATCAAAACTTGATTTGACAAAGAAATCTTGAAGTTTCTAAAACACACTCTCGTGTCGATTTAAAATGAATATCGAATCTTTAATAACAATTAAACCCAGTAGGGAATAAACAACGATAAAATTAATGTGACAATATTAGCTAAATATGATAAACTTCACCTTACTCCTAATATAAGAATCAAGCTACCGTAATGAAAGAGAAATCGCAAGAATGAGTAGAGATCTTCATTAATAAACCAAAATTACATCAATTTGCGCAAAAACAACTTTTTTTTGAACGACCGTAAAAATCATCTTTTTCGCGCCTTTTTTGAATTGATCATCAATTTGCGCAAAATTCCATCATTACCTGCAAAAATTTCACTAGGCAACTTTTTTCACAAATTAGATCAAGAATATTATAAAATTATCGAAGTGCCTATTTTTTATTCAAAATTTCCATTTTCAATATGAATTCAATCATTCTCGAATTTTTTCCTCTTTTTAATAAAATAGTACTAAGAACTTATTAAATACACTAAAATGGGACTAAAAAAGTATAAATTTGGGTATAAAATATACAAAATAATACACTCATCAAATAGCCCCAAACCTAAACTTTATTAGAACTCGAGCAAAATAAATTTTTTAAATCTAACTCACTTTCGTAGGAATCACGATTGCACTTAGCATGTGCAACAAGCAGTTAACCCCCTAGGTTACCCTAGTGGACGAGTTTTGTCTCGTGAGGGTTTGTAGTCAATATACCCACAAAATTCAAAAACTTGACTCAGTACAAAAGACATAAAAGTAATATAACCAAGTTTGAATGCAAACTTCATAAATATAGTAGAACTTCATTTTTCAATCTCAACTTATCGTGGTGTATGCATAGCCAATATAATCGTCCATTTCAAAAGTTCGTATTGATTTTAAAATCTCACGGAATGCACTCACAATCGAACATTCGGAAATGGGTTATTTCTCTCGGTATATGTGAATAAAAGAGTAAATTTAAATGAACAAATTTCACATATATATGATGGAAAACGGACTTTTTATAATGGATGAATATGATCTCATGAACGAAAAATCGATTAATTTTTGAAAACATTGAATCACACCATATATCCTATTCATCTTTTCTCCACACTTTAACTAATTTCGTTTGAGATCGATTAGGATTTTCTTTGGTTGTATTGTAGGCTCGGATTTGGATAGAAATAATGGTTTTTTGGAGTTTAAAGTTTTTGAGAATATAGAGGTTTTTCGTTATTTTGACTTTCAGGCACTTTTTCTCACCTCCATTTTCACATTTTTCTTTCCTTTTTTTTCTTTCTTTTTTTACATCATTCTTGCAACCTCATTTTCTTTTGGCCTTTTTCCTACCGTAATTTTACCCTAGTCTTCTCAGAAAATGGGTATGGCTTCTTTTATGGGCTTTAAACTCCCAGTTGGAGTTGGGTAGGATAATAGGTTTTCAACAAAAGTTATATTTTCTTTTTGGCTCAAATAGAATAATGTAAAAAGGTTGGATTTTAGGTTTAATTTTGGGCTTTCAAACGATGGCCTAATCTCCTTTCTCAAGTTTCGTTAATTCGATTTGTGTCTCAAGATGACTTACTAAGACTTTTAGTGCTTAAGATTCACATTTTGACTTTTTGTTTTCAGTAATCGAACAAAACAAATAATTTGAGATCGTCAACGAATTTATCACTGAAGGAAAGATTGAGTTATTTTAACTCGGATTGACTTAAATCTCTCGAAAACGATGAATGGCACAAAATCTCACCGGGTTAAAATCTTAACATTTATTCGTTATGCATATTAACTTTCGTCTCTTTTCGATCATATTATATGGCTAATGTGTAAAAATTTCATAAGATGAGATATTCATGAATTAATTATAAATTAAAAAATTGTTTCAAAACTCAATTATATTGAAAATCTTTTCTTTTTTTTTCAATTTTTCTGATTTTTTTTCCTTTTCAAAAATATCATCCTTACCCCCAAACCTAAATTTTACATTGTCCTCAATGTCTGCTCAAATAAAAACATGGACAAAGAAAATAAAGTAAAGAAGTGAAATGACGATATTGCCTGTGAACTTCACTTTGCTACCAATATCCAAAGTTACAAGTGTATGTTAACAATCACAAAAAAAAATGAAAAAGAAAAAAAATACACTAGTAATATACAAACCCATGAAAATTTCCATCATCACCATAAATCAATAATCGAAATAGTCGTGGGTCATTCCAATTAATGAACTTTATAGAACTAAGTACGAAAACATCATAAATTTGAAAGCATGACCTCACAACGCAAATTTCAATCTTAAATCCATGGTCATAACGGTGTGCACCGACATCATCAATAATAAACAAATTTCAATCGCATGAATCATATGTCGATGCATCACATGAGGATAGCAAATGACAATAAGGATCTAAATATTTACTATCCCATTTTCGAAAGTAGTCAAGTAAAATTGGGGATGCATATTTCACTCCTAAATGTGAGATTTTATGAAAAGCACGGGAATGAGAGGTATCGCAGGGCAATATGCTTTCTTCATCAAAAATAGAAGGACCGTCATAAATACTTGAAGTATCACTAAAATCGGATGACCAATCCTCAAATAAATTTTCCCATATATAAGGACAATCAACATTCGTAATTAAATTAGGAGAAAAATCTCGTCAAACATCCAAATCATCACAAGTATTGCACATGTCAAGATTGTCAATTTTTTTCACCTCACAAAATTGATTATCCCCAATTAATTCATGATTATTTTTGGAAATATCATCATTATATTGTTTGTTCACCTCTATCCAATTGATACGCTTTGGTGGACCAATAGTAATTACAGGGGTTGGAGTCTCATCCATACCTTCTACAATTTTTAAAATGACTACTGATCCATCTGAATTAAATTGAAATATGTAGTCATCTAGATTTTCAGTATTTTGTAAAGATACATCCACAGGATCAATTGAGGAATTTGAGAAAGATAACGGGATAACAATATGAGGATCGCCCATTGCAATTTACAACACATGAATTTATTTATTTATTTATTTATTTTAGATAGTGCCTACTCTTTGGAAATTGAGAATTTTAAAAGACGACCAAGTACGATTATTTCCTCAAATTCTGATTTCACCTCCAGGTAGGTGGTCGGTTCGAAGACTCATTAAAAACCAACAATCCTAGACAAGGTGAAACAAAATCGATTTGACAAGTTTGCGTTGGAGTAGCTTATAATTCTAGCCTCGTTAAGAGTTTTTTTAATTCTATTTTTTGGATTTTTTTTATTTTTTATTATTTTTTATTTTTTATGAGATTTTTACTAAAAAATCCAAAAAGTAAAACAAACTAGTCCGAAAGTCACAACTTAGTTTTTTTTAAATTGCCAAATCCCTGTCAACGGCGCCAAAAACTTTTTGTCAATTTATAAAATACCGCAAGTGCACGGGCTGTTATAGCATAGCGAGTGTATGTACGGGTCGAACCCACGGAGATTTGTCAATTTTAACTTTTAAAATAATTGCAGCTGTCCAACTAGACGAAATGGGATAGCGAATAATTATGAACTACACTAAACAAAAGCAACTACGATAAATGTGACTAACACAAGATATTTATAAACAATTAGGAAATAATTAGGATTCATGGTCCATTTATCACGTAACTAATATTGCACGCTAATTTAATGCTGTCATTCCCTTTTTATAACTCAAATTAAATCGACTCTCGCCGCGTTTAATTCGGAAAATATGACGGTTACGATCATAATATTTTTAATGTCTCTAATAGACGGCTAAAATCCCTATTCCCTTAGAAAATACAGGTTTTCAAATTCGCAAATGTATTTAAGCATGGACTATCAAAACAATCAAAGTGCAAGCATAATCCATCAAAAATTACTATTTTTAAATCTCAAAACTTGATTTGACAAAACAATCTCGAAGGTTCTAAAACACACTCCCGTGTCTCTTTAAAATGAATACCGAATCTTTAATAACAATTAAAACAAGTAGGGAATAAACAACGATAAAATTAATGTGACAATATTATCGAACTATGTTAAACTTCACTCTACTCCTAATATAAGAATCAAGCTACCGTAATGAAAGAGAAGTCGCAAGAATGAGTAGAGATCTTCATTAATAAACCAAACTTACAAATAGTTCTCTCACAACAATCTTCAATCCTTTAAAAAAATGATAAAAATTTGGCCATCAAATTGATTACAATCACTCAAAGTTGCTCCCCGAAACCCTCAACAAAATTCCTCTTTAATTGTCTCAGAAATTATTAGCCCAAGGTTCCTTTTTATAGGACAATTGGTGAGGTATTTGAGTTGTGGTGGGGCTCTTTCTGATTAGCCGAATGGTGTTTGTAGCTATCTCTCCACCTCTTTAATATTTAGATCGTGATAAGGGACGAAATTTCCCCCCACTCGAAAATTCTTATCTTTTCTTGCTGAACACGCATGCCGAGTTTCGTCCAAATCGGAGAATAAATTTTTTTGACTTTTTTACGAAGTGCAAAAATAGCTTTTTTCGAACGACCGTAAAAATCAGCTTTTTTGCGCCTTTTTTGAATTGATCATCAATTTGCACAAAATTCCATCATCATCTGCAAAAATTTCACTAGGCAAATTTTTTCACAAATTAGCACAAGAATATTATAAAATTATCGAAGTGCCCATTTTTTACTCAAAATTTCCATTTTCAATATGAATTCAATTATTCTCGCATTTTTTCCTCTTTTTAATAAAATAGTCCTAAGAACTTATGAAATACACTAAAGTGGGACTAACAAAGTATAAATTTGGGTATAAAATATAAAAAATAATACACTCATCACTAATCTTGGTCAAGTTGGTCAGGATTTGATGAGTCGTCCTTCCTGGATGTCTCGATTTCAGAAGAAGACGATGCACGAGTCAGTGTCTCCTTCATTGTCTCTTCAAAGTTATGACCCTCGGCTTGAGGTTGCGACGAGCTAAAGGCCTCTGAAGATGTGGGCAGTATTATGGCTAAAGAAATGGGAAATATGGGTTGTACCCAGATTGGTTCGTCCTTATTTTTTCCTTGGACTCTTGTTCAATCCTACAAATTTCTTGAAAACAGCTTTCCCTCGATGTGGGAAACTCCTCGGCCAACTTATAACGACTTTGTAGCATTTAAAGGACGACCCTGGAATTAGATATTTTTTAGAATAAGGTATGGGAAAACATTAAAAAATTGAGGTTGTTAACCAGTTTGACCATAAGATCAAACTGGAAGAAATTAGGCGTTTATGTTCCAAGTAGTAAAGAACACTATTGAAAGCCACAGGAGAAGATGACCTGAAACTCGTCGGAGTTCACAACTATGAGATTTTTGGCCTCCGTGTAAGCCTAGGAAGGATACTAAGGCTATCTACAACCAAATAACCACCAATACACTCCCTGAAATAAATACTAAGGACACCACAGGTGGCTGTTAAATAAAATAAAGGTCGTCGAAAAATCCTAAGTTGCCAATAATGGAGAAAAGGAAAATACTATGCAATAATGGTGGAAAATGACAGAGAGTGGCAAGGGAGAGTTTCCTAGAAAATGGAAGAGAAGCAAAAACCTTGGAGTGAGGACAAGGTCTCGCCTGAAAACAGAGATGTAGGAGAAGAGACGGCAGAAGCTAGAGAGAGGGAACGCGCGAAGTGTTTGGGAAAGAAAGAGAAAATGGAAATTTGGAGAAATTTAAATCCTGTAATGATTTGGCACGTTACCCTAAGTATACTTGACAGTCATCGGTCTTGGAAGTTACAGCACGATGATTGATGAGTGTCAATTTGAAGCCTCGTTAACTTATGTTCCAGGGAAACAATAATACCCCTCATCCACCTCATGATATCAATGGCTAAGGGCTAGGGGTAATTGATATGCCAGAATATACCCTTGTCCTAGACGACAGTATATTCATCCTATGATGATAAGATAATTACACTAGGCCTTACCTCATTCGTGGGTCGTACCTAAGATCATTATCGGCCTCGTCCTGAATGATAAGTCGAGACCAATTTCGTAACAATTAATAAATGTGGCCTTTCAATAGTCTAAAGCCTCGACCTCATCCTCACATGAATTCAAAACTACAACCGACCTTAACTTATCTTTATACTACCAAAGATAGGAGATTCAAAGATCACTAACCTCAGCCTCGGCCAAAGAATATTGGTTGAAGGTTACAGCACGTGGTTTGGGAGACACGTGAATCAGCGCACGTGGGACATAGACTTCTGGTGGGAAAAACTGTTACTACAAGATCATCCCCTTGCATGAGGGAATATATAGTCATCATAAACTACATGTGACAGTGACAGATGTCTACACTGGATTGGCTAAGAGCAATACATTCATGCATACAACATGCTTGGGGGGTACACTATACTCCCTAATCACTATATATATCTTTCGTCTTCTTCATTACAAAGGATCTATTAATTCAAAGCCTAGAAAAAACTCTTCTCATTTGTATAAATAAGAGAGAGAGAGAGAGAGAGAGAGAGAGAGAGAGAGAGCTTGTATTGTAACCAGGCCATTAGATCCATATTTACTAGTGGATTTCACTCACACACACACAGTGGATGTAGGCTCCGGCAGAACCACCTAAATTCAGGTGTTCAACCTCTTCACCTTATATCCTTCTTTGTTGATTTGCTATGTGATTATTTCCATGGTTGTATTCCTATTTAAGCTTCATACATCTGTGACCTGGTGATACCATTTCTGGTATCATCAATTCTCATTCGATCAATAATATAATAGGGGAATATGAATTTGGAGACCCTGGAAATGCATGCCTATTAGGATAAAACCATCAAAATCCTCAAACATTTGGTCGTCATTAATAGAACGGTTAACAAGGAACTAAAATGGTTATAGTGACGATTTAGAGCCTCAACAATTCACACCGATATTAAGAGGATGATTGAGGTGGGTTACATTGACCGACCCAATATTAACAAACCTGAGTCAGTGTCAATTGTCATGTAGATTAATTCGGATCTAATTTGGATGTATTCGATCATCACCTGCTTGAAAGATGAAGAGTTACCCGAGATAACAAGGAGGACCATAAAATTAAAATTCAACTGACTAGGTTTTACATAAACCCAAAGGGAAACCCTAACCAATGATCATTTATGTCCTACTACTCAAGTGTGTTCACCCAGATCAACTGGAAGGGATCCTCAAGGAAATGCACCGGGGAAGTTATGGTGCCCACATAGGTGGGAGATACTTATCCTACAGGGTGTTCTCATAATTATACTTGTAGCCTTTCATGCAAAAGGATGATACTCTGTTCGTTTGGAAGTGTCCCAAGTGTCAATAGTTTTCCCCGTCATCAAGCAACCTGCGAGAGAACATAACATGCTCATGAGTTATTGGTCCTTTGCATAGTGGGGCAATGATATTGTCGACCCTCTTCCCAAATACTCTAGAGAACAAAATTCCATGATTAGTGCAACCAATTACTTCACTAATTTGGTGTAAGAGAAAACTCTAACACATATTAAGGAGGCCGACACTAGACATATCGTCTTAACAAACATAATCTCTAGATTTGGCATCCCCATGAAGATATTATCGAAAAATAAAATCGAGTTTGACATGGGCGTGTTCAAGTACTTTTGCTCAGAATATGGAATTTATAAACATTATGCCTTAGCGGTCTCCCTAGAGCAACAAATAAGAAGGGATCACCAATAAAACTCTACTCACCGAGATTAAACTCCAATTAAAGAGCGCCAAATGAAGGTGGTTTAACTAACTCCCTTCTTTCCTTTGGGCTTATCGAACCACTACGAAAATATTAATATTAGAAACCCTTATACTATGGATTATGGCATAAAAGCAACCATTCCTTTGGACATCGACCTACCTACACTTAGGTCTGAAATCTATGAGGATGGTAATTATGACAATTGTCTTGCCTATGAAATGGATATAGCCGAAGGATAACAAGATTTTATCCACTTGCAGTGTATCATTAAGATCTTGATAAGAATCATAACAAGATTTTCAAAGTCATATAAATCCAGGTTGGCGATGTGGTACCGAGAAAGCTTCTTCCAACCACCATGAAACCTTTTCAATTAAAACTAGAAATAAATTTATATGGACCACATAGAGTTATTTTAAAAGGGGGAAGTGGTTCATATCATTTAGAGGAACTAGATAGAATAACAATACCTAGGTTGTAGAATGGCATGAACCTCTCAAAATTATATCACTAAGTAGTTTGCCTTTACTTTTAAATAGCTTAGCTGAATAAATATGATTCATATTATGGAAATCATTATTTCAAAAAACTTATATCCATGTGTTTTTTTGCTAATATTTATAAAAAAAATACCCACCTAAAACGGTGGTAAATCCCAAGAAAAGGTTGGTTGGTCTAAAATAGACACAAACCCACACAACAATGGGTGGTGTGACTTTCTATAAGTAGGTTCTCCTAGAACATGAAAAAACCCACCTTAAAATGGTGGTGAAACCAAATAATGGGTTGGTTGTGTTGGCCCGAAAATATACCCAAGAGGGGGGTAAATTAGGTATAAGGTTTTAATAGAAAATTTTAAATTTCTTAACTTAGTTGTAATAATTAATTTCAATAGTATAAGTCAAATTATAAGTGAGCAATTAATCAACAATAAATATAGTTAAAAGAGAGTGAGAAGAATTAAACTTTTTCAAATTAAGATTTTAAAGTTGTTTAGCTCATGCCTGCATCCAAGCTCAAGATGGTACTCAAGAACTTCACTATCTTCGTTCCACTTACGGTGGAACCAAAACCTCATAAGGAATACTAACTTGCATACTACAACCAACAAGATGTTAAATTTTTCCATGCCTAAGAGGTATCCATACAATAGACCAACGTCTTTAAATGCCTTGACTACCCACAACTACGACACTACTGAACGAGAAGATACAATGAAATAAGATTTGCAATCGAAACGTAAAGCGAAATAGATTTACTGAAATAATGGAATTGCATGTTTACTTTCTTAGTCTAAAAAGACAAGTAAACAAGTATCTTAAGTATATATCTCAAATAGATTTTAGGGTATTTCTTTAGCACAAGAAGGTGTTGAGATTGTTACTTTGATATAGAGGTATTAGGATTGGGAATTTAGGTTCAAGTGAGTTTTCTTGATACTATTTCATTAAGGAAGTTTTTAGGTTTAAAACTCCTATGTGAGTATTTTTATTTCTCTCTTGAAGCTCAAGGGCGAGAAAACACAAACGAGCATGATTTGAGCGTTTTCTTGAGGAGGTGATGTTATGAGTTTATGTGTTTTGAAATGGATGAGAGGAGGCTTTAATTACAGTGCTAGGAGGATGCCATAAGTTGATAAAATGGTTGGTATTCTTATAGGAAGACATAGGATATTAGGATTAAAGGTTGGAAGATTTTACCCAAAATGTTTCTAGAAACCTGACATTTTAATCGACTAAAAGTCCCATTTTAGTCCACTAAAACTCCTTTGTTTGAGTTTTAATTTTGTGTCTCAAGGATTTAGTTGGGCGAAAAATTTTAGCTGACTAAAACCAGTTTTAAATGACAAAACTAATTGTATAGTTGACTAAACCTCCCACATTTTGGGTAAAATAAAATTGGATTTATGTTTATACTTTGGGGAAGGCTTAAGGTACATTAGGGTGGGATTAGGTGTGTAGGTTTTAAGCATATAAAAGAGAAAACATTTCAATTTACTTTTGTACATTAATTCTTAAAGTATAACTAAATAAATTAGTAATCAACTAGGCTTCTGGTCTTTTTTTTTTACTTATTTCAATCATTAAAGATGGGCTTGTGATGTGATGCTCGCATGAGTTTAATCTCTATAGTTTGTGGGATGTGGTGGAAATGGGCTTGTGATGCTTGCATGAGTTTGATCTTTATAGGTTGTGGGATGTGGTGGAACTAGCTTGATGTCTAAGCAGTGCTTGAGGCTTTGAGATCTTGGGATTGATGTTAGCTTAAAGTCAACTTTATAATATATTGTGAAATTCATTTTCTTGGTTATAATATTCATTATATATATTGATCATGTTGATATGGTTGCTTGGATGATGTGTTCCTATTAATATATATCATAATATACTGAACGCTTATTTTTGTCTCAGGTACATTTAGAGATAGGATAATGTAGTTGTGATCCATTATCAATTGTGTTATAATCATACAAAATCCTTTTGGTTTTAAAATATTTGTTTTCATAGGTCTGACTAAAATAATATAAGTTGGATTTTCCTGGAATGGGCAAAAAAACCACCTAAAATGGTGGTATAACCTAATAACGAGTTAGTTAGTATATAATAGGCACAAACCCCCCCAAACAATGGGTGGTACGACTTAGAATGAATCAGTTTTTCCATGGACTAGCAAAAACCCACCTAAAAACAGTGGTACAATGATAAGTACAATAAAAACGGTAACTTATTAATCAAATTTTACAAGTCAGTGGAATCAATCATAGAGCTAGCCTCCACCGATTAAATAATATGTTAAATCGAAAGGTTATATTATTAATCCATTTTTACACGTCAATTGAGTTGATCACAGACCTTGCCTACACCAATTAAATGATAAGTTAAATGAGAAGGTTGAACTTACTATTAATTTTTACAAGTTAGTGGAGTCGTTCACAGACCTATTTTTCTCCAATTGATTGATATCTTAAATAAGAAGATTAACTTATTGTTAAATTTTACACGTTAGTGGAGTCAGTCAAAGACATAGCCTCCGTCGATTAAATGATAAGTTAAATAATAATGTTAACTTATTAAAGTTTATAATGCAGTTGAGCTAGTCACATACCTACTCTCCATACATTAACTGATAAATTAAGTATGATGATTAATTTATTATCAAATTTTATAAGTCAGTGGAGTCGGTCTTAGAACTACTCTCCACCAATCACAAGTAGAAATACTTTAAGATTCATATAAAAATGGATAAAGCAAGGCCCTAAACATAAAATATTTTTTCATTGATTGATAAAATGACATGAGGCCTACCAAATATGTCCAAATGGCCTACATCAAATGTGAAAAATAAATCAATACATATTAAGGTTCTAGGGGTGACCTCCTCTAGATTTCACGAACCCCATTGCCTTGCTCAACATGATCTTCGGGGAGAATTACATCATCGATTGATTCACTTCTTGGTCAGATGCCGATGATAGGCTTCTCAAAATGGAGGTGCTCAAGATAAGTAGGATCACCCTCAGGGACGTTTCCCCTCTTGAGACTGGTGACCCAAACTTTATTAAACCCCAACTGACTTATGATAATCAAGTTTCACGACGACCTTTTAGATGTCGGCTTCACTGTCTTCTTCGAATGTTTTTTCCATCTTTTGCTCTAGATCAGCAATGAGGGAAAGCTTTTGCCTCTAGAGGATCATCTTCTCCAAGGTATTTAAGCAAATACCTTCTTCAACTTAGTCATTTGGGAATCTACCCTATTATACTCCAGTTATAGGGTTACATCTTCCTTGGTCAATTTTTTCTTGTTAGTGGTCTCCTCCTTCAGGTTTTTCGATCGCTTGTTAATCTTGATGTCTATATCAGTAAGATGATTCTTCATGATGTTGGCTTAGTTATGAAGAATGTTATTTTTGGTTATTAAATAACTATCTTAGAAAACCACCTCGTTTATATATTAGGCACCCCACTTGTTAGTTATGTGGTATGTATGTTTGCTTATTTATACTAATTTATTTCTTCTTAGGATGATAATTAGACATGCATACAGATACCTTTAGTGTTTTGGTTCCCTTAGATATAGATGTTGGCTCGAAAAGTGTTACTAGTGAGGGACTTATATATGTCACTGATTTGTGTGAGTGAGTATGTATAGCGGGAAGTCTCTTAAAGGGGGGCATGCTTTAAGGCAATGGGGATAGAGAGAGGTATGTGAATGTCTTTAGGACACAAGGACATAGAGGAAGGCAATTCGTAAATAGTGTCTAGTGCATAGTGAATGTAGTCAGGGGCTTTTGGTGGAGTAAGTGGGTGAAAGGTGGGGCTTGTGCTCACGAGGTAAGCCTCAGTATTATGCTTACGTACGCATGAGGACACAAGATAAAAGACAACATAGTTAGGGATATGGTTTGATAAAAAAAATTATCTTGGGCATTGGATGTGTGTAGGTGTGGGTCTTGATAAGGAGAACATAATTGAAAGTTAGGGGTTCATAGTTAGGCACGGTGGAGATCTCTGAGTATTTAATAAGTTCCTATGGGGTGTAAGGCTTGGAATTAGTGTGAATGATGTTATATTTTTGGAGACAGTGAGTCATATATAATGTAGTTTGAATGTGCATGGCAGGTTGCGGTTTGAGATAAATGGATATCTCAATGATTGTGAGTGAACAAGTGTATTAGTGAGGGGAGAGATGAAAACATCTCATAGGGAAATATGTCGAGGAATATATTACGAAAGATTGTACTTGTAACTCGATATTGCGCCTACGTACTTATAGAGCATGAGATCAAAGTCTAAGTAGTTCAAAAGACAATAGTTATATATACGCATTTGAGAATTTGTGTAGTGTGAATATATCTGAGAAGTCGTGACTTAATATAATTGGATATCTCATTGTAATGGGAGGTGAAAGCATTTATTTAGGGAAATATTTGAAGAGACATATTGAAGAGGCTTGTCCTCATGAGTAGGACTCGGTATTGCTCATGTGTATCGATGTAGCGTGGCATGAAAGCGTATGAATATCTAAAGATGATAGTTTTATGTACGCGTTTGAGCATTTTTGTAGTGTAGATATGCACGAGAACTCGTAACTTTAGCTAGTTAGATATCTCATTTGCAGTGGGAGGTAAGGATGGATGTATTGGTGAAGGAATGAGAGATGGAATCATCTCTTTAGGGGTAATACACAAGTGACACATTAAAGAGGCTTGTGATCATGAGCCGGATTTGGTATTATGATGAATTACATGTGGAGAATTGGATCAAACCAACGTAGTTTCAAAGTGGATATTTGTATGTTCGTGATTGAGATTTTGTGTAGTGTGGATATGCATGAGAAGTTGTGACGTGGTATAGTTGAATATCTCATTTTTAGTGGTAGGGAAGGGTGGATTCATCAGTAAGGTATTGAGGTATCGACGCATATAGTTAGAGCAATACATCAAGAGACATATTGGAGAGGCTTTTGCTCATGATTAGGAGTCAATATTACGCTAATGTACCTATGGAGCGTGGGATCAAAGACTACGTAGTTAAGAATACAATAGTTAATGGGTTTATTAATGAGATTTCTTGAATGGTGGTTTATGTATGTGGTAAAGATATTTGGATACCTCGGGTGGACACATGGATGTCATTTTGTGATATAGTTGGATATCTTGGATAAATATGTTATTAGAGCATATCGCATGTTGATATACGAGATCATATACCATTGGGGGTGATGTGTTAGGGGACACATCACGAGGGATTATGCTCACGATTGGGCTTTAATATTATGCCAACATACCCATGGAGTCATAGGATCAAATCCTATGTAGTTCAAAAGACTATAGTTGTCGACTAAACATCCCAAATTTTAGGTAAAATAAATTTGGGTTGAGGTTTATGTTTAAGAGAGGTTTAGGGTACAATAGGGTGGGTTTAGGTGTGTAGGTTTTGAGCATATACAAGTTAAAATGTGTCACTCTACTTTTGTACATTGGTTCCTAAAGTACAACAAAATAAAGTAGTGATAAATCGGGCTTATGATATTTTTTTACTTACTTGAATCATTAAAGATGGGCTTGTGTGTGATATTTGCATGAGTTTGATCTATATAGGTTGTGGGATGTGGTAGACTTAGCTTGATGTCTGAGCAGTGTTTGAGGCTTTGAGAGCCTGGGATGGATGCAAGCTTTAAGTCAACTTTATAATATCTTATGAACTTCATTGTCTTCGTTATGATCTCCATTATATTGCTTTGGCATGTTGGTGTGTTTTCTTCAATGATGTGTTCCTTGTAATATGTCTCATAATGTATTGAGTGCTTGTTTTAATCTCAAGTACATTTAGAGAGAGGATAATGAAGTTGTGGTATATTATCAATTGTGTTATCATCATACAAAATTCTTTTCGTTTTAAAACATTTGGTTTCACATGTTGGACTAAAATAGGCACAACCCCGCCTAAAAATGGTTGGTGCGACTTAAAATAAGTTGGTTACAGCTAGAATGGGCAAAAACCCACCTGGAAATGGAGATGTAACCTAATAACGAGTTTATTAGCCTATAATAGGTGCAAACCCACCTAAAAACGGGTTGTATAACTTACAATAAATCATTTTTATGTAGAATAAGAAAAACCCCACCTAAGAACGATGGTACAGTGATAAGTACAATAAAAATGCTATCTTATTAATCAAATGTTAGAAGTCAGTTGAGTTAAACATAGAGCTAGACTCCATCGATTAAATAATATATAGATAGGAAGGTTATATTATTAATACATTTTTACACGTCATTGGAGTCGATCATATACCTAACCTCCTCTAATTAAATGATAAGCTAAATAAGCAGGTTGAACTTACTATTAAATTTTACAACTCAGTGAAGTCGTTCACAAACCTACCTTTCACCGATTAAATGATACGTCAAATAAGAAGATTAACTTATTGTTAAATTTTACAAGTTAGTGGAGTCAGGAAAAGACGTAGCCTCCACCGATTAATTGATAACTTAAATAAGAATGTTAATTTATCATTCATGTTTACAAGTCAGTGGAGTCGGTAACAAACCTACCCTCCAAATATTAATTAATAAATTAAATAAGAAGATTAATGTTATACCATATTTACGTAACAACTCATGATCCGAAGAGAATTGTTTAAAACCACTCAAGAGTGTGAAAGGCCTCGGCCCCGGTCAAACAGATTTTGAAGAGGGACCTTGGATCAACAAAGAACTCGGCCTCCCAGCAAGGAAAATTGATAGCTTGTAACGTTTGTGACTGGCCAACAATATGTTCATGGCATGTTAGACAGCCTTCATGTGCCGAACATTCCCTTAATGGGTGAAACATTAAAGTATTCATGAGTGATCCATTATAAATATGCCTTAACCTATCCCATACTGGCCAGTAGACATTCCTTCACAGGGATTCACTATAAAAGATCGGATCCCCCATAGGGATCAAGGTCAAGGAAGCAATCATCTATCTAACCTATTGATTAAGTAGAGATATTCCAACATTCTCATTATCTAAACAAAGAGACAATGCCATTGTACTAATCTAATACTAGTGCAATAAATAAACTTGTGGACGTAGGCTCATTCTTGAGGGTTGAACCACGTATCTCTTGGTGTTAATGTTTTTTATCTTATCTCCATATGTTTTCATTTACATGCATTGTTTATCTATTGGTTATTATCTATGATTGGATTTCATCTAGCTAAGACAAAACCTTGAATCCATTTTTAGATGACAACATAATAGCATCATCTGTGGGACAGACTAAAGCCTAGTTGTTTCTCAAGAAATTCCCAATTTCTAATTGTAAAAAATTTTGATTTTTTTATAAAATACCCCAAAATCTCTTTGACAGCCATCATGCTGATTTGATTAGTAAATTCACCTAATTTATCGCGTGAACCATTAATTTTCTATTCCATTAACAAATTATGTGTAAACCATACTTAAACATATTAATTTTTATCTTAAAATAGTTTCCCCACTATCAAAGTTTTAAGAATTCAGTCATACTCCATTTTCCTATGTTTATACTCTGTTTTTCTAGAAATTTTTGTAGCAATAGTATAACACCCATAAAGTTATAGGGAAAAATAAACTGCACTATCCTCCACCCCTATTGTAATAGGGGATCTAGCAAGATTCATGCACAACTTGGTTAAAATCCAGGAAGCTATGCAAGAAAATATTAGACAACTCACCCAAAATATATTGGCCTCACAGAGCCAACTAATTCACCCAAAACCATTTCTAATAATCCTAGATTTGGAAAACAAATTAGGGATAAATGTAGGGAATCACCTTCTCTGCCCCTATAGAGATAGAAGTCAAGAGAACTGAGGAAAAGCAATGGAAAATTCTAGGAAACTTAGTCTAGGATCTGAGACAAATTGATCTGCTCAGACATATGGGTCAAATCTCGAGGAATCCTGCTACTAAATAGGTAAAAACTCCACTACGAGATCAACTGGGTACAATGTTGACCAAACGTATTCGGATGAACACATAAGTTCTTTTAAGAGGCTCATCAGAGTAATAGTATTTAATAGGTTGGGAAGGAAAGGGGCACAAGCACATCCTCACCCTGAAAATGGCACAAGAGGAGTGAAATATAATAGATAGGATCCAAGGGGAGAGAATAGTCCAAGATGTAATAGCAAGGCATCAAACAAGTACGAGCAAGTTAGCCTAAGAGAAGAAATCTCGACCGATAGACACTAATGAGCTAATAGAGTAGTTGAGGAAGCTCAATCATGGAGGGGATCCATCCAGAGGATAGAAGACTGTCTGAGAGATCTCAGCAAAATAAAAATTCCACTTCAAAGAGGGTTAGTTCAGGGATCTCCATTCGCAACCTCTGTGATTAGCTATCCCACACTTGTAAAATTTAATCCTCCTATTATCAATTCCAGGTATGAAGGGAAATCAGATCCAATTTTGCATGTTGCAAAATATCGGACAATATGCAACATATTCTCTGTAGCCAACGAGATGCGTTGCCGAGATTTTTTAATCACTCTCATAGGACTCACTCAAATTTAGTATAATGGGTTACCAAGAAGAGAAATATTATATATTAAACAACTGACCGACCTCTTTATTAATAGTTTTGCATTAGAGAAAAACCTGGTAAGAGGGTAGCTCACTTGTTAAGCATTCGTCAACGCAAGGATGAAACAACAAGAGAGTACATTATCATCTTTAATAATGAAAAACTAGAAGTTTTGGACTAAAACGAGAAAGTAACCATTACAACAATCATGAGCGGGTTGTTTCCTGGAAAGTTGTACCAGGAATTGACCAAAGATCCTCCAAACCACATAATCGAGCTCCTAGACAAGGTAAGAAATACCATGAATGAGGAAGAATCCATAGCTTTAGAAGAGTTCAGCCATAAAACGTTTAAAGAAAGTAGTAGCTCGGGAAGAAAATAAAAACCCAAAGATGGCCCCAAGATAAAGAGCGAGAGGAGTCCATACTAGAAGTTTGATGAATATACTCCCTTAAAAGTGGGAGTGCACCACATCCTCGATGAGATCCGAGGAGATGGTGAATTAAAGTTACCAAAGAAGTTAAAAACTCCTGGTGGAAGAAGAGACAAGAGCAAGTTTTATAATTTCTGCAAAGATCATGGGAACGAGACCAAATACTGCCTAGACTTAAAGTATGGAATTAAGGACCTCATAAAAATAGGGAAGCTTAATAAGTATGTGGAGAAGAATGGCAGACCAACACAAACCCCCGATGACTATAAGACTAGGAGAAGATCTAGATCACCTCAGACAGGGAATAAAGATTAGAAAAAAGCTCGAAAGAACAAAGACGAGGAAGATACCGACCTCCCTGTAAGGCCCAAGGAGCCCTTAGAAGAGATGAATATGATCTGTTTTAGGTGAAATTGTATAGCTGATTGATATGTTGGGGGAGTGATGAACTAACTGAAAGAAAGGCATACCTCAACGAAGCAAGATCTTGTGTTATTTTAACATAGTATTAGTAGAAAACGTTTGACCTCACAAAGTCACCAAGGATTGAATCATAATAGGATTTCTAAAGATGACCTCTCAGTATTGTCATATCCTCATGACAATCCACTACTAACAAGCATGATGATTCGCGATAGAAAAATCAAGAGAATTCTGGTGAACAATGGAAGCTCGGCGGATGTACTGTTCCATGATTCTTTCCAAAGATTGAAGTTATTTGATAGGAAATTAAAGGCATACCATGATCCTCTGATTGTATTCATAGTTAGAAAGTTTACTCATTAGTATAATTGAGTTAAAAGTGGTTAATAGAACTTGGTCGACCTATAAAATAGAAATGATGAGATTATCCATCCTTGACAATAAAATCTTATCGACCTGTAATATCATCTTTAGAAGCGTGAGTTTAAAGAAGTTTGAGGCCCTAGACTCAACTATTCATCAATGTCTCATGTTCCCCACTAATTTCGGTGTATCAGTGGTGAAAGGAAACCAGGTAAAAGCACGTGGATGCTACTACACCTCTACCAACAAGGGAGAGAGGAAGAAGCTAGTTCAAACCTATCAAATCGAGGCATTAAATCCTCGAGATGAATATAGGTTGATAATTGGAGAAGAAATTGAAACAACAGAGATAGTAATCCTAGACGATGAGCATCCTAAAAGGATGATTAGGAATAAATTCTTTCGAATTTATCCCCTTAATTTAGTAGATTTAACCACCTCGGACTATGTAAATTGTATTAAATTATCTCATATATGTGCAACTGAAAATTCCTACATAGTGCCTCGAGTTTTGTGTATTTTTCATGCTTTTTATAGGCATTTAATGCAAGTGAAGAGAAGAGGAATCCAAGACCAAGAAATTGGGATTGGAATGAAAGTCAGAGGTCAAAATGGTCGATTCACATCTAAAGTTCGGACGAGGTACCAACATGGAAATTTAAGATCTCACGTCTACCAGTACGTAAAAAGAAATGACATCCCAAAACGAGCCCTGAGTGAGAAGTTGTTGAGTTCCAAAGACGAGAGAAAATTTAGTGAAAAGAGGAAAGGAAGAATTCTAGAACCGGACCAGATAGGGTTTGGTCAAAATCAAACCGATCCGGGAAGCATGAACACTCTGTATAAATTTGTCACCGATCCGGATACTGATGAAAATGAACCCGTACTATGCCTTTAAGAAATCTGCATAAATTTTGCTCCCGAATCGATTCGTTAAATAAGGAAAAAGAAACTTATCCGGATGCTACCAGACAGAACCGAAGATCCTTATCGCACCGGTTCAGACGAGATTTTTCTGCTTGTTTTTCTAATTAAGAGTTTTACTTTGCTCCAACTCTTGTAAATTTGGTTTATGTATTTAATTTAATTTAGTTCCATACATTAAGAGGGTCGATTATTATTAGTTTTAGAGGTCTCTTGCATTCAAGAACCCTAGGTTTTTATGTTTTGCTACATTAATTCAAGATTTAATTCCAGATTCCTTCATTGCATGTATTATTTAATTTCTACTTTTAATTGTTTTCATAGTTTAGCTTAAGTAGTCATTAAAATTAGATTGCAATTCTTATTTCCAAATTACTTCTCAATTTATCACATAAGCCATGAATTTCTATAAGTTTGATTTTGTGTTTACACTTAGTTTAGTTATGTCCGGCTAAGCTTTTAAGGGTTGGGATACATGAACCCAATATGATGTAATCTATCTATATAGAAAATAGGTTTTGAATTGAAAATTTATTGGATCGTGTTGTGTAGTACTCACAACCATCGTAGACCTTTTAACCTAGTTTTTCCTAGGTAATCGGGGTGTTTAAGGATGGGATGCGCGTGTTAGCTATTCGGAATCGCTTTATTTTTACCTTTGATTATATATGATGCAGGCTAGTACCCTCATATATATATATAATGCTTAGGGTTACTAAAGACTGGGTTCGATTAACTTTCTAATTTAAAAGCTAGTATTATATCCGATAAATGTACTAGGGTTTGGGGGATTATATCCAGACCTATCCTTCCCTCATTCATATTTACTTCATTGTAGTCATTTATTTCTGTGCACTTAGTTACTAAGTAGTTTAAATTTCCTTCACATTTAGTAGTAGTCATTTCAATCGTAATTAATCATCTTTTCCATTTCTTTTTGAGAATCAGTTTCGGGTTAGTCTTCTATTCTGACGTCATTATGATTTTTTGTCCCAGTTCCCTGTGGAGACGATCCCGACTTATCGAATTATTACTTGAGCGATAGGCTTTCACTTGAGCCTATATAAGCATGCACACTAGATACACTTTTACGGTCGAGTCAAAGGACAACCTAGATCAACTCGTTCCAGGATCCTGTCCTCAAGAAGCAACTATTTGACTTCCAACGAGCTAGGAAAAGTGTATTTGCATGGAGATATGAAGACATTACTAGAATTACTCCAACCCTTATCATCCACGAGCTCAACATAATCAAGGAAGCTAAACTACTAAAACAGAAATGGTGAGTATTCTTCGAAGAGGAAAATATGGCAACTCAAGAGGAAGTGTCCAAGTTGAAGAAAGTCAAATTCATTGAAGACATGATGTATCCCAACTAGTTAGCAAACTTGGTGATGGTATCGAAGAAAAATGATAAATGGAGGATGTGTATGGACTTCATAATTCTAAATGAGGCATGTCCCAAGGATTATTATCCTTTGCCTTGGATGGATCAATTGGTGGATGCACCAGCAGCGCATGAGCTACTGAGCTTCATGGATGCTTATTCTAGTAATAACCAGAATAAAATGAAGCCAAAATACAAAGATAAAATGTCTTCCATCGCCAATCGAGGTACCTTTTATTATAATATTATGCCTTTTGGACTAAAATATGTAGGTGCCACTTATTAAAGGCTGGTGAAAAGTTTTTTTGATAAGCAGATTAGGAAGAACATGAAGGTTTTTGTGGACGACAAGCTAAACAAGATCATGAAAAAAGATGGCTATATAAAGGACCTCGACCAAACCTTCAAGGAGCTGGAGAAATACCGGATGAAGCTAAATCCAACATGGTTGGAAAATTCTTGGTCTTTATCGTCAACCAAAGGGTCATAGAAGCCGACCTTGACTTGATCCAGGCATTAATCAATATGCAGCCTACCAAAAGTAAGAAGGAAATCCAAAGCCTAACATGACGAGTTACAACTCTGAATAGAATTGTATCTAGATCTACAGATAAGTGCCTACTATTCTTCAAAGTGATTCAAAGATATTTCCAATGGATGGGGGAATGCCAAACTACTTTTCTTAGGAAAAAATGATATCTAAGAAGGGCCTCATAATTGTCAATGTTAATCGTAGGGGAAAACTATACTTGTATTTGGCAGTATCGGAGTCAGCAATCAGCTCGACGCTCATTATAAGCGATGAAGGAATCCAATAGTTGGTGAACTACATAAGCAAAGTTTTTGCTCGCACAGAAATAAGATATTATAGTATGGAGAAATTGGCTCTAGATTTAATAATGGCATCCAAGATGATGAAGTAGTACATCTAAACATACTCTATAGTGGTCTACACTGATCTCCTACTTCGGTAAACCATCCACTAACCTGAGAAATCTGACAGGTTAATTACATAGGAAATAGAGTTGGGTGAATATGAAATTACATATGATCTGAGGAATGGAATAAAATTTCGAGACATAGAATATTTCATTATCGAATTCACCTATGAGGAGAAAAGATCGTCCAAAATGACAATTATTATCCCAGCCAATCAAATTTAATGACCAGTTGAGCAATCTATTATAATTCCATTGGACCAGACCTTGAGCCCAATGAAATCCCCATCTGAAGGAGACCAACCTAGAATTCACAAAAATCCCATCATCGAGTATAAATTCGATAGCCCCCATACCCCTCGCGTTCTATAATTTTGGGCTCCACCTCCTACCCCCCCAAACTCTATCACGAGTCACATGCTGAGTCACACGTCTAGACCACTGAGTGGGGATTCTGTGTCCATTAGAGAGAGGTTCATATCGGATATCGCTAGTTTCGATACGGGTGAGGGAAACCTACTGTATCGTCCCATGAAGGAAATTTTATTTCCTGAGAGGACTATCACACCTGGATGCATTCTACTCCCGTACAATGCTAGACATTTCCACTTTCGTAATGGGATGATACAAATTCTTCCAACTTTTCACGGCATGGATTCAGAGAAACCATATCTCCATATTCAAGAGTTCTAAGAGGCATGCAAAACTTTTAGTGATCATGCACGTAAGATGTCGTTCGCCTAAAGATTTTTCCTTTTTCCTAAAAGCATAAAGCTAAGACCGGCTTTGGTCTTTACCACCAAACTCGATCATATCATGGAAGGATATGCAATCCAAGTTTCTTTTAAAGTTCTTTCCAAAAAACAGAAAACCAACTCTGACAAAGCTCAAATTAAATCTTTTCGACAACAAGATCACGAGTCATTTTACAAGTGTTGGGAATAATTTCAAGAGTTGGTTAACGCTTGCCCCCATCATGGATTTGATAAACATCACCTTATCTCTTTCTTCCATTACGGGCTTACTATGGCGTCTACACAACTTGTTCAAACAATGTGTGAAAGACCATTTTAGGAATTTGATGCGAGTGACGCTGAGGCTCATCTTAAGTATGTCATCGAGACTACTCGAGTATGGGACACATCCGATCCTAGTGGCCAAAACTGACCTCGATAAGTACCACTCATACTGCGTCCAGTCTATACCAATTGAATCATAATACCATCGTTGATCGTCGACTTGATCAATTTAAGAAAAGTATGAGAGACCTACTCGAGGTACGACTGAGAGAAAATACCAGACCCACCCGTGTGATGAAAGAAAAGGTATGCGCCATTTATGAGGCGGGCCATTCAACAAAGGAATGTCCGATAATACCTGCCTACAAAGACATGATTACCGATCAAGTAGAATTAATAGTAGGGTTTAAGGGAAATTTTAATGCCCCTCATGGGAACTCATATAACCCTTCGTGGAGAAACCATCCCGATTTTATCTACGAGTAAAAACATGATGCGTTAAATCCACATTCACATGTTGCCTTACCTCCACCCTTCCTCAATTTCAGCAAGTGCCACCTATGCAAGCACACATGCAAGATCCACCTCTAGGCCCATACATTACCCCACCGCAGAGGACTCTTGATGATAACTTAACCCAGTTTATCCATTCTCAAAATGCAACCAATGTCAAGTTTGAGCGCATGTTCACTAAGATGCATACGAGCTTATCTAAGTTGCAATCTTCATTGAGTGTCCAAGAGAAGGGAAGATTTTCGTCTCAAGGTCAAGCCAATGTTATCCCTACATCTTTCGATCAGCAAGAGAAATGCCAAGCCATCACCACTCTACGTAGTGGGCGATTCATTGATTTATCACTTCCCCCCGGCATGAAGGAGGACAAAGATTCCCCCTTGAATGAGAGTGACAAGGAATATATTAGCGAGCCTGAAGTTATTGTAAAACTTCCCACTTCTTCTCCGTTCCCTCAATGGTTGGACCCACCTTAAAAGGGAGCCTCTCGTGCAGATATAATAGATGTTCTTAAGCAAGTGAAACTGAATCTTCCATTCCTTGATGCCATCCAACAAATTCTCGGCTATGCCAAAGTCATTAAAGATCTTTTGACTGTGTAAAAATGGTTAAAGGTGAAGAATAATGTCTTCCTAACACAGAATATGAGCTCCATTCTACTTAACGACCTTCCACCTAAGTTTAAAGATCCGGGTGCACCCACGATCTCATGTGTCATTAGAGAACTTAGAATTGAGAGAGACTTGTTGGACTTAGGTGCGAGTGTTAATATCCTTCCCTATTCCATTTATAGGAAACTTGAGTTGGGTGAACTTAAGCCAACACGAATCACTCTCCAAATAGCGGATAGCACAATAAAGGCGCCTCAAGGGATTATTAAGGACTTGATAGTCCAAGTGGACACTTTCTACTTCCCGGTAGACTTTGTCATTTGGGACACGGAGGCCTCCATCCACTCTAGTAACCAGGTTTCCATCATCTCAGGCCACCCATTCTTATCTACGGATAATGCCTTAATCAATACACGAAATGGTAAAATACAGCTCACTTTTGGTAACATGACCCTCGAGACAAACATCTTTAATGTTTCTAACCAAATGGGTGACGAAGATGAAATCCATACGGTCGACCTCATAGAGGAGTTAGTGGAAGATCACATCGAGAGAACCATGGGTGGGGACGTATTAGAAGCATTCTTAGTGAGAGGTGATGAGAGTCAGATCCCATACACCGAGTTTGAGTGAGAGTTATAGGAGTTGAAAGCTATATTAGATAAGGTAACGTCATTAGAGGAGTTGAGATATGTTCATTGGGTTTCCAAATTCGAGGAACTACCTCCGAGGAAGTCATGCTTGACACTTTTCGAAGAGAAATTTCCAACCCTCGAGTTGAAGAAACTACCCTCTAATGTGAAATATGTTTTTTAGGAGAGGATGAGACATTTCCTATTGTTGTCTCCACTAGCCTAGATACAGAGCAAGAGGATAAGTTGTTGGAAATTTTGAGGAAGCACAGAGGTGCTTTTGGTTGGTCTATAGCGAATTTGAAGGGTATAAGTCCCCTTATTTTTACCCACAAAATCCACCTCGAGGAGGACATGAAGCCCTCAAGGTAAATGCAAAATAGACTAAACCCAACCATGAAAGAAGTTGTTAGAGCGGAGATTATAATGTTTTTAGATACCGGGATTATCTACCCTATCTAGGATAGCAAATGGGTGAGCCCAATTCAAGTCATCCCAAAGAAGTCGGGAATGACGGTGGTCGAAAATGCTAAGGGAGAATTAATTCCTCAACACACCACCACCGGGTGTCATGTTTGCATTGATTACCGAAAACTCAATGTCAAAATGAAAAAAAAACATTTTCCCTTTCCCTTTATCGACTAAATGCTTGAACGCGTAGCGGGCCACCCAAACTATTTCTTACTCAATGGTTACTCCGAATATAATCAAATTGAGATAGACGTACTTGATCAAGAAAATACGACTTTTACATGTCCATTTAGCACGTTTTCCTATAAACGTATGACTTTTGGATTGTGTAATATGCCCGCGACCTTTCAACGGTGTATGCTAAGTCTCTTTAGCGACATGGTAGAGAGAGGACTTGAGGTTTTCATGGACGATTTCAGTATTTTTAGCCCCTCCTTTGACCAATGTCTAGAGAATCTTGAGAAAGTATTATCCCGGTGTGTGGAGAAGAACTCAGTCTTCAATTGGGAAAAATGACACTTCATGGTTACCGATGGCATAGTTTTTGGCCATATAATCTCATATAAAGGCATAGAAGTTGACCGATAAAAAATAGATGTCATAATCGAGCTTCCCCTACCCAAATCACTAAAGGATGTACGCTTCTTCTTTGGCCATGTAGGATTTCAATAAAAGGTTTATCAAGGATTTTAGTGCCATCGCTATACCCTTGAGTAACCTCCCTATGAAGGATGCACCCTTTGAGTGGAATAACGCATGCCAAAAGGCTTTCGATAAATTAAAAACCATGCTAATTTTCGCTCCCATCATGCAAGCTTTGGATTGGTCTCTTCCATTCGAGCTTATGTGTGATGCTAGTGATTATGCGATTGGGTCTATTTTGGGGTAAAGAAAAGATATGAAAGCTCATGTCATATATTATGCTAGTCGGACGTTAATCGGGCCACAACTTAACTACTCCACCACGGAGAAAGAGTTGCTAGCGATTGTTTTTACTTTGGAAAAATTCCGCTCATACCTTGTTGGATCGCCCATCACATGCCTTAGCAACCATGTGGCCCTGAAATATCTCCATACTAATAAGGACGTCAAGGCGCGCCTCATCAGGTGGATCCTACTCCTACAAGAGTTCAATCTCTCTATAAAAGATAAGAAAGGGGTAGAAAATATCGTCTTCGACCATTTGTCATGGCTCTCGTCCGACGTGCCTAGTGATCCATTACTCTTAGATGAGTATTTTTCGGACGAGCAGTTATTTGCCACTTTTTCCTTACCTTAGTTTGCGTACATTGTTAATTATCTTGTCACGAGATTCGTTCCTCCCGATGGGCACCGCAAGAGAAAAAGAAATTCATCTCTTGGTCCCACATATTCTTCTATAACGACCCATTCCTATTTAAATATTGTGCGAATCAGCTCATCCGAAGATGCGTATAAGATGAAGAAATTCAAGATGTGATCCGATTTTATCATACAGAGTCTTGTGGAGGCCACTTCTCCAAGAATAACACGGTCGCTAAAATCCTACAAAGCAGTCTCTATTGGCCCACAATATTCCGGGATGTGAATGCCTACTGCAAATCTTACGATAGATGACAAAGGATGGGCGTTATTACCCTCCGCGACATGATGCCACTAACCTCTATACTCGTCATTTAGTTATTTGATTACTGGGGTATTTACTTCATGAGACCATTCCCTCCCTCCTATTTCTTTTTGTACATCCTCGTCGCGGAGGACTACATCTCCAAATGGGTGGAAACAGTAGCTACCAAGATGAATGACAACAAAGTGGTGATAAAGTTCCTACAAGAACACATACTTTCTCACTTCGGTGCTCCAAAGGCGATCATAAGTGATAATGGCACACATTTTTGCAATAAGCCATTTGAAAAGTTAATGAGAAAGTATGGGATCATACACAAGGTTGGAATGACTTATCACCCCCAAACAAGTGGAGAAGCCGAGTTACCAAATCATGAAATCAAAACCATCCTTGAAAAGACCATCGATCCTACTCGAAAAGATTGGTCACTTCGATTAAATAATACGCTATAGGCTTACCGTACCGCCTATAAGAACCCCCTCGAGATGTCCCCATTTCATTTTGTCTATGGTAAGCCTTTCCATCTCCCCGTGGAGCTAAAGCACAAAGTCTATTGGTTCATCAAGAGGTTGAACTACAATCTCGATAAAGCCGGTGAAAATCACAAGCTTCAATTGAACGAGTTGGAAGAGATGCGCAATGACGCATATGAGAATGCTAAAATTTCAATAGAACAAATGAAAATCACGCATGACAAGATAATTCGATGCAAATAGTTTCATCCGGGATAAAAAGTGCTTCTCTACAACTCTCGATTACACTATTTTCTCGGTAAGTTACGTCCAAAGTGGACGGGTCCATTTATGGTTAGAGAAGTATTCCCCCACGGAGATATAGAGTTAGAAGATGCAAAAGGGGAAATACTTTCAAGGTGAATGGCCAAGGTCTCAAAGTGTACTTTGAGGCGTGCGTCGAGGAAGCTGATACCATTTGGTTGTCAGACCCCATCTATGGGTATTGATTGAGCAGTGCGAGAAGGTCGTCGCTCCCCCAATGCGTATGGGGTGATTCGTGTGTATAGTAGATGTGAATCGATTAGGTTAGTTAGAGTCGGTAGGTATAAGACACATAGGATAGGTGCGGGAGAACACACATTGAGAGCAAGCCTAGTTTTTTAGCGCAAGCGTTGAGCGAAGTTAGGTTGATTATATATAGGTATAGTTATGGGAGCATCCAAAGAATGAGAGAGATGAGTGAAGACTACAAATTGGGGATTCTGCATATTTTAGGGATCCGAACCGGGCCACCTCTGGGGGTCCGGATTGGTTCATTTTTTAGAAAAATAAAAATAAAAATAGTGGTCCTGGGTACTCGGATCGGTTCGGCTTCTGAGTATTTTGTTCCTTCCCGAGATACAGCCCCCATTCCCCAATCCTTATTCTTCCCTCCCAATCCGTTTTCTCTCTTCCCCAAACCACAATTTCCCTCCCAAATTCACTCCCCATTCCCTCCAAAACCAACCTTTCCCTCCACCATACCCACCTATAAATACACCCTTACCCCTCGCTCTCCACCACCACTTCTCCTAACTCTCATACTCTCTCTTCCAGATTTCTAGTGTCCAACCACTACTGTTACACATGACCAACCGCCTCCGACCCCAAAAATGAAACTCCATCAAAGTCATTGACCACGGAAATGACTCATACCACTCCAATCAAGAACAAATATGGTGTGAACTTTTTTTTCGATCAATGTCGTAAACTGCATATGGAGCGCGAAGTGCGATGGACCGAGTTGCCAAATTTCATCACCAACATCTTCCTTCCAAGGGGTTGGTTTGAGTTGCTTAACTAGCATAACGATGCGGTATGGGTAGCTGAGGTGCGAGCTTTCTATGGAATCCTTGTCCGCACCGATAACTTTGTCTCCGAGGCATTTGTTGATGGCCAACGCATTCCATTCTCCTTAGAGATTCTCAACCAGAAACTTGTGGAGAATGATGTACCGAGCCCAGCCCAATTCACATATCCAAAGAGTCTCGCCCCACTCGACAAAGCTGTTTGCATTGCCCATATAGCGTCCGGTGAGGTTTGGGCCACCGAAACATTTTCGGCGGGCCGTATGAGCGAAAAGGCGCGCATCACCTTCCAATTCGTGTGCGCAAATATCCTACAAACCTTGAACGATTCGTCAATGCGCCCCCGGCAGGCGACTCTCGTGTATCACCTTTTTCACCCCGCCACCATGATCCACCTGTGACACATTATTTACAAAGACATATTTTACGCGGCTTTGGATGAAAAAGGAACCATACCTCTCCCATATGCCCGGCTCATCACATCTATACTAGCCGATGCCGAAATTGAACTTCCAACCGAGTTTCCTCACCTTACCAATCCTCTTGCGCAGGGCACCCATACCTAAAGCGAGATACAAGGGGACATTATCCGCACACGACATGCGAAGGAGGCGGATGATGATGATGATGATGATGAGGCGAAAGTAGCTGGGGAAGCCAACGTAGTTATGGACGAGGGAAATGAGGGGGAATATAACGAGGACGACGATTCAGATTTTAATTCCCCGGGAGCCGAGTTCGATAGGTGAATCACAACGCTGGAAGCATGATTTGATGGGTTTATCAATCAATACAATGCTCACTGGGAGGAGGACCGACGAGCATATCAGTGAGACACGAGCATGTTACATCGACTCCAAGCTAAAATGTACCATATGACCATGGGTACCCCTCCCCCCCGGATTATTTCTGATAGCTTTTCTTTTTGTGTGTCGTTGTTGAAAGCCAAGTTAATCATAACCTTAAAATACCTACATAATAATATGAAAGTAAAGTGTAGAGGTAAGTAAGGGTATAAATCCACATCAAGGGGGTAAGATAGAGACAAACTCAATTGTAGTTCAAGTTTTATTTTCTTTTTGGAATTTTTCTTTTCTATTTTTTTTAGCTTTTTCAAATATTAAAACAATTAGGGTGAGGTGAAATAACATTAAACTATATGGAAGATCAAATTACAAACTAAAAAGTGACTAAAATGAAAAATAAAGTCTAACGGAAAAATAAGAGATAAATGAGGTAAATAAATGTGAGAACAATAAAGGAGTGGGATTACACCACAAATTTTAGCTATTCTAATTAATTAATTTAATTAATTGAATTCTCCCAAATTAATATTAAAATTACAAATCAACTCTCGTTGCAAATGTAATTTTAATAGGAACCTTTTAAAAACTTAAGTTTAACACCCCATAACTCTAGAAAAAAGATCTACACTCCTTTTAATTAATCACCCGCTAGGATCGATAGATTAAAATTTATGTAAATCTTAGATAATAAATTTAGAGTTAAAATTCAAGTAATAATACCACATTTAAGAAACCCATATCTCTAGTACGACTCTAAAATTGGTATTATGACTTAGAATTTCGATTTTCTTTCGAAATCATTTACCCTCTCTCGAGGCGTAAATTTAAGGGTGAGGGATCAAAATTAATATTCAAAGGGAATTTTCAAGTAATGAAACTAATTAAACTAAAATAACATCAAATAAGGGCTACCCCCACCCCTTGAAAGGGGATTTAGCCTAACATGGTATGAAATTTTACAAATTAATAATCAAAGGCATAAAATAAATCAGAAGAGAAGAGAACAATCAAACCCAATTTCTTGATGCTTAATTGAACTTCAATTCATGAGTTGAAATTTACATCCCTCAATTTGAATGATCCAAACAAAATTATATCAAAATTTTCACTCAAATTAATCCTCACAATAATTTATTTTTCCCTCACTATCTAAAAAAAGTAAAATAAAATAAATTCTAACCTAAAAAAAAAACTAAACTAAAATGGTATTTCTCTCTCTAGAATTCCCTCTACCAATTCCTCTCGCTAAAATTCTCTCTACAAATTGATTATAATGGATGAATTTAACTACATCAATCTATTATGAATTAATTGCTAAAAATGCAAAAATTCATTATAGATGGGTGGGGTGGAATTCATCCTAGAGATAAATTTCACTACACACCTCTTTATTAAGATATTTGCTAAAAATACAAATACTCTCTAAAGAGGAGTGTAGAGAAATTTATCACACAAGAGTTAAAAAAACTAAATTGGATATCCTAGATAATAATGGATGAATTTAACTAAATCAAAATATTATGAAATAATTGCTAAAAAAGCAAAAATTCATTATAGATTAGATGGGTGGGGTGGAATTCATCCTAGAGATAAATTTCACTACATACCTCTATATTTAGATATTTTCTAAAAATGCAAATACTCTCTAAAGAGGAGTGTAGAGAAATTTATCACATAAGGTGTAAAAACTAAATTGGAGATCCTAGATAATAATGGATGAATTTAACTACATCAATCTATTATGAAATAATTGCTAAAAATACAACAATTCATTATAGATGGGTGGGGTGGAATTCATCCTTGAGATAAATTTCACTACACACCTCTATAGTTAGATATTTGCTAAAAATGCAAATACTCTCTAAAGAGGAGTGTAGAGAAATTTATCACAAAAGGTGTAAAAACTAAGTTTGAGATCTCTTCTTCAAATGGTCTTCATCTCTTGAAATAGTAGACATGGATCATGGGGGTAATTTGGGTAGGTTTAATGTGTAAAAGGTGTGTAAGGTGTTGAGGTGAGGGTGTTTAGAAAATTATGCACACATGTGCATGGGTTATGTGAGGTCATGTGGAAAGTGGGGTGGTGAGGATAAAAATAAGTCAGATTTTGGTTAAAAGGGTTTTGGGGGTATTTATGGAAAAGGCTTAAGTGGTTGGTTTAAATGGGTAAAAGGGATTTTAAACATGTGGCTTAAATGGGTTTATTTATTTTTGGACTTGGTTTTGTTGCTTTTTGGTTGGCTTTGGCTTAAAGAGGGAGATAAAATCGTGGGTTGATGAAATGGGTTTGAAGGTTGAAATTGAGATTTAGAAGATGGTTATCCGATTTCAAGGTCGTGGGTTTCAGCGTGGCAGTGAGTCAGGATCATTGCCGGACTCGAGGGGTGCGGGCTGTAGGGGCTGCTGAACGGAGGTAGGTATGGGCTTGGATGTCCGTCGGCGGGGGTAAGTGGATGGGCTGGTGATTGTGGCTGTGGCAGCAGTTGGGCAGGAAATGGGAATTTGGTCTTCTAGGTCGAGAGCTAGTATGTGGCCGCCGAGTTGGCTCTAGCTTGGTGTGAGGCTGGGGGAGGCTTACGGGTTTGGGGGTAAGTGGAAGATGAGTTATGGTAGATTGGGGAAGAGAGAGAGGAGAGAGAAATGGCTGGTTGGGGGGTTTGAAGAAGATGAAGTTAAGGGGGTTATTGTGTAAGAGGGTGTAGGGGAGTTAGGTGAGGGTGTAGGATTGTGTGTAGTGTAGTGTAGTGTAGTATAGTGTAGTGTAGTTTAGTGTAGTGTAGTGTATGGGAGGTGTAGAATAAGTGGTGTGTGTGTGTTAATTTGTGACCCTAAAAATACTATCTAACTAAAACTAATAAACTAAAAATTGAATCAAAAAAATAAAATTAAAAATTTAATAAAATTAAAACTCAAGTCCTAAAATAAATAAACTACATAAAAGTAAAAAAAAAAATCCTAAAACATAAAAATTAAAACTAGAGACCTACAAAAATTTAAATCCAAATAAAACTAAAACATAAATGAATTCCTAAAAAAATTAATCCTAATAAAATAAAATAACAACTAAAAATTAAAAATCAAAACAAAATAACATTAAATAAAAAGAGATAAAAAAATAAATCCTAAAAATAAAAAACGATTCAAACTAAAAATTAAAAATATAAAAAAAATACGAAAGGGAACAAATCAAACACACACGGCTAGGGACAGAATTTAGGCTAGGTTAGGGTAGGCTAGGGTTACAGGATTGGTAATTAGCTCCACAATCTGCACAATTGCCTTGAAATATGCATTTGGACACCGCAACGTGCATTCGACCTACAAAATACACAATAAAGTGCATAAGACCAAATTTTCGAGAATTAGCAACTAAAGTACATTTATTCGGGGTATAAAATGTACACTTTTGGTTGCTTATCAATTTCTATGACCCGTACAACTCGAATGCTCCCGGCCCTGTTCACCCTCCCCCTCAATAGGTTAATCTTCCTAGGTTGCTTATGTAATGTTCAAATTTCCTATTTCCACAACTTTTGTATGCTTGTTATATATAATGGAAATTGGATTCCCTATCAATGTGTGTCTTATGCTTGCTTATGTGTCTACTGCAATTTGTACTTTGTCCCATTTTATTTGTTTCTCTCCTTAATTTAGCTTTTAGTCCTTTTTGCATCGAGACTTTGCAAAAATCTAAGTTAGGGGGGTACGCATGTGCTTTCAAATTTCACAAAGTTCAAAATGCCCAAAAACCAAAAAAAATAGAAAATTTCCAAATTTCCAAAAATATTGAGAATTTTCCAAAAATCCAAAAATATTTTTCTTCAAAGTAAATAAAAATTGGAATTTAAATTTTTCAAAAATACCACCAAAGTCTTGTTTAAAGTCTCAAATTTGTAAATTTCAAGTTGCACAAATCCGAAATTGACCAAAGATGGAAATTGATCGAAAATTGACGACTTAACGAATAAGTATGGAGATTAATCACCCCGGTGAGATTTCGAGCCTATCGATTTTTTTGAGTTTTTAAATAAATCCGAGTTCATGATTAAGTCAAAGTTCATCTCGAGACGCATATGGTAAATTGATTAATAATTCAGATAAATGAAGTTAGGCCAGCATTTGTTACCCAAAAAGATTAGCCATAAAAAGTTGTGAAAATTTACTTTTTTGCTAGCCATTTTGAGCCAAAGAAAATGTTTTTCCTTTTGTTTGGTAACCCGAAAAAACTACATAGAGAATTGAGAAAAATGTGAAATTAATAAATTAATTCCAAACAGTGCAATGAAATGGGGCAAGAAGAATATAATAATGCTCAACAAAAATAGCAAGGAAAGAAAAAAAATGGAAAAACAGGTATTTAATGCAAGTCCGAGAAATCAGGTATTTAATGAAGAGAAGAGGAATCCAAGACCGAGAAATCAGGATTGGAATGAAAGTCAGAGGAAAAAATGCTCAATTCACATCTAGAGGTCGAACGAGGGACCAATATGGAAATTAAAGACCTCGCGTCTACCAATACGTAGGAAGAAACGGCATCCCAAACCAAGCCCCGAGTGAGAAGTTATTGAGTTCTAAAGATGAGAGGAAATCAAGAGAAAAGAAGAAAGGAAGAATTCCAGAACCGGACCAGATCGGGGTTGGTCAAAATCAAATCGATCCGAGAAGCATGAAGAGTCTGTACAAATTCAGCTCCCGAAACGATTCGAATACTAATGAAAATGAACCGTTCCGATGACTTTAAGAACTCTGCATAAATTTTTCTCTCGAACTGATCCGTTAAAGAAAGAAAACAAACTAATCCGGATTCAACCAGACCGAACCGATGACCCCTGCCGGACCGATTCGAACGAGATTTTTCTGATTTTTCTTTTCTAATTAAGAGTTTACTTTTCTCTAACTCTCTTAAATTTCGTTGTGTATTTAATTTAACTTAGTTCCATACATTAAGAGGGTCTGTTATTATTAGTTTTAGAGGGATCTTGCATTCAAGAACCCTAGGTTTTTAAGTTTTGCTACATTAAGTCAAGATTCAATCTTTAATTCCAGATTCCTTCGTTACATATATTATTTAATTTCTGCTTTTAATTGTTTTCATAGTTTAGCTTAATTAGTCATTAAAATTAGGCTGTAATTCTTATTTTCAAATTCCTTATCAATTTCTCACATAAGCCATGAATTTCTGCAACTTTGATTTTGTGTTCATACTTAGTTTCGTTATGTCCGGATAAGTTTTAAAGGGTTGGTATGCATGAAACCAATACGATGTAATTTATCTATGTAGAAAATAGGTTTTAAATTGAAAATTTATTGGATCGTGTTGTGTAGTACTCACAACCATCGTAGACCTTTTAACCTCATTTTCCCTAGGTAACCGGGGTGTTTAATGATGCGATGTGCGTGTTAGCTATTCGGCACCTCTTTATTTTTATCTTTGATTATAAATGATGCAGGCTAGTACCCTCATATATGTAATGCTTAGGATTATTAAAGACTGGGTTCGATCAACTTTCTGATTCAAAAGCTAGTATTATATCCGATAAATGTACTAGGGTTTGGGGGATTGTATCTAGACGTATCTTTCCCTCATTCATATTTACTTCACCACAGTAGTTTATTTCTGTGCACTAAGTTAGTTAGTAGTTTAAATTTCCTTCACATTTAGTTGTAGTCATTTCGTTCGTAATTAATCATCTTTTTCATTTCTTTTCAAGAATCAGTTTAGGGTTAGTCTTTTATTCCTACGTCGTTACAAATTTTCGTCCTAGTTCCCAGTGGATACGATCCTGACTTATCAAATTATTACTTGAGCGACAGACTTGCACTTGATCCTATATAAGAACGTACACTAGATACACTTTTACAGTCGAGTCAAAGGACATCCTAGATCAACTCGTCCCTGGATCCCATCCTCAAGAAGCAACTGTTTGACTTCCAACGAGCTAGGAAAAGTGTATTCGCATGGAGACATGAAGACATTACTAGAATTACTCCAACCCTTATCATCCACGATCTCAACATCATCAAGGAAGCTAAACCAGTAAAGCTCAAACGATGAGTATTCTTGGAAGAGAAAAATATGGCAATTCAAGAGGAAGTGTCCAAGTTGAAGAAAGTCAAATTCATTAAAGACATGATGTATCCCAACTGGTTAGCAAACTTGGTGATGGTATCGAAGAAAAATGATAAATGGAGGATGTGTGTGGACTTCATAAATCTAAATGAGGCATATCCCAAGGATTATGCACCAGTTGGGCATAAGCTACTCAGCTTCATGGATGCGTATTCTGGTTATAACCAGATTAAAATGAAGCGAAAAGGCAAAGATAAAACATCTTCCATCACCAATCGAGGTACCTTTTGTTATAATGTTATGCCCTTCGAACTAAAATATGTAGGCGCCACTTATTAAAGGCTGGTGAAAAATATTTTTGATAAGCAGATTAGGAAGAACATGGAGGTTTATGTAGATGAAGAGCTAAACAAGATCATAAAATAAGATGACCATATAAAGGACCTCGGCCAAACTTTCAAAGAGCTAAAGAAATACCAGATGAAGCTAAATCAAACCAAGTGTGTGTTCGAAGTCAAGGCTGGAAAATTCTTAGGCTGTATCGGCAACCAAAGGGTCATAGAAGTTGACCTTGATAAGATCCAGGCATTGATCAATATTCAAGCTACCTAAAGTAAGAAGGAAATTCAAGGCCTAACATGCCGAGTAACAACTCTTAATAGATTTGTATCTAGAGCTGCAGATAAGTGCCTCCCATTGTTCAAACTGATTAAAAACTATTTCTAATGGATGGGGGGACGCCAAACTACTTTTCTAAAAAAAATTATATCTAAGAAGGGCCCCGCAATTATCAATGTCAATTCAAGGGAAAACTATACTTGTATTTGGAAGTATTGGAGTCAGCAGTCAGCAGTCAGCTCAGCGCTCATTAGAAGCGATGAAGGAATCTAATAGTTGGTGAACTACATAAGAAAAAAAATTTGATTGCGCGAAATAAGATATTATAGTTGGATGTAGCTTTAATAATGGCATCCAAGAAGATGAAGTAGTACTTCTAAACCCATTATATAGTGGTTAACACTGTTCTCCTACTTCGATAAACCAACCACAAACTTGAGAAATCTGGCAGGTTAATTGCATAGGAAATGGAGTTGGGTGGATATAAAATTACATATGATCCAAGGAATGCAATAAAATGTCGAGACATAGCATATTTCATTGTCGAATTCACCTACGAGGAGAAAAGATCTTCTAAAATGACAATTATTATCCTAGCCAAGCAAATCAAATGACCAGCTGAGCAGCCTATTACAATTACATCAGACCAAACCTTAAGACCAATAAAATCCCCATCTGAAAGTGTCCAACCTAGTTACAGTGGAAAGTTTACTAAAAAATTATTAAAAGAAGGTTCTCTAGTACAAGATGACTTTGACGATAAGCTGGCAGTATGGAAGGTATTACTAGATGGATCATCATGTGCAAGTAATACGGGGTTGGTTTGATAGTCAACACACCTGATGGATTAGACATAGAATACACTCGGTGTTTTAAATTTAAAGCATCTAATAATGAAGTGAAGTATGAGGCTTCGATTACGGATTAGAGTTGGTTGTATCACTTGGAGCCGAGCAGATAATGGCTCATAGTGATTCACAGCTAGTGGTAAACCAGGTATTGGGAGAATATAAAGAAAAAGAGGGAAACATGTTAAAATATCTTGCAAGGGTAAAATTTCTAATTCCAAAGATAAAAAATTCCATATGATCATAATCCCTGTGGTGACAATTAAACTCAACACAAAATAACAAGCAAAGGCAATCACTGGAATAAATAAAGAACTTGAAAGAATGGCAATCACACATAACATAAGATATACGTGATTCAGTAATAATGCCTATAACCACGGTGGTGCTTTCAGTATTTTATTGCTCTTTACTCTGGGGGAGTGTTTACAAATTGCATGCCCTTTGTTCTGGGCTAGGGATTTGATATATGCATGTTATTTCGGAGAGTGGAGATGTGGGACTCCTCCACGTTAGTCCATACTCCCTAAAGTATCTCTGAAGAGAGATTTTAGGAACTGACTGGTCACAATGGAATTGGTTAAGGCGCGAGGCCTCTAGACTTTGGGTCATGTTTAATTGGGCTACTCGTCTGGGCCAAAGTGACAAATCGAGGTACCCACAATTGCCCCTAAAATTTTTGGGTCACAATTTGGGCTCAATAATTTTAAATGATTTGCCTTAATGGAATTTTTGTGAATTATGCAACACTTTAGGATTGAAGCGCCCTTCCCGAACTAATTTAGGCGGCAGATTGCCTCGTTTCCTATATGTCATGATTAGAAAGGTTTAAATCATCTCGGAGAGGTCTTTCCCTGAATGTCGCTTCATATTTCTTCGCATTCTCTATATTTCTCCAAGCTTTCACTGTTTCTTTCTCACTTCTAGATCTCATCTTCCATCTTCAAGCTTCTTTCTTATCTCTTCATCGTCCCTTCTTGCGACCTTGCATCGTCTCAAGATGACTTTTACTTCATAATTTCTTCTCACTTATTCTTTTTTCTTTTTCTAATGGAATTTCTTCATATTCGATTCTAGGGTTTCTCTTTTCTGATGACGAAGATAGGCAATAGGTCGATAACTGAGTTTAGGAAATTCTATAATATTCCAAACTAGGTGGATATTAAATGTTCCCCTGTTCCTCGTAATGTCAGAGACGTTGAGGACGGTCACAGGATACGTGTTCTTTTGTTGTCCTAGGGGGGTCTTACTTTTCCCCCAAATCATTTATTCTTGCACTTTTTTAGTTACTTCGATATAGATCCTGCACAGTGCTCTCCAAATGTTTGGAAAATTGTCAATGGTGTGCATAGAATCAATCAGCTCTATGGCACCAATCTAAGGCTTGCTAAAATCTGCTTCTGCTATTCTTTCTTTCGAATAAGATCTAGTCTTCTTTACCTCAAGTCCAGGAGTCCTGATAGGGTATTGGTAGTGAACCTACTTATTCCCACAAGGACTACTGGCATGAGGGGTTTATTGCTCGAAATTGGCAGTTCCCTCCCCATACTAAAGGGTTGAGGTCTGGGAGATTCGTGATTCCTTTTTATGGGGAGGAATATATAAGTAGGCATAGCTCTTGTTCTGCTCATTGATCCTCTGCTAATGTATGTTTTTTCTCATATATTTCTCTCTTTCTCTTTTCAGCGAAGACAAAGAACTCATAGCCTTCTCTTAGCGAGATCCAAGCTGCTGAGCTGGTTAAGGCCAGGAAAATCAGGGAACTCTTGGCTCACGATGAGCATCCTCGATCAGCTGCATTTCTTATGGAATATAAGAACATTGGGTTTAGTTTCATTACACGAACCTTGGATATCATTCCTCAGCTAGGCATCACAGAAGAGGTTATTGCTGACCCAATCCAATTGGATGAGGAGGAAAGCGGCTCTAGTGAGGAGAGCCACGTGGACAATAGGGGCGGTGATGAAGGTGACTATAGTGAGGAGAGATCAAGTAACGATGGGTCCTCTAGCTTGGAGGAGGGTTCAGAGGCTCAGGAGTCTTTGGTTGAATCAAGTAGCTCCAGCAAGGAAGATATGGCTCCTCCTAGGAAGAATTTGATCCGAGATGATGATGAAGACGATGTGCTTCTTTCTTGTCGACTGAAGAAGCAAAAATTTAGGAGCGGGGATTCTGCCACTAGCTCCCAGAATGTTGCTCATGATCAAGAGAAAAAAAGGAAAGAGGAGGAACTGGCGAGATAGAGGAAGATTAAAGAAGGAAGGGGAGAATAAGAAGGTGGAAGAGAGGAAGAGGGTAGAGAGGGAGAGGAAGGATAGGGGAGAAGAGAAGAGGAGATAAGAGGTGAGGACAAAGGCATGGCAGTCTTTGGTTCCCGTATCTTCTCTGGCTGAGGGGGCTTCGATTTCTCTCACCCCTCAGCTAGCTTTGGCTGTGCTCGAGAGAGCAGTTTTGTCGGCTGATCAACAGAGGTCGATGGAGGCTGACCAGTTAGCATTGAAGGTAAGTCAAAGTCTAGCCTTGGTAAGCCTTCTCTCCCCTTTCTGTTCTTACAATGTTCCTTTCAATACTTCCTTCACTAATATTTTCTTTTTCTCTGTAGTTCGTGTCTGACTTCACTCTCCTCTACTGCTGCCACGATGAGCTGGAGAGGAGGAATGCCGAGCTTAAGAGGAAAAATATTAAGCTAGAAAAGAGCTTAAAGACTGCCAGTTCTACTCAAAATTCTTTTTATATCACCTTGGACCAAGCCAATAAAGAGAAGGAGGCGGCGAAGAAGGAGCTCGAAGAGCTGAGGCAGTCCTATGATTTGGTTTGCGTGAGCAAGCTAGCTGTGGTAGAGGAGAACAAGGTACTGGCTGGGAAGGTGAAGAAGGTGGAATCTGAGGCAACCACCCTTAAGGAGAGTTCATACAATATTGTATGGGTCACAGCCTACGAGGATGCTGAGGCCCATATTGGTTATGTTGGTCTCCTCAACTTTAAGAAGGGTTGGGATAAGGCCCTACTCGCTGTCGAGGTGGATACTGATTCTCCACTCTTTGACGAGCACGATCCTGGACCTAAGCCTGTTAGTAATGAAGCACCTGCTCCTGTTGTTGTGACCATCGCTGCTGATGATCCCCTTGGTCAGAGGGTGGCGATTGCTCCGTCTGAAGGAGGTGCGCCTGGAGTAGCTGCTGCTGCGAATAAGGGGAAGAAACCAGTGACCTCAGAGCAGACCGAGGTTGTAAGCTAGTCTTCTTTAGGGATCTCTTTGTATTTTTTTTACTTTAGTTCCTCTTTTGATTCACTGATGTACCTTGAACCTTTTTTTAATGAAATAAAATTTAGTTCCCTTCCGTGTACTGATTTATTTGTTCTTCAATGCTTATAAGATCTGTAGTTGGTTAATGTTGATGAGTATATACCTGCTACTTCTCAATCAGGAAGGATTCTCGGTTCTAATGCATTCAATCAAGTTTATCAAGCCTTTGTAAGGATTTGCATGTCTCCTAGGTCGATGAATTATAACTATAAGGACCAGTCGGAGCTTGTTGCCAAACTGAAAGATAGGCTTCAGGAGATGGAAGAGGTTGGCGCTTCCGTTCAAGAGGAAGTGAATGATCTAAGGGCTAAACTTCTGGATGCCTCCGAGGTTAACCAAGTTGGAGAGGTAATTTAATAAGAGAATGATTCTCTAAGGAGAGAGGTTTCATGATAGAGATCATGCACCGAGCAATGTCCTCAAGTTTTGTGGGGCTCATCCTCATCGACTAGGTCACGGGATGGTACTGACAGTAGTGGCTCAGCTAGGGAGATTCCCAAGCTCCAGGGTGATGTTCGCAGGGAGTATGTGATAGTTGTCTACCGCCAAAGGGATGTTACATTGCTAAGGCACCTGTTCAAGAAAGGTCCTTGGCAGGTGTGGGATGATGGTTATGATCAGGGTTAGACCGATGCAACGATGAAGTTGAAGGAGGTCGAGGAGTTATTCTTCGTTAGAGGATGGTTGAGTGATCTTAGGGAGTTACAGGTCCCTAGGAACTCGGTTCTCTGGCTCCATGAGATCTCCCCCTCAACTCTGCTGCCGAACCCATTCAGGAGGGATGATCAGTGGTACCCTATGGATGCCATCCCAAGGCAGCTGTTGGATCCGGATTTAAATGAAGTCGAGGAGGAATTAGCCCCTCACCCAGATGATGGTCGAAGAGCACAAGTAGCTGATTATCTTTCTCAGAGGACCAATCCTCATTAGGAATTATTTAATTCAACATATGTAACTTTATGTAGATGTAATGAAGTAATATAATAATTATATTTTGGGAGATTTGCCGACTAAACATGTGTTGTGTATTTTTCACTTCATTGATTTTTTGTTCGATTATCTTGGGCCCTTCTTAGCCGACTAGATTTAATACAGGTAGAATTATTTTGTTTAGTGAGTATCCCCCCAGCCCAGTATGCTTATAAGATACCATTCTTCCTCACTTTACCTTTTAGGTTGTGTCGTCACACTTCCTTAGGCCTAAGTGTGGCAATGGCGAGGACACACCTGGTGTTGGATGTTCTATCCGAGCAGGTTTTTTTATCCAAACATTGTTTGGCGACCAACCTGGGTTGGTCGAACTGCCTAAAGGTTCCCCTGTAGGGCTTCATATATTGCCAGGGGCAATGCTATGAGGTTATTTGTGTTTGATGACAAAAACCTGAGGAGGGTAATAACCTGCTTTTATATGTTGAAAGTGGAGCCTGTAACTTGGAAAAGGTGCATGAATTAAAAAGTATTTGAGATAAAATCAACACTTTGTAGAATGCTACTGTCAAACAATCTTTTATTAATCAGAAATGAATTACAAATTTCAATATTGTAATAGAAGATTAACACGGAAAATTAGAAGTAGAATCTCTTTAAATTGGTTGCGTTCCAAGATCAAGGTATCTCCCTGCCCTCCAGGGTTTCCAAGTGATAGGCTCCTTCTAGATTGTTCCTTATCACCTTGAATGGTCCCTCCCAGTTTGGTCCTAGCTTTCCATCCAAAGGTTTTACTACGCTGCCAAGAACTTTCCTTAGGACGTAGTCCCCAACTTGGAATGCTCTCAGATTGACCTTCTTATTTTAGTGATGTTCTAGCTGTTGTTGATAGCCTGCTAGTTTCACCAGGGCCAGCTCTCTTCGTTCCTTAGCTAGGTCAATTTCAGTAAGCAATAATGTATCATTCTGGCCTTGGTTGACCAGGGTGGACCTCATGGTAGGGAGGCCAGCTTCCAAGGGGATGATTGCCTCCATACCATATGTTAGTGCGAATGGGGTTTCCCCAATTGCTCACCGTGGGGTAGTGCGGTAGGACCATAGGATGTGTGGAAGATCCCTCACCCATGCCCCCTTGGCTCGCTCTGATCACTTCTTCAATCCATCAATCATTGTTTTATTAGAAGCTTCATCTTGTTCGTTGCTCTAAGGGTATGCCACCGAGCTAAAATGGTGCCTGATCCCATGGTCGTTACAGAAACCCTGGAATATGCCACTTTCGAACTGGGTTCCATTGTCAATGATGATGGTCCTGGGGATCCCGAAGTGGGTAATAATGTTTTTCCATATGAATCTCATATATTCGCCTCTCTAATGTTTGCTAGCGTCTCTGCCTCTATCCATTTGGTGAAGTAGTCTGTCGCGACCAATAAATACTTGCGATTACCAACAGTGGTAGGAAGAGGGACTAAGATGTCCATCCCCCATTGAGAGAAAGGCCATGGGCTAGTATGTTCCTTTAGGTCACTGGACGGTTGGTGAACCATAGGAGCGTGAAGTTTACATTTTTCTCACTTACAAGCATACATCCCAGAATCCTTCTACATGTACGACCACCAATAGCCTTCCTTTATTGCTCGAAAAGCTAGCAACCTACCCGCAATATGACTCCCACAAATTCCCTCATGGATTTCGTGCAAAACTTGCTCGACGTCCTTCGGGTGAACACATTGGAGGTATAGACCGGTGAAAGATCTCTAATACAGTTTGCCCTTAGGAGATAAGTAAAAGTGAGAAGCTTTGACTCTTATCTGATGAGCGGCCTTCTTATCATCTGGCAGGGCACTATTTTTCAAATAATCCCTCAAGGGGTCCATCCAGATGGGGGCTAACTCAACCTGGAGAACGTGGCCTATGTTTGGCAGTTCGTCTATCTGGTTAATAATTGGCTGGGCGAGGAAGTCGATTGGAATTGTTCTCTTCAAGTCAGAATTAATCGCTGAGCTCAAGGCCACTATGGCGTTAGCATGGCTATTATGTGCTCTGGGAAACTATTAGATGTTGACCTATTCAAAGTTAGACATTACTTTCTTCGTTGTAGCGAGGTATGCTGCTATTATCTCATCCCTCACGTTGAAGTCTCCACTTATCTAGTTGGAGACCAACTGCGAATCGCCGAAACCTTGGAGTTGCTTTGCCCCCAGCGCCTGTGCCTTTTGTAGGCCTACTATCAGTGCTTCATACTCTGCTTCGTTGTTGGAGGCTTTAAATCCAAGCCTGATTCCTTGCTCAAGGATTGCATTTTCGGGGGAAACCAGCACGATGCCCACTCCTGCCCTTTAGAGTTAGAGGCTCCGTCAATGAACAGTCGCCAAAGACCTTGCACCGAGGGGCATTCCCTTTGGCCAATAAGTTGAAGTTGGTCGCAAGGTTGTTTCCCTGTAAATTATGCAATGAAGTCGACGAGTACTTGTCCCTTGATTGCATTCTTTGGCTAAAATTGGATGTAAAATCACCCGAGCTCGACTGACCACTTTGATAGTCTACCAGACAGATCGACTTTTCACAGGACTGCTTTAAGGGGGTCAAATGTAAGGACGATGATGAAGTGAGCTTCAAAGTAATGATTCAATTTCCTCGAGGCTACCACTAGTGCAAAGGCGAGCTTTTCTAAGGGTAGGTATCGTTGTTCGGCGTCCAAGAGAGTCTTGCTTACATAATAGACTGGGTACTGGATTCTCGTTCTTTCGCATACCAGTGCAGAACTGACAGTGTGGCTGGAAACTATGAGGTATAGGTATAGGGAATCGTTCTCTTGAGGTATTACGAGTAAGGGTGGTGTGCTGAGTTAAGTTTGAGCTCCTCTAATGCCTTCGAGCAATCCTCATTCCACTCCATACTTTTACTTTTCTTTAACAACTGGAAGAGTAGCTGGCACGTTTCGAATGACTTCTAGATGAATCTATTTAGGGAAGCGAGTATCCCTGTGAGCTTCTGCACGTCTCTTATCATACGGGGGTTGCACCCTATTGATGGCATCAATCTGGTCTAGGTCGGCTTCAATGCCTCTCTTGTTAACCAAGTACTTGAGAAATTTTGCTGACTGGACACCGAAGGAACACTTACTTGCGTTGAGTTTCATTTGGTATTTCTTGAGGATTTCGAAGGTGCTTGATAGGTCTGAGATGTGTTCTTATTTATGTCTACTCTTGACGAGCATATCATCGATGTAGACCTCCATGGTGTCTCCCATTTGGTCCTTAAACATTTTGGTGACCAACCGCTGGTAGGTTGCTCCTGTATTTTTTAGCCCATAGGGCATTACGTTGTAACAATACAACCCGATAGTGGTGATGAATGTTGTCTTGTCTTAATCTGGCTCGTGTAAAGGGATTTGGCGATACCCAAAGTATGCGTTTTGGAAACTAATTCTTTCATGAGCTGCTATGGTGTCCACTAACTCGTCGATCTTCGGGAGAGAAAAGTTGTCTTTAGGGAACGCCCTGTTAAGGTTGGTGAAGTCAATACAGACTCTTTATTTTCCATTTCTTTTTGGGACCATTACTGGGTTGGACAGCCATTTAGGGAATTGAACTTCCCGTATGGACTTCTCCACTTATTTCTCTATAGCCTTGGCCTTCTCGGGTCCAGTTCGTCGTGCCTTTTGTGCGATCGACTTGAAAGCTGAGTCAATGTGCAACCGATGACAAACCACACTGGGATCAATCCCAGGTAGTTCATAGGGTTCCCACGCGAAAATATCTAAGTTACTCCATAAAAGTACTGTTAGTTCCTTCTTCTCTCGATCTGTGAGAGAGGCTCCGATCAAGAACATCCTATCTTTCTTCCTGCCACCGGCTGCGACCTCTTCTAGGTTGTCAATGACCCACTTAGAGGGGAGGAGCCTAGTCTCCTACACTCTAGGTCTTCCATATTTTAGCTGCTATTTGGAAGGTATCAAACCTTCCTGTTCTTCAATCTTCTCCTTGTCCTTCTCAACCTTCTTCTCCGGCTTTGGGCAGATGGCTTCTATAAATCACTTTCTCGACATCGCTTGATCTCCATGGATCTCCATCACTCCTCACTCAGTTACATATTTGAGTTTCTGGTGGTAGGTAGAGGGGACGACCTTCATCGCATGTAGCCACCTTCTTCCAAGGATGGCCTAGTAGGGAGATTCAATGTCGACTACCAAAGACTCAATTATTTTAGAGACACTTCTTGCCCTTACTGGAAGTATAATCTTTCTCAAAGGGATAGTCACTTTACCAGCGAAGCCAACTAGAGGGACAGTAGCTTCCTTTAAGTCGAAGACGCTTAACTTCAACTTTTTCAATAGGTCGAGATACAGTACTTCGGATGAGCTCCCCTGGTCGACGAGCAACTTATCAACATCGTAGTTAGCTATCCTTAGTGTAATGATCAAGTCATCATGATGTGGGGTCCTTACTCCCACTAGGTCTTCATCCGTGAACATAATGTGTTTGCTATAGTCAACATTATCTGCTCGCCGACGCTTTTCTGTCCATATTTTAGCTGGGTTAATTTGAAAATCTTGCACCACTGTCGTAAGCTTTTTAACTTCCATCCGAGCTGAGTTTCCCTGAATCTTCTTTAGGTTCGATGCCCCATGAATCATTGTGAACTCATGGCCAACATCCTACTCGAGCACGTTATCGGGCCTCGAGTCTCCATTCGCAGCAATTTTCTCTGCCTTCTTTTCTATAAATTTGTTTAAGCATCCTGTTTAGGCTAACTCCTTAAGATGAGACTTGCGAGCTTTGCAGTGCTCGATCTTGTGCCCACCCTCTTTGTGGAAAGCATATCTCAGTGCGTAATTCCTTTTTGATGGGTCCCCTCCTATCTTTCTGGGCCACTTAACGAACGGATCATCCTTGATCTTTGTTAGGATCTTGTAAATTGGTTCTTTGAAGACAGTGTTCACTGCCTGAAATGCTTTTGAAGCATCGCTCTTGTTCCCGCTCTTAGAGCCACCTTTGCCCCCATTTTTGCTTCCTTTCTTTTGGTTCTCAGCTTTGTCACTGCTCTTGCCGGTAAACTTGGAGCAACCATTCTCCCCTGCAGTAAGGTGGGTCACATCCTTAACTTTGGCGTATTTTTTTATACGAGCCATTAGGTCGTCAATGGTTGTGGCCTCCTTCTTAGTGAGGGATTGGTGCAAGAGGAAGGAGTCGGGTAGGCCAATCTTAAAGGATTCCACAGTGACCTGCTCCAAACAGTCCTCGACCTCGTTGAATAACTCCCAATATCTTTTTGCATAGTCTCTGAGGCTCTCCTAGGGAGTTTTCTTCATTGTCAATAAAGCATCCATCCTCTTTGGATGGGAGCTGCTGGCAATGAAGCGAGCTGTGAAGAGCTCCGTCAGGGACTCAAAGCTCTTGATGGATCTGTGAGAGAGTCTCTCTAACCACTTCTGGGCCACATCATGCAAGCTCGATGGAAATATCCAGCACATTAAGGTGTCCTTATGGTTCCATAGGGTCATGGCCTACCTGTACTGCCTAATATGGTCAATAGGATCAGCCTTTCCGTCGTAGATCTTGAATCTGGGAATTGCGAACTTCTTGGGAGCTTCTTCTTCTTCTTTTATTTCCCTTGAGAAAATGAATTTCATATGGGTTCAGAGAGCTCGTCTGGCTAGATCTCTGGTCGATCTGGCACCATGATGTGCTGGGTGCTGGCCCATTTCTCTTCGGACCAATTTACCTATGTCATCACTTCCTCGAGTTGGGCTCCTCTGACGATGAGTTGGTTGTTGTTGCTCAAGAAATTCATCATCTGATCTGTGCTCCTCAAGTCTTTGAGATCCACGTCTAGGGCTCCTTCCTCGACTGTGAGACTTGCTCACCTGAGGGCTAGGAGTGCGGTATTGACATTGCATGGTGCTACGATGGAGTTCTCTCTCCATTTTCTCCAATATTATTTTTAGACGAGATTTCTTAGCTTCTTGCTTGCGAGTGGCCTCCTCTTGCTCTTGGAGCCTGGCCTCATAGGCATCGATTAGCCTGGAGACCTGTGTAGACCTGGTCGGCCCTTAGTTTTCCTCTGAAGCTTGTCGTTCTGGGCGAGCCCTAGGATTTGAACGTCGAACTTCAAATTTGATCCTGCGAGGAGTAGGTCTCTCTTGAATATCCCCTGCTTGAGAGGCATTGCTACTATGACCAGGCATTCCAAATCCTTTTTGGTGAAGGCTTTCTTAAAGGAAAACAAACGCTTCCCACAGACGGCGCCAATTATGGTGACAATTAAACTCAACAAAAAATAACAAGCAAAGGCAATCACCAGAATAAATAAAGAACTTAAAAGAATGGCAATCACACACAACATAAGATATACGTGGTTCGGCAATAAGGACTACGTCCACGGTGGTGCTCTCAGTATTTTATTACTCTTTACTCCGAGGGAGTGTTTTCAAATTGCATGCCCTTTGCCTCGGGCTAGAGGTTTGATATATACATGTTATTTCAGAGAGTGGAGGTGTGGGACTCCTCCACGTTATCCCATAATCCCTAGAGTATCTCTAAAGAGAGATTTTAGTAATTAACTGGGTCACAACGGAATTGGTTAAGGCGCGAGGCCTCTATACTTTGGGTCGTGTTTAATTGGGCTACTCGTCTGGGCCAAAGTGATAAATTGAGGTACCCACAATCCCCATAATTAAAAATACCACAGCAGATCCATTAGTTTATCTGGCATCAGCTACCAAGGCCGAGTTGAGAAGCATTGTACCTGTAGAAATCTTTTTATAGAGGAGCATTGGCATGTAAGAAGTAAATTTCCTGAAGCTGACCCTGGGCCCATCCTGGATGGACTAAATTATCACAAACTTAGAAAAAGACATTATACCAGTCGATCAGAAGGAGGTGAGGAGACTTCATTACAAAGTTGTCAAGTACATCATGGATAAGGGAGTGTTATAAAAAAGAGGTTTTACCGTCTCAATGATGAGATGTGTTCACCCCATGGAAGCATTAAACTTGGTAAAAGAAATACATGAAGATTCATGTAGTGTCCACACAGCATGCCATACATTGATGAAGAGAATAACCATCCAAGGATATGATTGGCTACCAATGAGGAAAAACTATGAAGAATACACATAGAAGTGTGACAAATGCCAAAGATTTGGAGTGATGCACAAAAGACTAGGAGCCGAGTTGGTGTCGATTACATAACCTTGGCCTTTTTCCATTTGGGGTATAAATATAGTCAGCCCACTATCGAAGACTAAAAGAAGGTTTAGATATCTAGTGGTAGAATCGATTACTTTACAAAATGGGTGGAGGTCGAACCACTCATAGAGATGACTTATGAAAAAGTCTCTAAGTTTATATGAAAAAATGTAATAAGCAAGTATGGGATCCCTCACTCCTTCATTACCGACCACGGTACCCAGTTTATCAATGATGAGTTTTAACAATGTTATGACAAGACTAAAATTAGAAAATTACATTCATCACCAACCTATCCGCAATGAAACGGGAAGAAATAAGTCACAAACCAAAATTTTCTAGATGATATTAAAAAAATATTTGAATCAACCAAAAGAAATTAGATAAGTGAACTACAAAATGTACTGTGGGCTTAAAGGACAAACCACAAACAGTAACAGGAGAGACACCCTACATGTTGGCCTTTGGTAGTAAAGCCATGGTCCCAGTTGAGGTCGTCCTCCTAAGACACAGAGTCCTCAATTTGGTTCCCATGAGAGTGATTTTCAAGAATATTGGACCTAGACATGAATGATGAAGTCAAGGAGGTAGCAGCACTCAGGGTAGAAGCCTATCAACAGTACATAGTAAAATTCTATAATAAAATAGTCAAATCCATCACTCTCAAGGAATAGGAATATATCTTTAAAAAGGTAACATAAAATTCTAGCAAGTTAAAAGCAAACTGGCATGGTCCCTATCGCGTGGCTAAAGTTTTACAACTTGGTATTTATTGAATTGAAACTCTAGAAAGAGATCCATTCGAAAATCCTTGGAATTCTAAGCACCTCAAGAGGTACTATCATTGAGAAATCTTATAGTAATTAAGGAAGAAGAATGTAGTTTGAGGCTACAAAATTATTACGAGTAGAAGTCAATATATGAAGATACTTATTACCTCTTATTTTATTTTATCAGATTCTTACTAGCACTTATTCAAAATTATAGATCAAGTCGGCCTTAGCCAACCCAATTGATCAATACACGTCTTTAAATGCACAAAATTCTTGGAAGAGGGTGTCTTGATAATATCCGATCACGTATATTTCATTAATTAGATAATGTACGTCTTTGACTGTACCAAAAATTATAGATCAGGTCGGCCTTAGCTGATTCAATTAATCAAAGCACGTCTTTGACTACACAAAATGGTTGGAAGAGGGTGTGTCAAGAAGATTCGATCACATACCTTTCTTTAATTGGATTGATTGCACCAAAAACTATAAATCGGGTTGGTCTTAGCTAACCCAATTGAACAATCCATGTTTTTTACTGCAAAAAACACTTGGAAGATGGTATGTCGATTAAATCTGACCACATACCTTTCCAGAATTTGATAATGCACGTCTTTAACTGCATCAAAAATTATAGATCAGGTCAAACTAAGCCGACCCAGTGATCAATGCATATCTTTGCATAAAATGTTTAGAAGATGGTGTGGTGACAGGATCCAACTACATAACTTTCCTAATTAGACAATTAAAATTGTTCATCTCCACCCAAAATAAAACATGGATTAAAATGTAAAGTTAACTAGATCTAATCATGCAAATCCATGAATAAAAATACTTTAAAAAGAAAACATAGTACACAGAGAACGATATAAATAACTGTCATTTGATACAAATTCATAAATTTTCAAAAAAAATTGTTCTTAATTCAACAGGCTTCAAAGATAAATGTTTATAAAAAAACAGGTACACAAAGACAAAGGAAGAAAGCTAAGAAGCAATGCCCTTCAAATCCAACTCTAGGTTCCCAGCAGCAAAAGATTCTTCTTAAATAATATTTTTCTCCCGAAGGAACTGGAACTTATCAGAAGATGACCCTGCTTTGGCGTGGCGAGCACCCTACTCCTCCCCATCCAAAGCATTTTCTTTATCATCATCTCTCTCCCAGACCATGATGACTTCAGCAATATCATGGTAGTGTTTCGCTACCCTCTTTTTTAGCTCATCATAGCCCTTGAAGAAGTCCATGGTACTATAGATGATATATTCCTCGCAGTCCTTAAATTCCTTCACATTTTATTCTCCATTTATAGAAGCATCAACCAAAGCCTCAAAAAGTTTAACCTTTAAGGAATCAAGATGGTCCTTGGAAGCTTTGAGAACTTATTACAAAATTTTAATCTCCTCTTTATACTTATTGAGCTCATCCTCCTTACTCACCATCTGATCATCATTTTCTTGAATCTTAGTATGTGCCTTGGACAGATTGGCCTCAAGAGATTTGATTTTTTCTTCAAACTCCTCTATAGCACTCCTAAGCTAGTCACAAGGATTAAGGGTAGACTTAGATTTCTCCCTCAAAATGGTGGTGGCCATATTACCCTATGAAAGGATAAATGAAATAAATTAGCTAAAAGAAAAGAGATCAACTGGGAGAAGAATAATGAAAGATGAGATGATGCAACTTACTATAGAGGCCTTATGGGAAGCAAAGTTCCAAAGTTTATCAACATACAGAGTCTTCGTGAACCTAAAGTCAAGGTTATAACCCATATTTCCCAGAACCTCAAGAGTATTGGCAGCATTCAGAAGGGTGGATTTAAGATCTGCCAAGTGTTCCTCCTTGGTCATTGGAGGATCAAGCTCGAAAGGCTCAACATGACCATAGGGAGATTAAAAGTTCCCTCCTTTGAATAATCGCTAAGCATGTCGGCCATCAATAGAGATTCTTTCTTTGGCATTAGGCTTAAGAAATTAGGGGTCCTTATCCGATGGGCCATCCAAAGGCGTTTTTTACCACCATATATCTCCTCAGAGAACTTACCCTTGACTTTGTCAGTAACTTTTTTTATTTCTAGCCTCTTCAGTGGATAACTTTTCTACCTAAGTATTTATGATCAGATGTGTCATCATTACATTATTTGATGTGAGCCTCTTCCTTAGCCTTTAACAGCTACTCATTGAGCTAATTATTTGAGTTATTTATCTCGGATCTCCTTCAACTTGTTCATAAAAACATTTGCTAGAGCCATCATGAACGAGTTACAGCTTATAGTTAAGGATGCACGAAAATATGGATAAATTCAGTTAGTGATCATATAGATATGAAGCATAGAGGCGCGCAAAAAGAAGGATGACCTAAGACTTATGGAAAAATCTCACCTTCTTCGACCTCCTGGCGGTCTTGTTCATAGTTTCCTTCAGCCTAGCCGACCTCCACCTTATTCTTCTCCTCTTCCTCAAAATTCTCTTCATTGTCATCAGTAGTCTTTGGTGGCTTATACGTGCCAAGGTTGATATTATTGATGCTTAAATAGTTCGTCATGGCCCCAAACTTCTTGGAGGTGTATACATCCTCATAGTACATGAAATTTGAAGTACATACTCGTTTAATCAGCCTCACTAACCTCTTATCCAATGAGGGAGTCCTTTGGCAATCAAGTCTGAGGACCATTAGTCCGTTGGAATATTGATCCCTTTCTCTGGGTCATTGGAAAAGAACTCCCCTACACCAGAAATGCAAAAGAACTTGGTATTCCAATTATGATTGGTGATTTGGAAAACATGGACTATTTTGATATTGGACTTCTTAGGAGAAAAGTGGAAATACACAGGGATTTTATGGTTATCCCTTAAACCATACCCAAATTTAAATATGTTCCCCTTTATATCAAACCCCCTATACTTTTTCCAATATATCATAGCTCATACAATAGACCTTTTAAGTGTTTGGAGGAAGTTGGGTAAGGATCACTACATACCCTTTTAAGATGGATCTTATTGAGGGATGGAGAGGAAGACCAACTTCCACTTGAAGACCCCAAAGAGGAAAGCATACCTCATTGGCATTTCTCCTATCATAAGCTCTCTCATATGCGTCAGTAATCCTAATGGTTACATTAGTTGGTATAGAGTATAGGATTCTCAGGTCATCTAGATCCTCAGCTCTGACATCACTTTTGAACCATCTAGCATAGGAGGCGGTAGGATCATAAGAGGAGGAAGGAACCTCTCTTAGGTACACCTCTTCGGCTATTAAAAGTACCTTAACTAGTTTGGTAAAAGGAAACTGGTTAGCCATCAAGGCTTTCTCCTCAAAATTCAGGTGAACAGAAGAAGTGGTGTTCATGGTATCAGCCTAATTTTCCCCCCAACTTTTATGTTTACACTATCAAAGCTCTCAGAGGTATAAAATTACGATGTACTGTACACAACACTTGGGGACTTGCGGATGACAAACTATTATCCACCAATTAAATGTAAAAATACTTTAAAGATTCATATATAAATGGATAAATCAAGGCATTACTCATAAAATAACTTTTCAATGATTGATAAAATGGAACTAGGCCTACAAAATATGTCCAAATGGCCTACATCAAAAGTTAAAAATAAAATCCCTATAGAATAGGGTTCTAAGGATAACCTCCCCTATATTTTTTGGACCACATTACCTTGTTCAACTTGATCTTCAAGGAGAATTAGTTCAGTCATCAGTTGATTCACTTCTTGGTTAGATTCTAAGGAAACTTTTCTACTACCGATGATAGGCTTCTCAAGATGGGGGGTGCTCAAGATAAGAAGGATCACCCTATGGATTTTTCACCTTTTGAGACTGGTGAACCAAACTTTGTTGAATAGAACTCAATTATAATAGTCAAGTTGCACGAAGACCTCTTGGACATCGGCTTCAAAGCTGTCATTGAGGTCTCTTTCCATCTTCTGCTCTAGATTGGCAAGGAGGGAAAGCATTTTAATTTATAGGATCATTTTCTCCAATGTCTTAAAGCGAACACCTTCTTTAGCTCAGTCAATTAGGAATCTACCCTATTACACTCTAGTTATAGGGTTACACCTTCCTTGGTCAGTTTTTTCTTGTTGTTGGTCTCCGTCTTCAACTTATTCGATATCTTGGTAAGCTTGATGTATATATTGGTAAGCTGATTCTCCATGATGTTAGCTTAGTTATTTAAAATTTTGTACAACCACCTTGTTTATAGCCTACATGGCATGAAAACAGAAGATAAAGATGATCGGTCAGTACATGAATGATCTAATAAACTTGTAAAAGAAATAGGAAATGAGATGGTGTGAATTTGTCAACATCATAAGGCGAATCTCTTATTTATGAAGACGTTCCACTTTGAAGCCTCTTAAGGCCGACTGTGGTGACGTGGTCTTGTAATTCAGAAGGTTTCTTCATTCTAGTGGTTGGGACCCTGGAGGTTGTTAGACACTATATTGAGTTTGCTGCGAGCCCCTTTAGGTTTAATCCTTCTCGAAAGGCAATTTTGGTTGTTCAGATCTGTTATATGTGAAAATAAATAAAATAGGTTTGGTGACCCCTTATAGGCTTACCCTAAGGCTTGTTGGGGCCTGTTAATGTTCCAGAGATTCATGGTATAGGTTCAGGGACCATGTTACGAGTGGGAAAGGTATTAAGCACCCCACTTGTTACTTATATGATAGTTATGTTTATTTTATACAATTTTTTTAATGCTTAGGATGAGAATCATATATGCATATAGAAACCTTTAGTGTTTTGGCTACCTTTGATATAGATGTGTATTTAGGCTAAAAAAGTATTACTAGTGAGGGACTTATATGTGTCATTGATGTGTGTGAGCGGGTATGTATAGAAAAGAGTCTCTTAAAAGGGGAATACTTTGAGGGAAATGGGGGTAGCGGGAGGCATCTAGATGTCTTTAGGACACGAGGATATAGAAGAAGTCAACTCGTGAATGGTTTTAAGTGCATAGTGGATGCCTCCGGGCGAAATACTTTTGGGGGTGTAAGTGGATGAAAGTGTGGGGTTTGTGATCACAAGGGAAACCTCAGTATTACACCAACGCACATATGAGGCCACAAGATCAAATCTAACGTAGTTGGGATGTAGTTTGCTACAAAAATTATCTTGGGCGTGGGGTGTATGCAAATGTGGGGCTTGATAAGATAAACATTTTTTAATGATAGGGGTCCGCGGTGGAGATATCTGAGTATCTCAAAAGTGACTACGAGTTGTAAGGCTTGGGAGTAGTGTGAAGGATGTTATATTTTTGGAGATAGTGGGCTAAATTTAATGTAGTGTGAATGTGCACGAGAAGTCTTGATATGAGATAAATGGATATCCTGATGATTATGGGTGAAAAAGTGTACTAGTGAGGAGGTGAGAGATGAAGACATCTCAAGGGAAATATGTCAAGGGACATATTATGAAAGATTATTTTCATGACTCGGTATTTTTCTTACGTACTTATGGATCATAAGACCAAAGTCTACGTAGTTTAAAAGACGATAGTTTAATGTATGCATTTAAGCGTTTGTGTCATGTGGATATACGTGAGAAGTCGTGACTTGAGATGATTTGATATCTCATTGTAGTGGGAGGGAAGGGTGGATGTATTTTTTTTGTAATGGGAAATGAAAGCATATCTTTAGGGGAAATATGTCAAGAGACATATTGAAGAGGCTTGTGCTCATAAGTAGGACTCTATATTACGCCTACGTACCTATGTAGCATGGGATGAAAGTCGAGGAATACCAGAAGATGATAGTTTTATATATGAGTTTGAGAATTTGTATAGTGTGTATATTTATGATAACTCACAGCTTGATCTAGTTGGCTATCTCATTTGCAGTGGTGGGTAAGGGTGGATGTATTAATGAGGGAATGAGGGATATAATCATTTCTTTAGGGGTAGTATGCAAGAGGCATATTGAAGAGGCTTATGCTCATGATTAAGACTTGATATTAAGCTAAATTAAATATGGATCATGGGATCAAACCTATGTATTTTTAAAGAGGATAGTTGTATGCACCCGATTGAGCTTTTGTGTAGTGTAGATATGCATGAGAATTCATGACTTAATATAGTTGGATATCTCATTTGTAGTGGGAGGGAAAGGTGGATGCATTGGTGAGGTAATAACATATGGAAGCATATATTTAGGGGCAATATGTCAAGAGACATGTTGAAGAGGCTTGTGCTCACGATTAGGACTCGATATTGGGCATACATACTCATGGAGCATTGGATCAAAGCCTACTTAATTCAAACTATAATAGTTTGTGGGTTTATTAACGAGATGTTTTGAATGGTGGTTTATGTGTGTAGTAGAGATATTTGGATACCTCAGGTGGACACAAGGATGCTATTTTGTTATATAGTTGGATATCTCTAAGAAATATGTTATTAAAGCATATCATAGGGTGATATACGAGGTCATGTACCACTAGGGCTGATGTGTTGGGGGACACATCATGGAGGATTGTGATCACGAGTGGGCCTTGATATTGCACCAACATACCCATAGAGTCATGAGATCAAAGCTTACGTAGTTCATAGCGTGATTATTGGAGAGGTTTATTGATGGGGACTTATGAGGATGGATGGGTGGGGTAGGGAGAGATGGAAGCATCTCTTTAGGGGCAATACATCAAGAGACATATTGTAAAATCTTGTACTCACAAATGGAACTCATTATTAAACCTACATTGCCACAATTTATGGAATCAAAGCCTACGTAGTTCCCTTAAAGGGGGTTATATTTACATGTATTTGTCTTTGGATACCAAGTATGAATGACATAAAATTATGATATTTATATAGTCTAGTCCTTTTTTATAACATTTTTTCAATCAATCGGAACACAATATTCGCATGTCTAAAAATACATAAACAATAAGGATCTTTAATAAGTATTTCAGGAAAATAAAATTTTGTAAGTGCCACCATTGAGGTGAGGGTTATTCTGACTTTCAAATTTAAATGTATTAAAGAGTCCGGAGTAATCCTGATCACTGAGTATTTCTTGCAACTAGGTTAAAATGTAAGAAAAAGTGTGTTTTCGCTCTATATTTACTTTTACCCATTTTCATTAGTCCTTTAAGGGGGAGAACATAACGTAAGCTCAATGATGAGAAATGTTAGAGGAGGACTAGGCATTTAAATACGAAAGGACATATTTTCCATCTTGTCCCTAGTTCCTGTTTTACATCGTGTATGACGTATCACATCCCAACCATCAAAGCAATTCATTTTTCACACGTTCAATAAGACGGATCTGAATATTAAGCATCTTCAACATCTACGCAACATGAGGTATACTTTGGTATGCATTTTGTTTTGTGATACTTAGACTTTTTACTAAGTATTGGGATACTTTTATAAAAAGTATTATTTTAAATTGAGGCATTTTTTAAGCTCAAAATATTTTCGGAGATACCTGTAGGCGAAACTTTAAAAACTCATTTAAGTCATTCAAACGGCATTGCCTTGTCGTTCGAAGGGTCATTTGTAGCCCAGGATCTCATATAGATCAAACAAGAGACTACTGTGTTATTTTTTAAAGGGACTTTTGATGGGTCGTTCGAAGTAACATCTAACGACATCTCAATGTCATTCTAATGACATTGAGATCTCGTTCTAACGAGATTCCTCCGCCTCAAATTTGTTTGCCTATAAAAAACTGTTTTGTGGAGCTTTTTAATTAAGACTTTTCATTTACGCAAACTTCAGAACAGATGCAAAATAGTCTTCACTTTTTAGGGAAAAATTTGTTTTTGATTTACACAAATCAACCCTAATTGCATTTGTGAATCATCTTTGGGACCCAAACACTTTTATAACGAAGTTGATCTTGTGGAGTGTTGTCTCTACTGCTAGACTTACGGATACTCGAGTGTATTCATTGTTAAAGGAGTAACTGTGGTTCTTGTGATTCTCGAGGGAGTCATTGCTAACTAAAGGTTACGGTCTTTGTGAGTTCTTGTGGAAATTCATTGTATTATTTCTGTAAAGTGTTGTAAGTTACGATTTCCAAACTATAGTGAAATAAAGGTTTTGCCCTATGGGGATTTTTCCTGAGTCTGTGATTGCATGGTTTATTTCTTTATTTATTAAATCACATAAATTCATCTTTGGGGGTTAAGAAAAATTGGAATTTGGCTATGGGTTTCACATATAATTAAATAAGTTTAATTCATCGAAGAATTGTGCACTCTCGAAATATATAAGCATTATAAAGTGCACACCCAGTCCCGTGGTGGGGGTCTGGGTATAACGTTTTACTAGCTTGTAATATTCTTTAATCCTAACGTTTTTTTTAGATTATGATAAAATATTAAAATGTTTACCCTTTGAGCATGAATAGGGATTCAGCATGTAATTAGGTTCGGGCGAAAGTGGTCTTACTGTTAGGCAAAGGTTCAATCAAGTCACTTAGGATTGCCGAATTTCTATAAGGGAATAATGCCTTCGGGGGCTTTGAAACACTCTTTTGATAGCTAGTACTTCATTCAAGATTCTCGGGCCTGAGCTCGGGGGATAGGATATTTTAAACCAATCCATGTTAGGTTTTAGGACCCTTTCCCTAATGGGGTGGGATCTTTTTTTATCGGTTCGAATTGAAGGCTTTAATCGCACGGTTGATTATGACATATGTTATTTGGTTGAATCATTTAATCCCTCAAAATATCTCTGATGGATTTGGCACTAGGTGACAACAATTATTTAACCAAAAAGTTAAATAATCAGTTGTGCAACGATTTATACATATTTGGTGTTGGAGTCGTGCAATTAATTGATTAGTCACGCAGTTGATTGAGCGATTTGGTGGGAGAAAAGGTGGAAAAACTGATCATACATGTAGTTGATAGATTAACTGTGCAGTTAAAGAGCTAAATAACCACGTGGTTGATCAAAATGGCCTCAGCTCGTATTTCATCGTAGTTTCATATTTCACCATAACGTTGGACTCATAACTTTTATAAATGGGGGACTTTCATCATTGGAAGATAATTTAAGATCTACCTCTTTATAGTTCTAACTTCACCAGATAATGAAGTTTATTAGGTCCAAAATATCTATAAAATGGCATGTAATCTGAATTATTTGAGTTAAGAGACGTTGTGTCTTTCATGCAAGCTACGGATGACACATGGCCTTCATTGTTAAAAATATATTTCCATATACAACTTTTATTTTACCACTTTCGCAATTTATGAAGTTTGGTAGGTCGAAAATGTTCATAAAGTGATATTTAGTGTAAATTATCTTAATTGGGAGGACCTATGGATTCGACTCTTAAAATGAGTCATCAATGGGCATAAGGGATATTTAATATAAGGTGTATGGATATGTAAGGTGTATTGGAAAGTTGGTTAAGTCCATGGTGAAGATTTATGGAGTTTTCAATGTTGAAAATAGCCTAAGGTTTTGAGACCAAAAAAGTTTGAGGTGTTTACAAACATTAAGGATGTTTTTATGCTCGACCCACATATGATCTCGGGGGAGTTTTGACAGTTTGTTTTATGTTTCCTGGGAGACTGGATGCTTCACAGGCTTTCCGTGAAAATTGCAAAAATAAGACATAGTTGAAAATTTGAGGTGTTTACACTAACATGTCTTTATAGCCACTCAAATAAAAAAAATTGATGTTGATATCTGATATGAAGAATTTTTTAGGTAACAATATATTTTCCCATTGAAAATCTAACCGTACATATTTGGCCCCTGGACGATGATCAAGGAGTTGGAGATGCCTCCTACCTTATCACAATGTTCACCGATAATTTATTTCCCCTAGTCGATGTGCTAAGGAGGGTTTTATTGTTGCACTATTTTTTTTCCTTCTCGATCGATCTCTCTTTTTCTTAATCTTTCTTCCCATTATTTTCCACTCGAATGGATACTATCCTTTTCTTTCAGGTACTAACTACACCTTGGGTGACCTAATGGGACTAGCTGTAATTATTCTTCAAATTCACTTTATTGGAGTCAAGAATGACCATATGCCCAAGGTGACTCATCATCACTTCGGAGTATTGAAGGAGTGGCAAAAATTAAAATTCATATTCTTCTTCCTACTAATCCTCCTTCTCCTTTTTTTCTTCCTCTCAAAGATGACCAAAATGACACTTTTCCATATGGCAAAATAAAGGGGAAATGTTGTCGTCATATTGGAGGTCTTATTGGTAATGAACCAATTCGTTCCCTTTTAGTCGAGGAATATTCTCCTATGTAAAATCTCATATCCTCTACATTAAGGATTAGGGAAACTATTGTAATAAATTAAACACTGACCACCATATAATCGATTGTAGTGATACAGGGAACAAATGTAAAGTTCTTGTCTGATGTAACAATCAATATATTGCCAAGAAAGTTATGAACCACTCTCAAATACAAACTTAATCCACAAGGAGTTCACTGATCCAAAACCTTATTAAAATAAGCAAGGTTTACTTAAAAGTCTTTGTGCTTTATATTGCAGTGACTATCAACATCAAAAAGACAAAGGCCAATCAGTTGCAGATAAAAAAGCATCAACTAAGAAATTAAAATTAATGGTAAGGAGTTTACTAAAAGATTTAGCCTCCACATTCATAGGATAACCTGCGTAGTTCTCACCATATATATTCCCATAGAAGACAAATATATCTTTATCAATATCCTTTTGAGACCTAGAAAGCCACGTGACAAAATTACGGGACTTATCATTAGCCTGGAAATGGTAATTCTAGACCGAGGAGAAGTTTAAAGGTCGTAGCATAGTTATTGTCATTCAAGCTTAGGTTATAGCCACAAATTAGATTTATACCCATTGTACCCATTATAATTTAGAAAAAATCTAAGTTTTCCTGGATAGGTTAGATTCCATAAAAACGAAGTACCTCTACCAGTAATGGGTGGAGGGATAAATGAACCCCTTTGTCTATTATAACAACTATCATGAAAGTAAACTCACCACTAGGATGGTCGTAAACGTCCTTAACATCATGTGAGCTACTTATGCTAACAGATATAGGTATCTTATACTTAGTTTGGAATGACTCAAAATCATTCTCTGAGGTCATTCCTACTTCCTCGATTGTCTATATATGGCGTATTAATGATATAAAAAAGAAGAGGTTTGAAAAAGATGAAGTTTTTGCAAAACATCTTCTCTATAACTCAAATGGTAGAGAGAGAAATAAATAAGGAATATAATTCATACCTTTGGCTTCAAGTAAGGATTCAAAGGTTTTTCCAAACCCTTTATAGCTCTTATCGCCAGAAAGCAGGTAAAAAGATGGCTCTGTTAGAAAGAGGGTCACACTGTCATGTCCCCTAGGCTAGGCACTGCATGCACAATGATTACTTATGGAGAAAAAAAATAACAGTGAATGAAATCTCATATATGAGGATTATGTGCGAGCATGACTATAATTGCATTCTCACTAAATATAAATGGGATGCGTGGCAGTTTATAAGGATTTAATTGTATATTCCACATCACATGTATATGACATATAAAGGAAAAATTAAGTTGACCAGGTCTAAAAACTAATCACCCTAATTCTTGGGGGAATTTAAGGAATTTGTAAGAGTATAGTTTACTCAATGTGATCCATTGAATAGATTGCCTAAATTCCTTGCCAAAACATGTTTAAGTCTTTGTCCAAGAGGTTACCGAAAAGCTTCATCAACTTTATCCCGGATTTACTCATGTGTAACCTCAAGTACACCACTTAGAAAAGCTATAAGACTTAGAGGACTTAGATTCACACCTTGGTTAGTATTTTACATAATTGAAAAATCTTTTGATACCTTGGTTAGTTATTTACATAATTGAAAAATCTTTTGAATTAACCTTGTTTAGATAACTTGCCAAATACACTATGCAAATGTACTTTTTATATTGAAAAATCTATTTTCCTAGAAATTGCATCTTTTTCATGTATTTTAAAAATCGGTGTTCTTGGCTGGGACATAAATACTTAGAGTTTTGCCAAAATTCTTTTTTGAAATCTTTTTAGGCAAAACTAGAAAAAAATCCCTGGACATTCTTGCGGGCTCCTTCATCACAGCGATGTACTACTTCGCTGAATCTAAAGATCATCACTGATACTTTTACCCCGTCCTTTTTTTCCCAGGAAGATATCACGACCTCATGGCTCTAGGATCACCTCAGTGAAGAATATCCTCGCTGCAGCGATGCTATCAATGACCAAGTTTGATAGCGTCGAAAACACATATTTTACAAGATCTTTCCTTACTATCTTCTTGGTCTGTATACCAAGTACACCTTTTCAAATGACTTTATCTTGGAAGTGAATAGTTGACACCATAAGAGTGTGACACCTAACCTATGAGCCTTCCAAACAGTTTCAAATCAAAGGTTATATAGTTAAATGTTTCATACTCATCCAAACCAAGAGTGAGAGCTTTGAAAAATATTTAGCTCATCAAAGACATTTCAAATATATGAAAGCTTATTTTTCACTCCTTTTGTTTGAGTTCTTCAATCCATTACTTTTGGGTTTTTCTCTTTGAGAAAACTTTATAAAATTATTTACTCATCTTTGTGATCTAAAATCATTTTCTAAACTTTTTGTTCAGAGTAGATATTTTTTCTTTCTTATCCTGAAAATTTTATTTTGAGACTTAGAGCACCATAACCTTCTAATAGACAAAACAAACCTTCCTGGATTCCCTCAAAATCCTTGGTTTAGACTTTTTTATTGCTTGAAGGTTCCATTCTTGGAACAAGTTACTCAAACCTTAAAGAAGAATTTTTTGCGGAAGATTTAATGGTATTAGTCATGGACAAAACCAAGTAGTGGTTGTGTAGCGTTCTTCAGTTGTCGATTCTCTCCTCGGAGGATATAGTGTGAAAGAGTTTCTAGTTGGTCATAACATCTTATGGTTGTAAGTCTTTGTCTTCTAGTTTTAATACTCTACCATAGTGCATTTGTCATTCTTATCGGCCCGAAGTTTTTTGCGTTAGTGGGTTTTCCCTTGTACATCTAGTCTTGTGCTTATTTTACTTTCTTTGCATTTTTTAGAATCATTGTCTTAATTAAGAAGATAAATTTTGGATTCTAGAATCTAGAAAAATATTTTTTTCACGTAGACTTTTACACTGTTAACCTAGAATTTTGTATAATTAACCCTTTTGATAATAAAAAAATAAATACTCATTTTCTTTGAATTAGGTAAATTAGTTTTTATTTGGGGAGATATCATTGAGAGGCACACTCTCGGTTGGTATCAGAGCAAGTAATCAATGTTTTAGGTATTACAACCTAGGTTTAGATCCATTTTTGTGCAATATATGGAAGTTCAGCCCTCCGATCTCCTCCATTTGATGGTAACAATTAATCTTATTTAAAAGTTGGTATGACAGCTAACTTGATGTTTATGGATAATCGAATACGGAATAGTGCTTTGTGGTATGGACTTGTCCCGAGGTTGTTTTCAATGATGTCCTAGTAGACAAGATTAGATCTGGTTGGGATGATAATGACTTTAAAGAGAGTGGGTGGAACATGAAGGTACTTAACACTATTTTTGGTTGTGTGTCCGCGAATGAGTTTAAATGTATTTATACTTGTATGGTGTGTATTTAAACACAATTTTCATGCACATCATAATTAATTGAAGATTAAAATTTGGATTTGTATGTTGCGGCATTCAATTAAATAACTTGATCCATTCGTTCGTGCGCACTCTCACTTAAAAATCTATTTTTCAAAAATGAGCCTCAATATAATTTAAACACCCAAACTAAGAAACCTATGGATCAACATAATATAAATAATACCTTTATTGAGATCCCAATGTGACACCCCGCCTAATTAAATACCGGGCGATCACTCATTTATTAAATTAAAATCAAGGTGAACAGTTGGATCATTCTTAGCATCATTGTCGTAAAATAATGTTTTCCAATTTAACACCCTAAATAATTAAGCTAAGTGTCAAAACCATTTTAGACATGACTTACCAAATTTTTATTTTATAAACCAACATTTAAAACTTTACATAATTCACAATTTAAAGAATCACACAACAATCAACCTGTAACATATAATCCAAATAATTTAAGCATTCAACTAATTAATCCCAACATTAAAACTTAAAGGAAAACATCCTGACTGTAATAAAATCCAAAGTGTAAGTACTGTAAATAAATGAACCACAATGTCCAAATAACAACTGAATAATGGAAAAGGGCGACACATGCCCAACTGGATAAAATAAATGCTAGGAGTAGAATCAAGAAATGAGGTCGTCTAAGCAAGAGGCCTGCAACTCCCACCTAAGCTGCAGCGCGTTCCTTCCAAAGGTTCCTATGCAAGATGCCCCTGTGGCTGGGCACCTGTAATATTTATATATAAATACAAGAGAGAAAATAAAATGGAAACGGGTCAGAGCCCGATTGTAAAAATGATTTAAAATTTGTTTAGCAAGTAATTAAAATGTTTACTGGCCAATGCAACAACATATTAGTGCGACACTCCCTTGAGAAAATTCTCACCTCTCTTCTAATGTGCACGCCTATCGCACTAACCTTCCTAATGGTTTAACTTATCTTATCTTAGGTCACTCGTAAGATTTAAACTGACAAATTCAACTGTTTAAGAGGTTCATTTCATTTAACAACATAGTTCTCATTTCACCTTATTTACTAATAAAGTCTCTCCGTAATATATTATACTTTTAAAACACATGTTCCCAATTGAAGTAATGATTCATTTTCTCACTTACCATAACACAGTAGGCAGTTCCCAAATTCCAGAATTTAAAATATATATTAAATACTCATATAATATATATATTCTAATAGCACCCCACATAAAAATTATGGTGCGGGCATACTCTACTATCCAGTCCCCATATCACTCGTACTAAGGGAAATACAAGTTCGGAATCACTCTCGAACTGTACTAACACAAACACATACAACATTGAGGCAAAGCATAGATTCCAAGTCTCTAAGAGGTTAGTACATGCCCCCATGTCTCTTAGGACCGTCTGAACTATCGATTCGATAGCCTGTACCAAAGGATTTCTATCTTCAAGGGTACGAGTCAATATCCCCCATAAAGGCTCATCGAGATAAGACTGTCCCAGCGCGGTAACCTCAGGGATAGCAAGTAGCGCGGGCACGATTTTCACACGTATATAGTATATGCATAAACACAGTCATATAAATATACTAATATTACCATATCAAATTAGGTATATCTCATAATCCATAATTATGACATTTGTCCTTATTTTTCGTTACTTAGTTATTACGTATAACGTTTTGCCTCTTTTCTTAATTTGTGGGATTATTCCAACTTATCAAGTGACACTCGTAAATTCCAATACTCCCAAGTGTAAATTTCAGTAGGTAATTCATTTATTTTCCAACGTAAATACCTTACGCGTTTCCCCCTTTTATAAATAATTCCATCGTCCCTTATGTGTACACATCCCCGAAGAATGTAAATCTCGTCTTACATTAAAGGTTTCATATTTCTAATAAGTCCTACTGGTCTTCTTTATCTCCCAAAATATTTTAATAAGGCTATCCAAAGGTTACTACTCATTTAAATTTAATTCAACTATTTAGAAGGGGAAATGTGACTCTACCAGGAGGGGTCGATCGATCGATGGCAAGAGCTCGATCGATCGATGCGTCGATCGATCGACACTCCTAGTTCGATCGATCGATCAAACAGGTATGGCGAATCTGGAGAAAAAAAGGTTACGGGTTCTATCATCTAACATCATCCAAATCAATATTTTTAACACCCAAACTTCGAGAAATTCGTACTACAACCATTATAAACCCAAATTAGCAATCTTCTACGTAAAGCATGTGAATTTTCATCAATATCCATGGATTAAAGGGCCAAAACTTATATAAATCTCATGAACCCTAGAAATTTCTTTATCTTTGTTCTAATCAGTCTTTTTCTAGAATTTCTACTTCTAATCCATCATAAATTTGTGGCTCAACCTCTACATATGAAGGGGAATTCCAGATTATCATTTATATCATTACAACATGAAATTTTCTAATCTCCAACATGGCTTTTCTTTCATAGAACTCATCCTAATCAACCCCAAACTAACATGAATGAAGCATTAACGAAATTAAGCAAGATAAATACTTGCCTGGGGATTTTTTGGTCTCTGATTTGTGCTGAAATCAGTGTGGTTATGATCCTCGCGACGTGATCTATCGGCGGCGGCGGCGCAAACGGAGGAGTTTTCGGCCTAGAACACCTTGGCAAGCCCTCTCCTTATTCTCCAATGGTCGTCACTTGTTTTAGGTTGTGTTAACCCTATAAGGCAACCCTAAGAATCTGATATAACCCTTGTAAATTCGTGGGTTTAATTGCCCAAAATTATAAAAATGTCCAAAATGCCCTCCCGGGGTACTAATTAAGCCTAAAAATGCCCCGAGACCCAAACTAAACCCCCGGGTACACTATTTTGATTATCTCGACCCTTTCGGACACTTTGATGCACTCGAAATGACCATACGAGTGACTTATAATTTATTCACTTTTATTAATCAACATTTAGTCCAGACGCGATACAGGCGCGTCCCGACTGAAATTTCTAAAATTGTCATTTTATTCACTCGTGACATTTAATAGAACCAATATCATATACTACTTTGCTCATTAGTAATATTCAACAAGTTTCTCATACTTACTAACTCACATCACGTTAGTAATTATTAAAAATAATTAATTTCTGGATTTATATTAAATTAATAACTCACATTAAATTTAATAAATTCCCATATTTAGAAGGCATAAAAATACGGGGCATTACATACTTCCCCCCTAATAACGGAATTTCGTCCCGAAATTCGGAAAATAAGGCATACCTGGTAAAAGTAAATCTGGATATCTCTCGTGCATATCTGCCTCGCGCTCCCAGGTGGATTCCTCCACATTATGATGCTCCCACTGGACCCGTACAAGTGGAACTACCTTCGACCGCAATCTCCTCGCTATGGTCTAGGATAGCCACTGGTCTCTCCTCGTAAGAGCTGTCAGGCTGTAAGTCTATCTCATCTATCGTGATGTGGGTGTGAGCCACGTCATCCCGAAGGTATCGTCTCAACAACGAGATGTGGAATACATCGTGAATGCGATGTAGATGCTCTGGAAGTCCCAATCTGTATGCTACCAGCCCAACCCTCTCGATAATGGGAAATGGTCCCACGTACCTCGGGGCCAATTTCCCTTTTTTCCCGAACCTCATCACTACTTTCATAGGAGATACACATAGTAACACTTGGTCCCCCACATTAAACTCTCGGAAGAACCGTTTCGCATCGACGTGGCTTTTCTGCCTGTCCTGGGCTACTCGAATGAAACTCCTGATAATCTCAATCCTCGCGGAGGTTTCCTGAATCACCTCTGGTTCGAGCAACTTGTTATCCCTCACCTCTAGCCAACACGTTGGGGAATGACAAGGCCTGCCATACAAAGCCTCAAATGGAGCCATGCCAATCGTGAACTGATAAGAGTTATTATAAGCGAACTCTACCAGTGGAAGATGTGGCTCTCAACCTCCTCCAAAATCAAGGACACACATGCGTAGTATATCCTCCAAAATCTAATTAGTACGCTATGTTTGTCCATTTTTCTGTGGGTGATAAGCTGAACTCAACCTCAACTCTGTACACATAGCCTCCTGAAAGCTCTCCCAGAAACGCGACACAAAAATCTTGTCTCGATCTGACACAATATTCAGGGGCACCCCATGTAATCTGATAATCTCAGCAATGAACAACTGAGCATACTGACCCGTGGTATAGTCTGTCCGCACCGGCAAAAAATGAGCCACCTTGGTCAAACGGTCCACAATCACCCAGATGGAGTCGTGGCCCCGCAGTGATGTAGGCAACCCTATAATAAAATCCATGTAAATACTCTCCCACTTCCACGCGGGTATTTCCAATGGCTGAAGCAACCCTAACGGTTTATGATGGTCCACCTTTACCAGCTGGCAGGTAGAACACTTGGAAACGAACTCAGCAATATCCTTTTTCATCCCACTCCACCAGTATTATCGCCTCATATACTGGTAAATCTTATCTCCCCCAGGATGTACTGCAAATCGGGACCCGTGAGACTGGGTCATCACTGCATGACGTAAGTCTGCTCCTTCTGGAACCAACAGTCTCCCATTAAACCTCAAACCCCCATCATAACTAACAGAATAGGACTCAGTACCCTAGGCTAAAAGTCGTATAATCTGCTCCTGGCAAAATGGGTCTGCGGTCGGTGCCTGTATCACCCTCGCTGTCATGACAGATATGAAGGAATGGGCTACTGCATCCTGGTGACCCAACTCTTTCCACTTTGATTTCCAGATGTCTGCTATATCGTCTATCGGTCTACAGCTCAACGCATTAGTAACTACGTTAGCCTTCCCCGAATGGTACTGTATGTCGAGCTGATAGTCCTTCATAAACTCTAACCACCTGCGCTGACGCATATTCAGCTCCCGCTGAGTGAATAGGTACTGCAGTGACTTGTGGTCTGTGAACAAGCGGAATTTCTCCCCCAATAAATAGTGCCTTCATATCCTCAATGTAAAAATGACCGCAGCCAACTCTAGGTCGTGTGTGGGGTAATTCTTCTCGTGCGGCTTAAGCTTGCGGGAGGCAAAAGCTATAGCCTTCTCCTCCTGCTGAAGTACTCCCCCAAGTCCCCGTAAAGAGGCATCGGTGTAAACCAGGTACTCCACGCCCGGCTTAGGTAAAGCAAGGCCCGGTGCTGAAGTAATCTTGTCTTTTATCTCGTCAAATTCCAATTGACAAGCATCATCCCAAACATATGGAACCCCTTTGCGAGTCAGTTTCATCAATGGCCTCACTATTTTGGAAAACCCCCGAATGAATCTCTTGTAGTATCCGGCTAATCCCAAGAAACTATACACTTCCGTCGGTGTCGTGGGTTGTCCCCACTCCCTCACCGCTGACACTTTACTCAGGTCAACTGCTATCCCTTGTTCAGAAACAACATGCCCCAAGAACTGCACTTCACGTAACCAGAACCCGCACTTCTCATACTTAGCATACAGATGATGCTCTCTTAGAGTCTGAAGAACCTGCCTCAAGTGCTCTACATGCTCCTCCTCGGAGTGTGAATATATCAAAATGTCATCTATGGAGACAATGACAAACTGATCCAAGAACTCTTTGAACACTCGGTTCATCAAGTCTATGAATACGGCTGGAGCATTTATGAGTCCAAATGGCATCACTCTGAACTCATAGGACCCATATCTCGTCAAGAAATCAGTCTTTGAAACATCCTGCTCCCTAATACATAGCTGATGGTACCCCGACCTCATATCTATCTTCAAAAAGAAAGTTGCTCCCCTCAACTGGTCGAATAGATCATCGATTCGAGGCAACGGATACTTGTTCCGTATCGTGACCTTGTTCATCTCCCGGTAGTCCACACATAGCCTCAGTGAACCATCTATCTTTTTCATAAACAAAATTGGAGCGCCCCAAGGTGAGGTACTCCTGCGAATGAAGCCCTGACCTAACAGCTGCTCTATCTGATCTCGTAACTCTCGCATCTCCACCGGAGCCATACGGTATGGATCATGTGCTATAGGACGAGTATTCGGTAATAAATCTATGACAAAGTCTATCTCTCGACTGGGGGTAGGCCTGGTATCTCCTGAAATACATCGGAATACTCACGTACAACTGGGATCGAGTCTAAGGGAATCACAACCTCCTTAGAGGTATCCTCCTTTATGTAATACAAATGAGCGGTCGAGCCTCCCTATGGGCGAGGCATCGCCACTACAAACATCTCTTGCCCCAAAATGGAAAAGATAATACTCCCACCAAATCAATCTATCATGGCTCTGTAATCTGGGAGCCAATCCATACCGATAATAACATCGTGCTCATGCATATCTAAAACTAACATGTCTACTGATAATACCAAGCTACCAATTTCTACCCCCACTCCCCGACATATAAAGAAAATTAGCGATCCATTTCCCAATGGTGAGTCTACACACGTCATAGTGTTCTCTGCTGTGGCTAATAACCCTAAGGCCTTCGCAAAATGGGTAGCTATAAAACCATGCGTCGCCCCAGTATTAAATAAAACCCGACCCATAGTACCATGGATAGGAAACATACCCTCAATCGCGGGTGGTGCCTGTGGAGCTACTGCCTGGTGGACGTTATAGACACGTTCGTACTGTAACTGCCCCTGCTGCACTGGAGCGGCTGGAATGGCTGGAAGGGCTGGTACCTGAGCTGGTGCTGGGAGGGCAGATGGAAAAAGTGGCCTCTGTGGCTCATTACGGGCACCCTGCTGCTGTGGGGCCCTATCACCCTCTGGACAATCCTGGCACTTATGTCCATGCTTGCCGCACACAAAACATTGGCCTTTGAAATTACCTCCCCTCTGACCCTGCTGACCACGGCCTTGATGGTCGTTACCGCCCCGCCACTGGCCCTGATGAAAATGATGTTGGCCTTGTTGGCCCTGCTGCTGACCCTGTTGTTGGCGGTGTTGGCCTTGTTGGGCCTGCTGATTAGGCTGGCTCTGCTAACCCTGCTTATATCCCCCAAATCCCTTCCTGGAATCACCTGATCGGAACCGTTTGGCAGGAACCCTCTGATGGGAACTCTGCCCATACTGACGAGTCTTCCCCTGAGATATCGATGCTCCACTAGTGCCATTACCCCCTATCCTGCCTTGCTGGATGGACTCTCCTGCTCGCTTTCTTCCCTCCAAATGGAAGCGGTGATCCTACCAATGTAGTAAAGCAGCATTGAGTACATCTGTGAAGGTACTCAGAGACAGATTCCCTATAAGGTGATGACGGATCCTTCAAGCTAACCCGTCCACAAACAACAGTATCTTCTTACCCTCAGTGGGTGCCTCATCTGGCACTATAGTGAGAAGTCTCGTGAACTCCTCCTCATACTCAGCTACAGTATAATTCTCCTGCTTCAAGTTCAGTAACTTTCGCCTCATCTCAGTTTGCACGGCAGGTGGAAAATACTTACGGTCAAACCGCTCCCAGAACGACTGAATCGGGATAGTATCCCTCTCCTCCAAGGTGGTGGTGGACTCCCACCACTGCAAAGCGGCCCCCACTAGCTTAAATGAAGCCAACAACTATTTATGCACGTCTGTGCACTCATACATACGCAGATGCCTCTGGATATCTTTCTTCCATTGGCTGACAATGATGATATCTGAACTACCCGAGAACTCAGGGGTATGCGTCTTCTGAAAGGCATCCCTAACCCGCTCCCATACTGATGGAAGCTGTGTAGGTACTGGCGCCACTGCCTGGATCTGGGGTGGAGCCTGCTGTACTACCGCTAATGCGGCATTCACCGCCTGAGCAACAATAGCGGCTACCTCATTAGCATTCATCATTCCCTGAGCCAGAGCTGCTGGCTGCTCGGCTTGGGCACGCCTATCCTTTGGTGCACGTCTCGGAGGCATCTGAAATGTGAAGAAATTTATTAGTCTACATTTATTATCAAATCTCAAATAGCTTAAGACGTAATCGTAAAAGCAAAAATACAACAATCCTAAAATAGGGCTCTATAACAAAAATGCTAAGCTGAAAGCGAAATAAGCCGTACAGATCCTAAGTATACTAGAACCTGATGCTCTGATACCACATGTGACACCCCGCCTAATTAAATACCGGGCGATCACTCCTTTATTAAATTAAAATCAAGGTGAACAGTTGGATCATTCTTACCATCATTGTCGTAAAATAATATTTTCCAATTTAACACCCTAAATAATTAAGCTAAGTGTCAAAACCATTTTAGACATGACTTACCAAAATTTTATTTTATAAACCAACATTTAAAACTTTACATAATTCACAATTTAAATAATCACACAACAATTAACCTGTAACATATAATCCAAAGAATTTAAACATTCAACTAATTTATCCCAACATTAAAACTTAAAAGAAAGCATCCTGACTGTCATAGAATCCAAAGTGTAAATATTGGAAATAAATGAATCACAATGTCCAAATAAACAACTGAATAATGGGAAAGGGCGACACATGCCCAACTGGATAAAATAAATGCTAGGAGTAGAATCAAGAAATGAGGTCGTCTAAGCAAGAGGCCTGCAACTCCCACCTAAGAAGCAGCGCGTTCCTTCCAAAGGTTCCTATGCAAGATGCCCCTGTGGCTGGGCACCTGCAATATATATATATATATATACAAGAGAGAAAAGAAAATGGAAACGGGTCAGAGCCCAATTGTAAAAACGATTTAAAATTTGTTTAGCAAGAATTTAAAATGTTTACTGGCCAATGCAACAACATATTAGTGCGACACTCCCTTGAGAAAATTATCACCTCTCTTCTAATGTGCACGCCTATCGCACTAACCTTCCCAATGGTTTAACTTATCTTATCTTACTGACAAATTCAACTGTTTAAGAGGTTCATTTCATTTAACAACATAGTTCTCATTTCACCTTATTTACTAATAAAGTCTCTCCGTAATATATTATACTTTTAAAACACATGTTCCCAATTGAAGTAATGATTCATTTTCTCAGTTACCATAACACAGTAGGTAGTTCCCAAATTCCAGAATTTAATATATATATTAAATGCTCATAAAATATATATATTCTAACAGCACCCCACATAAAAATTATGGTGCGGGCATACTCTACTATCCAGTCCTCGTATCACTCGTACTAAGGGAAATACAAGTTCGGAATCACTCTCGAACTGTAATAACACAAACACATACAACATTGAGGCGAAGCATAGATTCCAAGTCTCTAAGAGGTTAGTACATGCCCCCACGTCTCTTCGGACCGTCGGAACTATCGATTCGATAGCTTGTACCAAAGGATTTCTATCTTCTAGGGTACGAGTCAATATCCCCCATAAAGGCTCATCGAGATAAGACTGTCTCAGCGCGGTAACCTCAGGGATAGTAAGTAACGCGGGAACGATTTTCACACGTATATAGTATATGCATAAACACAGTCATATAACTATACTACTATTACCATATCAAATTAGGTATATCTCACAATCCATAATTATGACATTTGTCCTTATTTTTCGTTATTTAGTTATTACGTACAACGTTTTGCCTCTTATCTCAATTTGTGGGATTATTCCAACTTATCAAGTGACACTCGTAAATTCCTATACTCCCAAGTGTAAATTTCAGTAGGTAACTCATTTATTTTCCAACGTAACTACCTTACGTGTCTCCCCCTTTTATAAATAATTCCATCATCCCTTATGTGTACACATACCCGAAGAATGTAAATCTCGTCTTACATTAAAGGTTTCATTTTTCTAATAAGTCCTACTGGTATTCTTTATCTCCCAAAATATTTTAATAAGGCTAACCAAAGGTTACTACTCATTTAAATTTAATTCAACTACTGGCGCATGAGTTCAGCTACTTCTGGTGACTGGGGTGACTGGGGGACATGCACAAATGCGGCGCCTGCTGGCATATGAGTTCAGATACTTCTGGTATCTTGGGGAGAGGGTAGTCCGACAGATTATGGAGGACGAGGTTACAGTGCCTCCAATGAGGCCCCCTATGTTCATAAGGTGCGTGCGGGAGATGTCTAATATTGCTCAGGTGGCCGCGATAATGGGAGATCCATACTTCTGTATACTGACATAGCAGTAATGTAAGACTATATGGACTTCGTCATGAGTTGGCTGATGCCCCTAGCATTTATGATGTGATGCCTATTCTTAGAGCGAGATCGAGTCGGTAGGTGGGGTATTCTTATAGCACAGACGGTGCGGCTACGTCAGCGATGGCGACGATGACTTCAGGGCCTTCTTTTGTGCGACTGCATTCTCCTAACTACAACCTTCGCTGAGCTGATGGGGGATCGGTGCGTCTACCGTCTCTCCCTCATGCGATGGACCCAGAGGAGTTGGGTCTGATGGAGGAAGTCCTTCGACCTGCGGTATATCTTTTTTTATTTCCTTTATTTCTTTCTTTTTCCTCATGCTTGACTGATTTAATCTTTTCCATTCTTTGTTGTAGCATATCAGTGTTTCGACCACCTTGTTGAAGGACATCAGGGATAGGATATCTTCGTTGCCTGCTCATATTCATGAGGCGGTCCCGATCCCTTCTTACTTGGTGTCGTCTGCCTCATCGGGGGAAGGGTCTGGCTCTAAAAGTGGGGGCACATCATCTCGTCGCAGGGGAAGAGGGCGCATCATAAGGATGGGAGATCTTAGAGAGAGAGAGAGAGAGAGAGAGAGAGAGAAATTGGGTTCGAGTTGTGTCCTGTTATTTTTTCTATTTTTTTCCTACAAAATGTTAATGTAACACAGCAACATATATGCAAATGAAGAGTGAAATTTTTTGTTAATTTTCTCTATTTAGTGATTAATCCACTTGCTCGTTTTACTTTGCTACTGAGATCGTAAAAAGAATTTTGAAAATGATTTTATTAAAATAAGATTAGTAGAAGCATAAGTATGAAGGGAATTTAGAATTTCCTTAAGATAAAAATTATTTTATTGAGTTCTTTGATTTTGACGAAAGAGGAAAAAGGGAAATTTCCCAAAATAGGGGGTTGCCGATCTTCATGAACCTTGTCCTGCCAATTGGCATGTCAGTCTAGTCCAATCAATCCGAGGCTTTGATTGCACTTTCTTCAATTCCTTGGTACTTTATGGGGAAAGTTTTACTTTGATTTTTGTAGGGTTCCTTATCTTGGCTTGAGAGTTTCCAAGTATAAAAGGGGGTGTGGATGGAGATTTCCTCTTCACGCTTTCACTTTCTTTCTTTTCCACATTCTTATTTGCTTACTATCTCTTAGCCTTGTAAGATGGCTCTCCCGAGTAGCATTGAGTTCGCTAACTACCTCAAAGCCTTGGAAGCAATGTGTTCTTACAATGTTGATTATGACACCTTTCACATGTGGTGAGTCTCTTTGTGGCGCAACCGGCCCATTGAGTGGAACATGCTGATAGCGGCTGTCGAGTTTAGGTATCCCGAGGATTATGTCTTCCGCTTCGGGTTGGATGAGATTTGTCCTACCTATGAGGAAGTTTATGTCATGTTGGGGATAAATTTCAGTGTTATTGCGGCACTGCCTGAGTTTTCTTGTTCTCCTAGGGAATTGTTGGCTGGCCTTCTTCATATTTTCCCTTCGGGGGCTAGGCCCTTAGTTACAAGGGGAATGATTTCCCTTCTGGCGTTGTTGCAGTCTGTGCTATCGCATGACGTGGGTGATGTTGGATATGCCGGGGACATCATCCTAGGCCTTGTTTCCAAAGTTTTATTGGCGACTAGGGAGATGTTAGTGGACCCCCAACTAGCTTCCATTATTTCTTAGATGTCATACCGTCGCAATCCTACGATAGTGATATTAGCGGAGACCTTGAATGGTCTGGATGCCTGGTGTGAGGATCGTTCTGACTTCCTAAGGGGTAGCCCTGTAATGTTGTTTATGTGGCTGTCACAGAAGTTTCATATGGCAACCCCACCTGAGTATCCCTTACCGGCTGCTCCAAACTTCTTCTCGTGATATTTCATTAGCGTAGGCCTGTACATTGAGAGTTTGGGGATCTGGTTTGTAGAGCACGGGACTCGAGGCTTACGCTGGTTTGTGCCTTGGGGGGGGGAGCTACTGCCCATTCCGGAGATTGGAGAGTACCATAACGTCAGACTAGTTGGCCTCAGGAAGAACTCTTTTTAATTTCCCTGGCAGCTGCTGCACCAATATGATTAGGAGAAAATTGCTCCATCGCGAACACCGAACTTCTTTCCTGTGGAGGATCTAACAAAGCGTATGCGCATGCAGCTTGGTTCTCTGTGGGAGATTCGTTGTTCATCGACCCGTCCTTCTCAGTCTACTGGGCGATTCTGGCATGTCTCTAGGGACTACATGACGTGGTTGTGGAAGAAGGTAGTGGCTAGGATGCTGGTTATGGAGACTAGTCAATGGTGGTTTACCATATCTGACACCATGGAGGGAGGCATTGTGGTCTACCCTAAGCTGGTCCAGGCTTATCGCTCCATAGAGCGTCTATGATACTCCATTCAGGCAGGGGAGGTTTGGGGGTCCCACGATGCAGGTGATGATGGTGTTGGTTCCTCTGGTAGCTGCGGGTAGGGATTTGGGAGGTTCTTTGTAATAGGTGTGGTTTTGTGTTTTGTGGGAATAATTGGGGTGATTTTCAGGAGTTGTGGGGCTTGTTCTTATATGGGGTTTTTTTAGTAGGCAAGGGAAGTTGTTTGACTCCTTACGCCGATGTAATCGTGGGGAAATTTTAGATAATTAAATAAATAAGTTTTTTATTATCTAGTTGTACCTCTTGATGACTTTTTAAATTTTGAATTATCTATACTAATAGATAAGGCATACATAATCCTTTTGTTCATGTATATGTTAAAATGAACTGTCATTCGTGGGGATAAGAAAAGAATGGAATTTTGTGAAAAGAAGGGGGGTCGCACTCATCTGAAGCGAATGAGCTGCCTACGTACCTCTGAGGGTTTTGGAAAATTTTGAAATTTATTTTCTTTAAATATTCTTTAGAGGATCGGGCCCACGTAGTTCTGGGAAGGGGAAAAAGAAGAGATTTTTTTAGAATAGAAGGGAGATGACAAGAGTCATAGCGCGCTGAACTAGGATAGAATTTCTTCAGACGGTCCAGGTTGATTGGAAGCGCCATTTCTCCCCCCATCAAGGTTGGTGAGCATAGCGGCGCCACTCGACGGGATCTTCTTCACAATGTAGAGGCCGCTCTAATTGGGCTTAAACTTCCCTATGGGGTCCCAGATAGGCTCTACTATTTCTTTGAGGGCTAATTCCCCTTCTTGGACACCGCGATACTTGACTCTCTTATTGAATGATCGCGATATATAGTGATGGTATCCTTGCATGTGATAGAGAGATTTGAATCTCCTTTCGTCTAAGAGGGACAGCTTGTTAAGATGGCTTTGGTGCCAATCTTCCTCGCTGACCTTGCTTTCAAGCATGATGCTCAGCGAGGGTATTTCCATCTCCAAAGGTAGGACTGCTTCCATGTCGTAGACTAAAAAGTAGGGGGTAGCCCCAGTAGAGGTTAGAACTGAAGTGCGGTAGACCCAGAGGTCGTAAGGGATCCTATCGGCCCTATTACGACAACTCTTGGTCATCTTGCTGGTGATGGCTTTGAGATTCTTATTGGCTACTTTGACTGCTCTGTTGGTTTGAGGTCGGTATGGAGAGGATTTATGTATTTGAATCCCATAATCATCGGCCACTTCTGTAACCTCTGCCTCAAATTGTAACCCATTATCAAATACTAGCTCGTGTGGGACCCCATATCGGCAGATGATGTTCTTTCTGATGAATTTGGCCACTTTCTTGGCATTCAGAACTACATATGACTCGGCTTTTACCCATTTGGTGAATTAGTAAATAGTTACTAGGATAAACTCATGCCCATTGGATGCTTTTGGTGCAATTTTCCCTATGATGTCGATGCCCCGTGTGAAAAATGACTAGGGAGAGGTCATATTGTACAATGCTCACAGAGGCAAGTGTTGTAGGTTAGAGAACTATTGGCTTTTGAGATATCTTCAAACATAGGTTGTGCAGTCCTGAACCATGGTAGTCCAGTAATATCCCTGTCGAATGATCTTTCGGGCGAGCATATGTCCATTCATATGGGGTTTGCATTTTGCTGCATCATTTTTTCAATGTCAGCCCCTAGGATGTAGTGTAAATGGGTTCCGTCGAAGTTTCTCTTAAATAGTGCTTTATCACGGACAATGTACTAGGCAGTCAGTCTGCGGAGAGTTGCTCGGTCTTTCTTGTCAGATCCTTGGGGATACCTACCGTATTTGAGGAGGCACCAAATATCATAGTACCAGCAATTATTTATTTTGAGTTCTTCTTTCGTGCTGAGCTCAATATGGTAGTAGTGGGTTGGTTTGTCTTATTTCTGGACAAGGAAGGGGGTCATGGTTATTCCTTTGGGCATGTCAATCATGGAGGCTAAGGTGGAAAGGGAATCATTCAAGTTATTTTTTGCTCAGGGCAGGTAGTGGAAGGTGATTTCTTGGAATTGGAAAGATAGTTCATCAAGGTGGCCATGGAAGGGTAAGAATTTCTCATCCTTAACTTTCCACTTCCTGAGTACTTAACCGATGATGAGGGTTGAATTACCGTAGACATCGAGGTATCAAATTCCTTTCTTGAGGGCAACTTTGAGGCCTACCATGCATGCCTCATATTCATTCATGTTGTTAGTCCATGTGAAATCCAATTTGATGGCAATGGGAGTATGATAGTCATCAGGGGCAATTAGGAGGATTCCAATGCCATATCCTTTTTTTTTTGGCAACGCCATCAAAGAACATTTTCCATCGAAGACCTTCTTGGGATTCTCAAAGGATATTCTCATCTGGGAACTCAAAAATCTAGACATCGACTTTTTCCATAGGGTAGTCAGTAAGGTAGTCAGAGATGGTTATTCCTTTCATGGATTTCTGTGTGACATAGGTGATATCAAACTCGATTATAATTATTAACCAACGGGCCATTCGAATGAATAGGGTGAGCTTCACGAGTAGGTACTGATATACCCATATACACCCTCGGTCAGGCCGAGGGTGTCCTCCAACCAGATCGCCCTTCAAGGGGCCGACCCCCGCATCATGGTCTGGCTGACCCTTCAGGGGGTCGACCGCTCATCAGGGCCCAGATGACCCTTTAGGGGGCCGACCCCTCATCAGGGCCTAGACAACCCTTCAGGGGGTCGACCCCTCATCATGGCCTAGACGACCCTTCAAGGTACCGACCCCTCATCATGGCCCAGACGACCCTTCAGGGGGCTGACCCCTCATCATGGCCCAGACGAACCTTCAAGGGGCCGACCCATCATCATGGCCCAAATGGCCCTTGAAGAGGTTGACCCCTCATCATGGCCCAGACGACCCTTCAGGGGGCCAACCTCCCATCATGGTCTGGACGACCCTCCAAGGGGATGACCCCTCATCATGGTCTGAACGACCCTATGAGGGTACGACAGTACGAGGCCCCATTTGTCCAGGCCCGCTACCAGTAAGAACTTTACCCTCGGCCTTACATCATAAACTGAGGGTGACATCATCACAGCGCGTAACTTGGAAGATGCATAATACGGTGCGTGTGGGACTCATATAGTGCGTGGACTAGACCGTTATAACAATATCATCCCCTCACATGAGGGAATATTATGTCATCATTGATTGTAAGTGGCACATCCAGGTATCAGCAGGGGATTGGCTAGATCATCATTCACATGCACCATGCATGCTTGGGGATACACTACATCCCACAAGCCCTATATATACTTATCACCTTCAGCTTATGAAGGGATGGATAATTATAACCCTAGAAAAAACTCTGCTTGTACACACAGTGGAGAGAGGGAGTGAGCTTATGTGCATTGTATCCAAGGCCATTAGTGCCCATACTTAGTGGATCACACACTCACAATGGATATAGGCCTAATTGTTTGAACCACTATCCATCATTGTCTTATTCCTCCTATACTCATCCCCTTCTATACACTTATATATTGATGATGCTGACATTCAGCACCACAAGATAAGTGATAATAAGCTCAAAAAGTAATAACAATGGCAGCCATATATATATATATATGTGTGTGTGTGTGTGTGTGTGTGTGTGTGTGTGTAGAAGGGGATGAGTATAAGAGGAATAAAACAATGATGTATAGTGGCTCAGCCAATTAGGCCTACATCCACTGTGAGTGTGTGATCCATTAAATATGGGCACTAATGGCCTTGGATACAATGCACATAAGCTCACTTTCTCTCTCTCTATTGTGTGTACAAGCAGGGTTTCATCTAGGGTTACAATTCTAGATCCTTTTGCAGGGTTGTAGGTGACAAGTATATATAGGTCTTGGGGGGTGTAGTGTACCCCCCAAGCATGCATGGTGCATGTGAGTGTTGATCTAGCCAATCCCCTACTGACACATGTAGGTGCCACCTATGCTTAATGACGACATAATATTCCCTCACGTGAGAGGGTGATATTGTTATAACAGTCTTCCACGTGCCATGTGAGTCCCATGTGCATTGTTCCACGCATCTTCCAAATCACGTGCTGTGATAATGTCACCCTTGGCCTATGACATAAGGCCGAGGGCAAAGTTCCTGCTGGTAGTGATCTTGGCCTAATGCAAGCCTAATATCGTACCCTCATAGGGTCGTCATGACCATGATGAGGGGTCGGCCCCCTTAAGGGTCGTTTGGGCCTGATGAGGGGTTAGCCCCTTGAAGGGTCATCCGGACTATGATGATGGGTCGGCCCCTTGAAGGGTCGTCTGGGCCTGATGAGGGGTCGGCCCCTTGAAGGGTCATTCGGACTATGATGAGGGGTCGGCCCCTTGAAGGGTCGTCTGGGGCATGATGAGGGGTCGGCCCCTTGAAGGGTCATTACTGGCCTCGCCCAGGTGGAGTACGCCCTCAGCCTGGCCGAGGGTATATATGGGTCTATCAATCACCCCCCATCCCTTAGCCATCGAGGTTGTTGAGATGGCTGAGGGATAGTGTTACTTTTGAGATGAGTGTATGATCAGTTTGGTAAGTGACACCTGTCAAGCTGATGTGACACCTGTCGAGCTGATGTGACACACAGGCAGATATCCCCTATCGTTCCAATTTCCCAGGCTTGGCGGCTGCACACTTGGCCTGGGACTTTGTGCCCTAATGATATCTCACCTCATGGGACATGCACAACCTTGATTACTGGGCCCACTAATTAACAAAGTATATAAAAGGTTTTTAAAATGTTTTCTTTTCTCCTCCTTATTCTTTGCACCCAAGCTCTCTCTCTCTAGTTTTTCAACAGATTCAAACCACTATTTTTGCAACCTCAACATTTCGAGCTTTGGCAGTCTCACTGTTCTTTCTCAGGTAATCCCTCTGCCCTAGTGCCCTCTTTATCTTCCATTGCTGTTTGCTTTCTTATTTTAGGATAGTAGGACTGGATTTTTCTTTGGCTGTTTCATAACCTTCCGGCGTTCTTCTCTGGCACGTTGTTCTTGAGTGTTCTTGATCGAAACCCTTTCTTTCTTTGGTTTGAATCCAAAAGTACAGCTTGGTCAACTGTTAGACTGTTTATAGTAAGATTAGCCAAATTCTTTTAAGTGTAGGGTATACCCCTTAATGCTTATGAGGCTTTATGATTTATCCGAGCAATTCTCATCCCTGAGAGGGAAGTTCTTCGTAGAGATTAGATGGATAGAGGAGGATGAGGAGGAGAGGAGACAAGGGGCCGACCCTAATTGGGTACGACCCATTTTTCCCATTCCATTAGCCACAATAATACTATTTGAGTCCTGTGGTTCGTCTTGTCGTCCAGCTGAGAGTCATTCATATGAAGGAGAGATGGATGAAAGAGCGTCATCTGGTCGTACATTTGAGAGTTAATCGTGCGAGGGAGAAATGGATCCGAAAGCATCGTCACCGAAAGGTGTTGGCCCTTCTGGGAGGGGAGAGACATCCACTCTCAGGTCGACAGGTCGAGGGCACAGCACCTTCTAAGGCTATCCCTGTAACAACATTGTCCCCATTTGAATTTCAAGTAGCCTTTCCAGATGGTCCCCTAGAGATTAGGGGATCTAGGGACGAGAGACATGTGGATGACAATGAGGGTTCTTCTGATGGTGATGATAGTCAAGTTGACACTTTAACTGCTTCGACTTATGTATCGTCAGTCAAAAACTGTGATCTTTTAGTGTGGAGGCATCTCTTTGGCATACAACTCAACATAAGTATAAGGGTCCCCACTGAATCTGAGAAAGTCTTCGAGGGTGACAAGGGAGAGATTGTTGTCTATGATCAGATGTTAAGGGTCAGTGTTAGGCTCCCTCTACACCCTTGACAGAACTATGTGAGTAGTTTTTTGCTCAATCTTTGATTATTTTTCAAGTGTTTTATCTTTGTCTCTATATCTTTTTGATGTGTCGTCTCCTTTTCAGGTCATCCAAAAAATATCTCTGACCAACTTTGGGAAATAACTGTCCCAAGCTTGTTGTCTGGTCTGTGCAATAAGAAAGGCAAAGAGCCTCAGCAGGCTCCGAGGAAGTCAAAGGCCTTGGGGCCGACACCTATTGAACCATCTACCGACAGCCACAAAAGAAAGGGCCCAGAAGTTCCTACCGACCCTCGGTCGGGTTCTAGGACGAGGGCAAGGGTGGAGGCATTTGAGGGGAGCGGCTCCTCTTCCAGCATCGGGGACTTTTGGTCCCAAAACTTAACATTCTTGAAGGCTGAACCGTCTTCCCTCATAGCCAATCTGAGGGCGACCAAGGCTTCTATGTTCTCTGCTCCCTCGGCTGCCGACTATGACTTTTTATCCAAGATGCCCCCGACAAAGGTGTATGACTATGGTCTGCATACTCTGGCCCAGGTATTTGTTTTTACTTCATTTCTTCAGTTTAGCTTTTCACAAACTGTTCCCTCGACCCCTTAACATGTGCCTTCTTTTGTGCAGTTTGTTTGTTCCTTTACATCAGCTACCAAGTGGATGGCCGAGAACTAACAGAAATTTCATGAAGCTGAGAGGGATATTTAGCATGAGGCTGACCTACAGACCGAGCTCAAGACTGCAAGGGCCGAGTTGGAGAGTGCGAGGACCGAACATGTAAGGGTCCTGGACAAGATGACGAAGCGGCATGATGCAAATCTAAAGGCCAAGGACTTTCTTATTAAAGAGAAGGATGAGGCCTTGATCAATTCAAGACTGAGATTGAGGGGGCAGTAAAGAAATCCGAGGTCGACGCTGTGGAGGCCTACAAACTCTCAGATGAGTTTCAAGGCTTCGGTCTTGAGTACTTAGAGAGGGGGATCGGGGCGTCTTGTTGGTGGGTCGTCCTTAAGTTTGTTGACGTTGTCTCTTCAGTCCGCCCCTCTCTTGAGGAGGTTCAGTTGGATGACCCACTGATTGCTGAGGCTCTGGTCGACGTGGAGTCTCACGTGAACGCTGAAGGCACCAGCACTTCTAAAGATCAGCCTGTCTTGTTTATTAAGGAGACTCCTCTTATCGATGTTGAGGCCCTGCCCTCTGATGCCGCTCAATAGGGTGGCTGTTTGTAGCTAATACCCTCTTCATGTATCACACTTTTGTACTTTACTTTTGTTGGACAAACATCTATAACATTTTGTAATATAATGGGTATATCTGTCTTCTATGCTTATCTCTTGTATGATTTATCTTATGACGTTGTTTATAACTTCCCCTCGTCTTTCTTGAGGGTAAATGAGGGGTCGTCCCCACCATTTGCCCTCATCATAGCTGAGGGTGGTTTCCCACCAACTTAATGGTTTTAAATTTCAAGTCATCCCTCGTCTTTCTTGACGGTAAATGAGGTGTCGTCCCCACCATTTTTCCTCATCATAGTCGAGGGTGTTTTCCCACCAACTTAATGGTTTTAAATCTCAAGTCCCCCTCGTCTTTCTTGAGGGTAAATGAGGGGTCGTCCCCACCATTTTCCCTCATCATAGCCGAGGGTGGTTTCCCACCAACTTAATGGTTTTAAATTTTAAGTCCCCCCTCGTCTTTCTTGAGGGTAAATGAGGGGTCGTCCCCACCATTTTTCCTCATCATAGCCGATGGTGGTTTCCCACCAACTTAGTGGTTTTAAATTTTCAAGTCCCCCCGTCTCTCCTGAGGGTAAATGATGGTTCGTCCCCACCATTTTCCCTCATCATAGCCGAGGGTGGTTTCCCACTAACTTAATGGTTTTAAATTTTCAAGTCCCCCTCGTCTTTCTTGAGGGTAAATGAGGGGTCATCCCCACCATTTTCCCTCATCATAGCCGAGGGTGGTTTCGCACCAACTTAATGGTTTTAAATTTGAAGTCCCCCCTCGTATTTCTTGAGGGTAAATGAGCGGTCGTCCCCACCATTTTCCCTCATCATAGCCGAGGATGGTTTCCCACCAACTTAATGGTTTTAAATTTCAAGTCCCCCCTCGTCTTTCTTAAGGGTAAATGAGGGGTCGTCCCCACCATTTTCCCTCATCATAGCCGAGGGTGGTTTTAACGAGTATAACCCCAATCGTACTAGAATTAATCAAACACAAAATGAGGGACCAATGTGACATTCTCATTAACATTCTAAGTGTTCTGTTGGAGCAACACATTCATTACAACCGTGGTCCGATAGGACGTTACAAAATTATTGATAGTATCTCTTCATATGATCTGCATTCCAGGGGTTGGAAAAGGGTTCCCCCTCAACGTTCTCTAGTCTATACGTTCTAGGGACAACTTCATCAATGACCCTATATGGTCCATGCCAATTTGGGTGGCGCTTGTTTGGCTTTTGCCAAGTCTTTTTGAGGACTAAGCCCCTTACTGCGATTGGCCTTTGTCTCACCCTCTAGTTGTAGAACCTGACAGTCCTCTGATGGTAGGCAGCTTGCCTTATCTCGGCATCTTCCTTCCTTTCCTCGATCAGGTCTAAGTCAAGTCTCCTTTCTTCCACATTTCTCTGGGGGTCATACATTTGGACCCTGTGAGTAGGAAACACGATTTCGGTGGGGATGACGGCTTCTGAGCCATAAGCCAACATGAATTGGGTTTCTCAGGTAGAGGTCTTTGTCGTCGTTCTGTAGGCCCACAGTATAGCATATAACTCCTCAACCCATCTTTCTTTTGCCTCCTCGAGTTTTTTCTTGATCCCATCTAGTATTGTTCTGTTTGTAACTTTCGTTTGCCCATTGGCTTAAGGTCAGCCTGGGGTAGAGAAGAATTGTTTGATACTCACCCTTTCACAGTACTTCTCTAGGGATGTATTCTTGAATTGAGTCCCGTTATTCGAGATGAGGGTGTTGGGGAGGCCATATCTATGTATAATGTTTTTCCAGATTAACTAGAAGGTCTTCTGCTCAGTAATCGTGACCATCGGCTCTACCTCCACCCATTTTGAAAAATAGTCAATTGCTACGATGAGGAACCGATAGTTATTGACGGCCCTAGGCAAGGGTCCTATTAGGTCGATCCCCCACACTGCAAATGGCCATGGGGATGTAATAGAGGTAAGAGGTTGATGGGGTTGGTGGGATGGTGGCAAATCTTTGACATTTATCACACTTTTTACATATGTCGTGGCATCTTTCCCCAAGGTCGGCCACCAGTACCCCTGGGTTACTATCCTCTTCGCCAAAGACCTACCCCCGATGTGGCTTGAACATGACCCCTCGTGCACATCTTAAAAAATGCGTGGGACTTCAGATGGGTGCACACACCTAAGTAAGGGGAGCAAAAACCCCTTTTTGTACAAGGTGTCTCCGATGATAGTGAATTTCGTAGCTCTGTATCTCAATTTCTTCCTTTCTTGCCTTGCTTCTGGAATCTCCCCCTCTTTAATGTATCTGATCAGAGGGTCCATCCATGAAGCTTCCTTAGAGATATTTAAGCAAGTGCCAAGTGTTCCGTCAGCATCTTCAATAGTTGGTCGAAGTAAAATTTCCACTGGCACTGTCCTCCTGATATCTGTCCTAATTGCCGAGGATAACCTAGCAAGTGCATCGGCTCGACCATTATCGAGCCTAGGTATCCTCTTCAATTTCACTTATCTGAAGCTCTTTAATAGTGATTTCACTTTCTCAAGGTATCTGGCCATCCGCTCATCCTTGGCCTCGTAGGCTCCTAGTATTTGATTCACTACTTGCCTTGAATCACTATGGACCAGAATCTGGCCGACACTAAGAGACTTGGTCAAGGAGAGGCCTGCTATCAAGGCCTCATATTCAAACTCGTTGTTGGAGGCTTTGAAGTTGAACCTCAGGGCGTACTCAATGTATGTGCCATCAAGTGCTGATACTATCAGTCCAGCTCCACTTCCGTTGTCATAGGAGGACTCGTCAATAAAGAGGCTCCACACGATCCATTTTTTTGAGAAATTTCCCTCAGTGAGGGACCCCTGCCTAAAGAGATATCTTCCCTCTTCGTTTTCAGCCACTTTTTCTCTAGCGGTGCTTGTCTCAGCCTTATCAGCGGGTGTGTCGGCGAGTCTTCCTTGTCGGGCATCTGTCTTCCCAATCCTCTCATCTTCCGCTTCATCATCTTCCCAAGTAAATTCTGCCACGAAATCTGCCAATGCTTTCCCCTTAATAGCCGTCCTAGGATGATACACAATGTCAAACTCCCCCAGCTCTATAGCCCAGGCCATTAACCTGCCTAATTTTTTCTGGCATATGCAAGACGTGCCTAAGAGGAGAGTCAGTGACGATGACCATTGTATGGGGCTGGAAGTATGGCTTCATCTTTCTTGATGCATGGATCAAGGCATAGGCTAACTTCTCCATCCTTGGGTATCTTTTCTCTTCCCCCTGTAGTGCCTTACTGTTGAAATATATAGGCTTTTGTACTCCGTCCTCTTCTCTCACAATGGCTGCACTGATGGTTGATTCTGAGATGGCTAGGTACACATGTAGTCGTTCACCCTACATTGGTCATGACAACAGCAAGGGAGACCCTAGGTACGACTTCAATTCATTGAAAGCCAGGTCACACACTTCGTTCCATTTAAAAGCCTTTCTGAGAATTTTGAAGAACGGTAAACACTTATCTGTGGCTCTGGACACGAACCTATTCAAAGCAGCCACTAGCCCCGTGAGTCCCTGAACGTCTTTAATGGTCTTGGGGGTCTTTATTTCTAGGAGGGCCTTTATCTTTTCAAGATTGGCCTCAATACCTCTTTGATTCACAATGAACCCCAAGAATTTCCTTGCTCCAACCCCGAAGACACACTTGGTCGGGTTGAGCTTCATCTGGTACTTGTCCATCGTATTAAAGGTCCTCTCCAGGTCAGCCACATAATCCTCTGCCTTCAAAATCTTAGTCAGCATGTCATCTATATAGACCTCCATAGACTTCCCAATTTGGTCTTCAAGCATTTTATTTACAAAGCGCTGATACGTTTCCCCCGCATTTTTTAGGCCAAAGGGCATGACCCTATAACAGTATGTCCCCTTGTCGGTAATGAAGGCTATTTTTTTCGAGTCTTTAGGGTTCATGAAGATCTGGTTGTACCCTGAATAGGCATCCATGAAGATCATGAGCACATGGCTTGCGGTAGCGTGTACCATCTGATCAATGTGGGGGATAGGGAAGTTATCTTTGGGATAATGTTTGTTGAGGTCAGTGAAGTCTACACATTCTCCACTTCCCGTTGGCTTTTAGGACAATGACTGCATTAGACAACCATTCGGGGTAGATGACCTCTCTGATAATCTCTGCATCTTCTAGCTTCTTGACTTCATCCCTAATGACCTCATACTTCTCTCAAGAATAAATTCTCCTCTTCTGCTTTACTAGATTTGCACCCTCTACCACGTTGAGCTTGTGGCTCATAATGTCGGGGTCGATCCTCGGCATATCTGTGTGCCTCCATGCAAATACACTAGATCATCTCTTTAGCAGCTTAACGAGGTCTTCTTTTATGTCTATCTTCAGAGCTTTACCGACTTGGACGGGTTTTTTTAGCTCATCCTCATTGAGGATGATGGATTCTACCGCTTCCGTGGCTTCTCCTTTCTTGAGTTTTTTCTCATCCCTAGGGTCAAGGGTGTCAATATTATAAGTGGTTATTGTCTTCTTGTGCGCCTCTCTTTCTTTGACGGAGTTGAAGTAACATTCTCGTGCCATCATCTAGTCTCCCTGAACTTCCCTTACCCCGTAAGGGGTCAGGAATTTAATCATCTGATGAACCGTAAATGACACAGCCTCAAACCCCTTGAGGTCTACTCGCCCCAGTATAATGTTGTAGGCCAAGAAGACATATTCGTCCATCACAAAGAAGCCGACCCTCTTGGTAAGCCATCTCGGCCACTCGTTTCCCATCCTAACATCGACCTCATACACTCCTAGAGGATGGACTTTTTCCCCACTCAACCCAATCAATGGGTAACGGTATAGGACGAGTCTAGCACAGCTGAGGCCTAAGGCTTTGAAGCACGGCCAAAACATCACATCTGCAGAGCTACCCCAATCTACCAAGATCCTCGGCACCTCACATCCGTGCACCCTGGTAGTGATGACTAGAGGGTCATCATGCGGGGCCAAGAGGCCTTTGAAGTCCATTCTTGAGAATCCCACTATTAGAGTATCCATATCAACCTTCCTTCTCTTTTCTGACTTTGCCTCAACAGAGGTTGAGTGCACAGTCTTTGTCACTGCCTTGGCTTCAGCTACATGGGCCTTTTTGTCTACGACCTCTGACCCTCCTCCTGCCAGTCCCTCAAAGATCATCCCAATACCGAGTGATATCATATTAAGTCTCTTTACAGGGCCCGGGTCGTCTCTCGAAGGGAGGTCAGGGTCGTCCTCATCATCTGAAGGGTTGTCCTCTCTTTTTAAAGGACCTTCTTTATATGCATCACCTCTCTTCTTTCAGGGATCGTCCGTTCAGCCCCTCTTGAAGGCACGTTTTTCAAAGTACTTCCTGAGCTTCCCTTCTTTCAGCATCTTTTCAATCTCATTTTTCAGAGCAAAGCATTTGTCTGTCACGTGTCCATGGTCTTGGTGAAACTCACACCACATGTTTTTATTCCTCTTGTGGGGGGTTGCCCTCAACTTCTCAGGCCACTTCAGGGACCGATCACTCTTTATCTCATTGAGAATATGTTCACAGCTGACCGTCAGAGGGGTGTAATCAGCGAACTTGTCGTCTATAGACCTCTTCTTCCCCTATTTGTTCTTCTTATGGTACTTACCCCCACTAGTGCCTCCTTTTTCATCTTCGTATTTTGTGGTCGTTGCCTCTTCGGCGTTCATCACCTTTCCTACTGTCGACAGCAATTCAGCCATTGTCCTTGGAGGTTCTTTAGGAAGCTTCGATATCATCTTCCCCTTCTGGAGTCCTCCAATGAGAGCGGTCATGGCTATACTTTCCTCATAGTCTTCAACCTCTAACTTTTCTTTGATGAATCTGGCTATGTAGTCTCTCAGGCTCTCATTCTTCCCTTGCTTAACATAAAGCAGGTGTGTGGTCTTCTTCTGTGGCCTCACTCCAAAGCAAAAGTTATGGATAAACCGGTTTGCTAACTGCTTAAAGTTTTTAATGGAGTTCTTAGGGAGAGACATATAATAGACATGTGCAGCCCCAGTCATAGTGCCAGAAAAGGCACGACACCTCATCTCATCTGAGATAGAGTATATGTCTGTCGCTGATTGGTACATCTCAATATGATGGACAGGGTTGGTACTCCCGTCATACCGTGGGGTAACCACTGGCGGCTTAAACTTGGATGGCGTGGGGAACTTGACTATCTTCTCCACAAAGGGTGAGCTTATGGAGTATCCTCAGAATATCACCAATCTTATCCTCCAGTCGCTGGATCGAGTCATTCCAGGGCCTCGTAGGGTCGGCTTGGACGATGTTGTCCCCTGCCGCCTCTTTGAGGTGGATGGAAGGATCACAGGGGCCGACCATCTGCTTCCTCCTTTCTGTATCTCACAGCACTCCTTGATCTGGATAATTTTTCTCACAAGTCATTTACTGGGCCCAGCCTCTCAAAGGCCGACCCCCTGCTCAAGCGATCGAAAGAAGAGCCTCTCGGGCAATCGTCAGGATTTTTCCTTCCACACTTTCCTCTGCTCTCCTGGATAGGTTGCACAGTTTTGTTGGAAACCTCATACGCTCCCAGCACTCTATGGGGGCCTTCTCCCCTTCCAGATCATTATACATATCTTCTGGGCAAGGGTTTCCTTGCCTCCCCAGGCGTAGACATCGAGGGTCAGCAACATCCCTCTGCCGCTGAGGAGGCGGCAAATCTTTGCGTGGTGCCTGGGGTGGTCCCTTGGCCTCATGCTTCCCTGGAGCTGCTGCTGGAGTAATCATCTCCGATGAGACTCCCAGTGGTCTTAGTATACTTGGCTAAGAGCTGTGAACTACTCCTGTATAATCCGTTGGCTTGCTTCCAAAGACTTCAATGCGGTCTCCACATCAGCCATCTCATACTAGGGTGGTGGTTGACTGGAACTGGGCCCTACTCCACTATCCGGTAGAGGAAGAGGCAGTGGTGGCATCGCCGGTGCCATGTGTTTGAGTTATAGAGAGTTGAATGATCAAAAGACTGATGAGCTTGAAAACCTTAATGGGTCTCTTTCAATCGTGAAATAGCTCCACAAAGGGGGAGATATGGTTCACCACCAGAGTGCCCGGTGAGGTCAAGCTGTATAAAGGAAGACATGTCTTCTCGTTCCCACAGACGGTGCCAAACTGATGATGGTGAGATTCAGCACCACCAGATAAGTGATAATGACCTCAAACAGTAATAACAATGGCAGCCATAGAGATATATATGTATATGTGTGTAGAAGGGGATGAGTATAAGAGGAATAAGACAATGATGTATAGTGGTTCAGCCAATTAGGCCTACATCCACTATGAGTGTGTGTGATCCACTAAAAATGGGCACTAATGGCCTTGGATACAATGCACATAAGCTCATTTTCTCTCCCTCTACTGTGTGTACAAGCAGAGTTTCAGCTAGGGTTACAATTCTCGATCCTTTTGCAGGGTTGTAGGAGACAAGTATATATAGGTCTTGGGGGTGTAGTGTACCCCCCAAGCATGCATGGTGCATGTGAGTGTTGATCTAGCCAATCCCCTGCTGACACCTATAAGTGCCACCTGTGCTTAATGATGACATAATATTCCCTCACGTGAGAGGGTGATATTGTTATAACGATCCTCCACGTGCCATGTGAGTCCCACGCGCACTGTTCCACGCGCCTTCCAAATCACGTGCTGTTATGATGTCACCCTCGGCCTATGATATGAGGCCGAGGGAAAAGTTCCTACTGGCAGTGAGCCTGGCCTAATCCAGGCCTCATACTGTCGTACCCTCATAGGGTCGTCCCGATCATGATGAGGGGCCAGCCCCCTTAAGGGTCATCTGGGCCTGATAAGGGATCATCCCCTTGAAGGGTCCTCCGGACTATGATGAGGGGTCGTCCCCTTGAAGGGTTGTCTGGACTATGATGAGGGTTCGACCCCTTGAAGAGTTATCTGGGCCATGATGATGGGTCGGCCCCTTGAAGGGTCGTCTAATTTTGGTTGAGAGATCATCCTGGCCTCGCCCGGGTGGAGTATGCCCTCGGCCTGGTCGAGGGTATATATGGGTATATCATACATATATATATATATCTATGGCTACCATTATTATCACTGTTTGAGCTCATCATCACTTATCTGGAGGTGCTGAATGTTAGCATCATCAATTTGGTTCCGTCTGTGGGAATGAGAAGACATCTCTTTCTTGATACAGCTTGACCTCACCGAGTACTCTGGTGGTGAACCAGTTCTCCCCCTTCGTGTGGAGCTGTTTCACCATTGAAGGAGGTCCATCAAGGTTCTCAAGCTCACCAGTCTTTTATTCAGTTCGTCTATTCATAGCTCAAACATATGGCACCGGAGATGCCACCACCTCTTCCTCCACCGGATAGTGGGGTGGGACCCAGTTCCAGTCAACCACCACCTCAGTCTGAGATGGCTGATGTGGCAACCGCCTTGAAGTCTCTGGCAGCCAGCTAGCGGATTATGCAGGAGTAATTTACAGCTCTTAGCCAAAACATACTAAGACCACCAAGAGTCTCACCGGAGATGATTACTCCGGTAGTAGCTCAAGGGCAACATAAAGCCAGAGGACCACCCCAGGCACCAAGCAAAGACTTTCCACCTCCACAACGGTGGAGGGATGTTACTGACCCCGGCGTCTACGCCTGGGGAGGTAAGAAAACCATTGCCCAGAAGACAGATATGATGACGTGGAGGGGGAAAAGGCTCTGATAGATTGCTAGGAGCCATACGAGGTCTCCAACAATACTATGCGACCTATCCAGGAAGGCAGAGGAAAGTGTGGATGGAAAAATCCCCACAATCGCCTAAGAGGCTCTGCTTTCGATCGTTTGAGCAGGGGGTCAGCCTTTGAGAGGCTAAGCCCAGTAAATGACCTTTGAGAAAAATAATCCCGATCGAGAAGCATTGCGAGATCCAGAAGGGAGGCTGCAGATGGTCGACCCCATGAGGGACGACCCTAAGGACGGGACGATGGCGAGAGAGAAGTAAACCGCTGACACAGACATGCCGTAGCAGAACCCTCTGTTCACCTCAAAGAGGCGATAGGGGATAATATCGGCCAACCTGACCCTACGAGGCCGTGGAACAACTTGATCCAAAGGTTGGAGGATAAGATTGGCGATATTCTGAAGAGCCAGAGGATACTCCATAGGCTCACCCTTTGTGGAGAAGATAGTCAACTTCCCAACGCCATCTAAGTTCAAGCCACCGGTGCTCCCCCCACGGTATGACGGGAGTACCAACCATGTCCATCATATTGAGATGTATCAATCAGTGGCAGACATATACTCTATCTCAGATGAGATGAGGTGTCGTGCCTTTTCTGGCACTCTGACTGGGGCTGCACACGTGGTATATGCCACTTCCAAAGAACTCCATTGAAAGTTTTAAGCAATTAGCAAATCGATTTATCCATAACTTTTTCTTTGGAGTGAGGACACAGAAGAAGACCACACACCTGCTCTATGTTAAGCAGGGGAAGAATGAGAGCCTAAGAGACTACATAGCCAGATTTAATAAAGAAAAGTTAGAGGTAGAAGACTATGAGGAAAGCATAGCCATGACAACCCTCATTGGAGGACTCCATAAGGGGAAGCTACTATGGAAGCTTGTTGAAGACCCTCCGAGGATGATGGCTGAATTATTATCGACCCAGCAAGAAAGATGATAAACGCCGAAGAGGCGATGGCCGCAAAATACGAAGATGAAAAAGGAGGCACCAGTGGGGGTAAGTACCAGAAAAAGAACAAAGAGGGGAAGAAGAGGTCGGTGGATGACAAATTAGTTGATTACACCCCTCTGACGGTCAGCTGTGAACATATCCTGAATGAAATCAAGAGCGACCGATCCTTGAAATGGCCTGAAAAGTTGAAGGCAGCTCCCCACAAGAGGAATAAAAACCTGTGGTGTGAATTTCACCAAGACCATAGCCATGTGACTGATAAGTGTTTTTCCCTAAAAGATGAAATTGAGAAAATATTAAAAGAGGGGAAGCTAAGAAAATACATCGACAAAGGTTCCTTCAAGAGGGGCCGGGGGGACGACCCTAAAAAGAAGAGAGGTGATGCATGCCGAGATTTCCTCCAAACAGAAGCGACGACCCTTCAGATGATGAGGACGACCCTGACCTCCCGTCGAGAGATGACCATGGCCCTGTAAAGAGACTTAATATGATATCACTCAGTATTGGGATGATCTCCGGGGGACTAGCAGGAGGAAGGTCAGGGGTCACAGATAGGAAGGCCCATGTAGCTGAAGCCAAGGCAGTGACAAAAGCTGTACACTCAACCTCTGTTAAGGCAAAGTCAGAAAAGAGGAAGAAGGTTGATATGGATACTCTGATAGTGGGGTTCTCAATAATGGACTTCAAAGGCCTCTTAGCCCCATATGATGACCCTCTCGTCATCACTACCAGGGTGCACGGTTGTGAGGTGCCGAGGATCTTGGTAGATGGGGGTAGCCCTGTAGATGTGATGTTTTGGACGTGCTTCAAAGCATTAGGCCTTAGTCGTGCTAAACTCGTCCCATACCATCACCCATTAATTGGGTTCAGTGAGGAAAAAGTTCATCCCCTTGGAATGTATGAGGCTGATGTCGGGATGGGGGACGAGTGGCCGAGATGGCTTACCAAGAAGGTCATCTTCTTCATGATGGATGAACATGTATTCTCGGACTACAACATTATACTGGGGAAAGTATCCCTCAAGGGGTTTGAAGCCGTGACATCCACGGTTCATCAGATGATAAAATTCCTTACCCCTTACGGGGTAGGGAAAGTTCAGGGAGACCAGACGATGGCACGGGAATGCTACTTCAATTCCGCCGAGGAAAGAGAGGCTTAAAAGAAAGCAACAACCACTTACAATATTAATACCCTTGACCCTAGGGACGAGACCAAACTGAAGAAAGGAGAGGCCGCAGAAGAGGTAGAATCCATCATCCTCAATGAGGTTGAGCCAGAAAAAACTGTCCAAGTTGACAAAGCTCTGAAGAAAGTCATAAAGGAAGACCTCATCAAGCTGCTAAAGAGAAGACAGAACGTCTTTGCATGGTGTCATGCAGATATGCCGGGGATCATACCCGAAATCTTGTGCCACAAGCTCAACGTGGTAGAGGGTGCAAAGCCGGTAAAGAAGAAGAGGAGAATTTATTCTCGAGAAAAATATGAGGTCATAAGGGACGAGGTCAAGAAGCTGGAAGATGATGAGTTTATCAAAGAGGTCATCTATCCCAAATGTCTTTCCAACGAGTCATAGTCCCAAAGGCCAACGGGAAGTGGAGAATGTGTGTGGACTTCACCGACCTCAAAGACAGCTTCCCTCTCCCTCGCATTGGTCAGATGGTTGACGCTACTGAAGGCCATGAGCTAATGAGTTTTATGGATGCCTATTCAGGTTACAACCAGATCTTCATGAACCCTGGGGACTCGAAAAAAATGGTTTTTATTACTGACAAAGGGACATACTGTTATAGGGTCATGCCCTTTGGCCTAAAGAATACGGGGGCAAAATATCAGCACCTTGTGAATAAAATGTTCGAAGACCAAATTGGAAAGTCTATGGAGGTTTATGTAAATGACATGCTGACCAAGAGTTTGAGGGCTAAGGATCATGTGGACGACCTCGAGAGGACCTTTGACACGATGGACATGTACCGGATGAAGCTCAACCCAACCAAATATGTCTTCGGGGTTGGAGCAGGGAAATTCTTGGGGTTCATCATCAACCAAAGAGGCATTGCGGCCAATCTTGAAAAGATAAAGGCCCTCCTAGAAATGAAGACTCCCAGGACCATTAAGGACAGTCAGAGGCTTACACGGCGAGTGGCTGCTTTGAATAGGTTCGTATCCAGAGCCGCAGACAAGTGTTTACCATTCTTCAAAATTATCAGAAAGGCCTTTGAATGGAACAAAGAGTGTGACCAGGATTTCAAAGAATTGAAGTCGTATCTAGGGTCTCCCTTGCTGTTGTCGCGGCCAGTGCAGGGTGAATGACTACATGTGTACCTAGCCATCTCAGAATCATCCATCATCGCAGAAATTGTCAGAGAAGAGGATGGGGTACAGAAGCCTGTATACTTCAATAGCAAGGCACTCCAAGGGGCAGAGAAAAGATACCCATGAATGGAGAAGTTAGCCTATGCCTTGATCCACGCATCAAGAAAGATGAAGCCATACTTCCAGTCCCATACAATGATCATCCTCACCGACTCTCCTCTTAGGCAGATCTTATACAAACAGAAAAATCAGGGAGGCTAATGGCTTGGGCTATAGAGCTGGGAGAGTTCGACATTGTGTATCAACCTAGGTTGGACATGAAGGGGAAAGCATTAGCTGATTTCATGGCTTAATTTACCTGGGAAGATGATAAAGCTGAAGATGAGATCCTTGGAAAGATAGATACCCAACAAGGTAGACTCGTTAATAGACCCGCAGATAAGGCTGAGACAAGCATCGCTAGAGAAAAGGTTATCGAAAATGAAGAGGAAAGATATCTCTTTAGACAGGGGTCCCTCACCGAGGGAAACTTCTCAGAAGAACAGACTGTGTGGAGCCTCTTTATTAACGGGTCCTCCTATGACAGCGAAAGTGGGGTCGGATTAATAATATCAGCACCCGATGGCACAAATATTGAGTATACCTTGAGGTTCAACTTCAAAGCCTCCAACAACGAGTCTGAATATGAAGCCCTAATAGCAGGCCTCTCCTTGGCTAAGTCCCTTAGTGTCTGCCAGATCATGGTCCATAGTGATTCAGGACTAGTGGTGAATCAGATACTAGGAGCCTACGAGGCTAAGGATGAGAGAATGGCCAAATATCTGGAAAGGGTAAAGGCACTATTGAAGAGCTTCAGATAAGTAAAGTTGAAGAGGATACCTAGGCTTGATAATGGCCGGGCCGGTGCACTTGTTAGGCTGGCCTCAGCAATTAGGACAAACATCAGGAGGACAGTACTAGTGGAAATTTTGCTTCGACCAGCGATTAAAGAGACAGAGGGAACACTTAGCTCTTGCTTAAATATCAATAGGTAAGCTTCATGGATGGACCCTCTAATCAGAAACATTAAAGAGGGGGAGATGCCAGAAGCAAAACAAGAAAGGAAGAAGTTGAGATACAGAGCCACGAAATTCACTATCATTGGAGACACCTCATACAAAAAGGGGTTCATGCTCCCCTTTCTCAGATGTGTGCACCCGTCTGAGGTCCCTCACATTGTGCAAGATGTGCACGAGGGGTCATGCTCAAGCCACATTGGGGGCAGATCGTTAGCAAAAAGGATAGTAACACAGGGATACTGGTGGCCGACCCTGGGGAAAGACATCACGGCATATGTAAAAAGGTGTGATAAGTGTCAAGGGTTTGCCACAATCCCTCACCAGCCCCATCAGCCTCTTGCCTCCATCACATCCCCATAGCCATTCTTAGTGTGGGGAATCGATCTAATAGGGCCATTGCCTAGGTCCATTAATAACTATCAACACTTGATTGTAGCAATTGACTATTTCTCAAAATGGGTGGAGGTGGAGCTGATGTTCACAATTACCGAACAGAAGACTTTCCAGTTCATATGAAAAAAAAATTATACGTAGATATGGCCTTCCCAATACCCTCATCTCAGATAATGGGACTCAATTCAAGAATACATATCTGGAGAAGTACTGTGAAATGGTGAGTATCAAACAATTCATCTCTACCCCAGGCCGACCTCAAGCTAAGGGGCAAACTGAAGTCACAAATAGAACAATCCTAGACGGGATCAAGAAGAAACTCGAGGAGGCAAAAGGAAGATGGGTCCAGGAGTTGTACGTTGTACTGTGGGCCTACAGGATGACGGTAAAGACTCCTACCAGAGAAACCCCATTCATGTTGGCGTATGGTTCAGAGGTCATCATCCCCACCAAGATTGGGTTTCCTACTCACACGGTCCAAATGTATGACCCCTAGAGAAATTTGGAAGAAGAGAGACTTGACTTAGACTTGATCGAGGAAAGGAGGGAAGACTCCGAGATAAGGCAAGATGCCTAACATCAGATGACTACCAGGTTTTACAACCAGAGGGTGAAGAAAAGGCCAATCGTAGTGGGGACGTAGTCCTCAAAAAGACTTGGCAAAAGCCTAACAAGCTCCACCCAAATTGGCATGGCCCATATAGGGTCATTGATGAAATTGTCCCTAGAACCTATAGCCTAGAAAACCTTGAACGGGAACCCTTTTCGAATCCGTGGAATGCAGATCATCTGAAGAAATACTATTAATGATGTTGTAATGTCCTATCGGACTACAGTTGTAATGAATGTGTTGCTCTAACAGAACACTTGGAATGTTAATGAGAATGTCATATTGGTCCCTCATCTTGTGTTTGTTAATTCTAGTATAATTGGGGTTATCCTTAGTGGTAACTCCCCTCGACTATAATGAGGGTCAATGATTGGAGAGACCCCCCATTCACCCTCGAGAAAGACGAGGGGGGACTTTAAATTTAAAACATCATTAAGTTGGTTGTAACCACCCTCAGCTATGATGAGGGTAAATGGTGGGGATGACCCCCCATTCACCCTCAAGAAATACGAGGGGGATTTGATTGAAAACATCATTCAATTAGTGGTAACCACCCTCGGTTATAATGACGGTCAATGCTGGGGACGACCCCCCATTCACCCTCAAGAAAGACGAGGGAGGACTTGAAATTTAAAACATCATTAAGTTGGTGGTAACCACACTCGGCTATGATGAGGGTAAATGGTGGGGACAACCCCTTATTCACCCTCAAGAAAGACGAGGGGGGATTTGATTGAAAACATCATTCAATTGGTGGAAACCACCCTCGACCATGATGAGGGTTAATGGTGGGGACGACCCCCCATTCACCCTCAAGAAAGACGAGGGGGACTTGATTGGAAACATCATAAAATTGATGGGAAACCACCCTCATCTATAATGAGGGTCAATGGTGGGGACGACACCCCATTCACCCTCAAGAAAGACAGGGGGGACTTGAAATTTATAACATCATTAAATTGGTGGGAAACCACCCTCAGCTATAATGAGGGTCAATGGTGGGGACGACCCCCCCTTCACCCTGAATAAAGACGAGGGGGGACTTGTAAGATGGGTGAACACATATAACAGCTAAGTCAAATCATACAAGAGACAAGCATAGAAGACAGGAAGAGAGGAATTCCATTATAAGAGAAAATTTCACTACAAAATGCTACAATATTTGTCCAAAAGGAAGTCAAATAAAAAAGATTTACATGCAGAGGGTACATACGGCCACCCTATTGAGCAACATCAGAGGGCCAGGCTTCAAGATTAACAATAGGAGTCTCTTCAACGACCAAAATAGGCCGATCTTCAGAGGTGTCGATGCCTTCGATCTATACTTGAGACTCCACGTGGGATAGAGCCTCGAATATAAGGGGGTCTTCCATCTCCATCGCTTCAAGAGAGGGGCGTATGGACGACACAGCATCGACAAAATTTAAGGATGACCCACTGATAGTCCGTCTCGATCCCCCGCTCCAAGTACTCAAGACCGAAGCCCTGAACTCATCCAAAATCTTGTATGCCTCCACAACGTCGACCCCGACCTTCTTCACTGCCTCAGATAGATCGCTCTTGAACTAGGCATTCAGAGCTTCTTCCTTTGCCTTGAAGAGGTCATCCTTCGCCTTCAGATCTGCATCGTGCTGCCTTGTAAGCTCATCAAGAACCCTCGCGTGCTCTGTCCTGACACTCTCTAATGTTGCCCTGGCAGTCTCAAGCTCAGTCTGTAGCTCAGCCTCGTGTTGGATAGCTCTCTCAGCTTCATAAATTTTTTATTGATTCTCGATCATCCATTTGGTGGCCGACGTAAAGGCACAAATAGTCTGCACAAATGCAGGCACATATTAAGGTGCAGAGGGAACAGTTAGTGAAAAGTTGACTAAGGAAATGAAGTAAAAATAAGTACTTGGGCCAGAGTATGCAGACCGTAATTATACACCTTGGTCAGGGGCATCTTTGATAAAAAGTCGTAATCAACGGTCGAGGGAGCAGAAAATATAAAAGACTTGGCTGCCCTCAGGTTGGCTATGAGGAAAGATGGTTCAGCCCTCAAGAATGTCAAATTTTGAGACCAATAAGACCCCATACTAGAAGAGGAGATGGTCCCCTCAGACACCTCCACCCTCGCCCTCATCTGTGCGTCAGGACGAGAGCCTTCAGGAACTTTAGGCTCTTTATTTTTGCGACTATCGGTGGTCGGCTCAATGTGCGTTGGTCCCATGGCCTTTGTCTTCCTCTAGGCCTGTTGAGGCTCTTCCCCCTTTTTCTTTCCCAGGTCAGACAGTAAGCTTGGGGCAGTCATCTCCCAAAGTTGGTCAAAAATATTTGCAGGACGACCTGAAAATGAGATGATATATCAAAAAGATACAGAGACAAAGATGAAACACTTGGAAAAAATCAATAAATTGAGCAAAAAACCACTCACATAGTTCTGTCAGGGAGCCGACCCTCAGACCAGCTTCTTTGAGGAAGCGAGGGGTCATCAAATCTTTAAATTTGGCAAGTTCACCCTCTCTCCCTCGCTCCCTCAGGTAGTCAATAATGACCCTCTCCTCCAAGCTGAGTCCTGGGTCTGATCGCTCTTTCATTGAAGGGTTGGACCATACCCTTGGTACCCTCAGACCATCTTCCACGGGCTCACCCTCGACGGGGAATTCCCAATCCCCAGAGATAAAGAAAAACCTTTTCTTCCAGTCATGATTGGAAGTCTGATCCACATAAAGAAGCTTCTTGTTAGACTTCTTAGAACCCAAATGGAAATACCCAGGTTGTTTGGACGATGAGGTAATGTTGTAAAAGGCAATGAATACATCGACTGAGGACTAATCGGCAAATGAGTTCTTCCAAAGTGAGATGTAGCCGAGGATAGTCCTCCACGAGTTGGGAGGAAGTTGAGAAGGAGCAACGCCGACGGCAGGCAATATGTCGACTATAGCAGGGTGCAGAGGGAACCTAACACCCACCCTGAGCATCTGTTCATAAATGGAAACTTCCCCCTCATCCCCCCTGAAAGACCCTCTCATCTGGATTGGGGACCCTCATAGTTACATTAGGCTGCACACCAAAAGTATGCCTCCACAGCAAGAGATGGCGATCCCTAATAGTGGAAACATAAGATGAGGCGTGGTAAGTGTCAACTGGATTAGCATCAGAATTCTCGCCATCGTCCTCAACCCCCTCTCCCTCAGATCCCTCGGCCTCATCACCTATAATATTTCCACCGGGAAAGGCCATCTGGAATGGATGAGGGGATAATGTTATCACGGGAATAGCCTCGGAAGGGACCACACCCTCGGCTTGTCAGCTTGGGCTTAGATCAGAAGTCTATCTCCCCCAGAAGGGTCAGCGCCTGTTGGTGACGACGATCTCTCATCCATATCTCCTTCGTATGAATGACTCTCGGTTGGATGACAAGATGGCCCGCAGGACTCAGGTGGTACTATTGTGGCTAAAGGTATTGGATAGATGGGTCATACCCAATTAGGGTCGGCCCCTCATCTTAGCTCGTCCTCTGCCTCTATTCGCCTAATCTCTGCGAAAAATCTCTCTCTCAAGGTTGGGAACTCCTCGGCTAAATCATAAAGTCTCCTCAGCATTAAGGGGACGACCCTACACTTAAAGAAATTTGGCTAAGCTAATTACAAATAGGTTTACAATTGACTAAGTTTGACTTTGGGATCAAAATCTAAAGAAATGAATAGTTTTGAGGAAGAACACTCAAGACCAAGAAGAACAGCTCGCCGGAGAAGAACGCCGAAAAAAGCAAAACAACCAAGGAAAAAGCGAAAAGAAACCCAAATGAAAAATGAAAATTGTAAATAGAAGGTGAAGGCTCAATGAGTAATCAAAAGAAAAGAAAGGTTACCTGTGAATGAAGGCGAAGGCAGCGAGGTTTGATGCAGAAAAAATCACAAAAATGGCGATAGAACTGTTGAGAAACTAGAGAGAGAAAACCTGTGCACGAATAAGAAGAAGAATAAATGATTACTTGAAAAATCATTAAAATATCTTGCTAATGAGTGGGCCTATTAACCAAGGCAAGACACAGCCCATGAGGAGAGGTATCATTAGGGCACGAAGCCCAAGCATAGTGTGCAGCCGCCACACTTGGGAAACTAAAATGATGATGGATACCTGGAAATAAGCAACTTGACAGGTGTCACTTACCCCTCATCCATATCAACAAACATCGATGACTAAGGGCTGGGGGTGATTGATATACCCATATACACCCTCAGCCAAACCAAAGGTGTCCTCCAACCAGATGACCCTTTAAGGGGTTGACCCCCGCATCATGGCCGGGTCGACCCTTCAGGGGGCGACCCCTCATCAGGGCCCAAACGACCCTTCAGGGGTACGACCCCTCATCATGGCCCAAATGACCCTTCAGGGGGCCGACCCATCATCATGGCCCAGACGACCCTTCAGGGGGCGACCCCTCATCATGGCCTAAACGACCCTTCAAGGGGCCGACCCCTCATCATGGCTCAGACGACCCTTCTGGGAGTTGACCCCTCATCATGACCCAGACGACCCTTCAGGTGGCCAACCCCTCATCATGGCCCAGACGACCCTTCAGGGGGCCGACCCTTCATCATGGCCCAGATGACCCTTTAGGGGGCCGACCCCTCATCATGGTCTGGACGACCCTCCAAGGGGCTGACCCCTCATCATAGTCTGGATGACCCTATGAGGGTACGATAATACAAGGCCCCATCAGGCCAGGCTCGCTACCAGCAAGAACTTTACCCTCGACCTTACATCATAAGCTGAGGGTGACATCATCACAGCGCGTGACTTGGGAGATGCGTGATACAGTTTGCGTGGGACTCATATAGCACGTGGACTAGACCGTTATAATAATATCGTTCCCTCACGTGAGGGAATATTATGTCATCATTGATTGTAAGTGTCACATCCAGGTGTCAGTAGGGGATTGGCTAGATTATCATTCACATGCACCAAGCATGCTTGGGGGGTAAACTACACCCCATAAGCCCTATATATACTTGTCACCTTTATCTTATGAAGGGATGGATAATTATAACCCTAGAAAAAACTCTGTTTGTACACACAGTAGAGAGAGAGTGTGAGCTTATGTGCATTGTATCTAAGGCCATTAGTGCCCATACTTAGTGGATCACACACTCACAGTGGATGTAGGCATAATTGGCTGAACCACTATAATCATTATCTTATTCCACCTATACTCATCCCCTTTTATACACTTATACATATATATCTCTATGGCTGCCATTGTTATCACTGTTTGAGTTCATCATCACTTATCTGGTGGTACTGAATCTTAGCATCATCAGGTACTTGGCGGTATCCATTCGAGATACGAGTCTGATGGGGAAGGTGAGCATGTAGTGTCGTAACTTTTGGGTAACCCAGACAAGAGCAACATATGATTTTTTTAATGTGGTATAGTTAACTTCGTAACTGGATAATTTTTTACTGGCATAGTAGATGGTTTTCTCCTTGCGGGCTTCTTTAAGGTACTGGGCTAGCAAAGCCCCAGCTTCAGTATCGACCACGATTAGGTATAGGAGTAAGGGAAGACCAGATTGCGACGTCATGAATACCAGAGGTCAGGTTAGGTATTTTTTTAATTCGATTGAAGGCTTCTTGGAAAGCTTCATTCCAGACCTTGGTTGAATCCTTTCGGAGGAGTTTGAAGATGGGTTCACAGATGGAAGTTAATTGGCTGATGAATCGACTGATGTACTATAATTTCCTAAGGAATCCTTGGACTTCTTTCTTCGTTTGGGGAGGTGGCATCTCAAGTATGGCCTTCAACTTAGCAGGATCGGCATCTATCCCTTTCTCACTGACCATGAATCCCAAGAGTTTCCCTTTAGTAATGCCAAAGACACATTTATATGGGTTAAGCCGTATTTGGTATTGTCGCAGTCGTTTAAAGAATTTTTAAAGATAGGAACATGACCTTCTCTAGTCTTGGACTTGATAATCATGTCATCTACATAGACCTCGACTTCCTTGTGTATCAAATCATGCAGAATGGTTATGTCCGCCCTTTGGTAGGTTGCTCCTTTATTTTTTTAGACCAAATGGCATGACAGTGTACCAAAAGGTTCCCCAAGGGGTGATGAATGCGGTTTTCTCCTAATGATCAGGGTGCATCTTGATCTGATTATATTCGGCAAACTCATCGACGAATGACTTAAGAGTGTGACTGGGTGTGTTGTCCATAATCATATTTATGTTGGGTAGCGGGTAATCATCCTTCGAAGAGGCCTTGTTTAAGTCTCGATAGTCAACACACATGCGGACCTTCCCTCCTGATTTCGGCACGGATACGATATTGGCTAGCCATCTAGGATATTTGATCACACGAATGAAGTCCACATTCGATTGCTTGACTACTTTTTTTATTTTGAGTGACCATTCGGTGCAGATCTTTCGCATCTTCTGTTTGACTGGTTTACATTTCGGGAGAGTTGGAATCTCATGCTGTGCTATCTCAGGATCTATGTTGGGCATATCATCGTAGGACCATATGAAGACATCCACGAATTCCTTAAGTAGTTCTTCGAGTTACGTCCGCTCATGCTCATCAAGGGTAGCCCCTATCCTAATCTCGCGCATTTGATTACTAGAACCGAGATTAATAACAACAGCTTCATATTTATTAACTTATACGCGGTAATGTTGTTTGTTATTAACCTTATTTAGATCAGTTAAGAATTGTTCATTTGCAATTCATCATCATCAAGAGTTTGATTAGAATTAAGGAAATTAATGTAAGGCACATCAAGATACTCAAAATCTTCAGTTATTTCATTGCTAGGAAAAATAGCATTGAGAACCTCATCATAGGAGGTCTCGATTACATCAGAGTGAGAGGAAACAACTACAGGGGGAAGGTGATAAACATCAGGGTTAGGTTGAATATCAGCAGGTGGCACAGGTGCAGCATTCCAGTTGAGAAAAGGTATATCAGCGTCTTTAATGAGGTAGGATGGATGGGATGATGTAGTCCCTGGGTGGATCATGCAGAGTGACACCCCCAGTAACTGTAAGTTGAAAGAGTCCTCAGAGTCGTTGTCCTAAAAATCCTTGATATCAGCCATAGTTTATTTATTGAGTGGTTATATACAGTGCTGGGAACTTTTAGCCCCTGAGTAGCTGTCTTGAAAAAAGATCTTGATTCTTGGTTTCATCCTTTTATCTACAGGGACATACCAAGGTTCAGGGAAGCCGCAGAAAGGGAAATTTTCACCCTCTTTAATGAATCTTCCATTTAGGGAATCTCCCAAGACAATTCTGGTGCATTATAACTTTCTCTTCAGTCGAGGCTGACGGATCAATCTGAGCTCTTCTTTTGATAGTTGATAGCCCAAGCCACAGATCCCTTGTTGTCTTTGCCCTAGCCCTAGTCCGGGCATAAAGTGTATATTCTTGAACATTTGCATTACATTGATGTTTCCATGAGGGTCATATCCTGGACAAAACCTGTCTTTGAAGTCATCCCCTACTGAGAGTAGGAGTGGTTTGATTTGGAAGACCGATAGCAGCATATCGTTCACCCTGTGTTGTATCTTGAGTATCGGATTACTGGTGCTAGCATTCTCGATGTTATCACTGTCTCCTAAAATGGTGATAACTTATCCATTGGCAAAGAATTTCAATTTCTGATGAAAGGAAGAAGACACCCCTTTGATACTATGGAGCCATGGTCATTTGAGCAGCAGATTGAAATAAGCTGGGATATCGATGACTTAGAATTCAACAATATGATTTATAGGGCCAACCCATATTGCAAGCTTGATAGATCCCATTACTTCATGACGGGTGTTTTCATAGGCATGTACGGTAGTGGAGGTTGGAGCAAGGTTGCTAACTTTTAATCCCAAACAGTTGAGGGTTCTTCATGAGTAAACATTCAGAGATTATCCATTATCGACGAGTGAGAGGGAGATAATTTTTCTCATGACTTCAATAGATATATTGAGAGCATGATTGTGGTTGGGATCAGTCTTAGGGATTTCCTCTTCAAAAAAGGAGAGCATCCGAGTAGAGGTCAAGGAACAATCTAGGTTCACTACTACTTCTGGCATGGTTGAGGGAGGAACTGTGGGTCCTGTGAGTAGCTTGACTAGGGCATTTTGGTGCAGTTGGGAAGACATGAAAAGTCCCTATAGAGTGATGTTAGCTTGAGTCCTCTTCAGTTGATCAAGGACCTTAATTTCTTCAAAGAGTCATTTCTGGCATAGGGAGATTCTCAATACCTTTCCCTTTATCGCACGTTGATGGTTGTAAGTTTGAGTTCTGGTAATGTCTCCCTGACCTGGTCATATGGTTCACCAAAGAGGGTAAAAATAGAAACCCCATTTCTTCATCGATATCGGGTTGCGCAGCTACCTGGTTGACCTCTCCTAGCATCTCTTAAAATGATATTACTCTGCATAGGTTGGTTATCAGACTAGTCCTTCCTGAATCTGGCACATCATCTGAATTTTTAGAATTATCTCCCCATCCAGTGGTAACGATATTATCTTTCACGAAAAGTCAATACAATATATAACTTCTATAAGGTCTTCGTATAACTCCTCCCATTCGGCGGGGAAATGAAGTACTGAAGGAATCAAGTGCCCTTGTAATTTCAAAGCGTCGAGCAGCTTGAGTATGCTGCAAATATCACCAGTCTGTCGAAACAAATCTGCCATGATTTGGACCAGATCATCTAGACTGACTTTGTCAACTGTCACTACCTAGTTGTCTGAATCTTGGGCCTATTTTCGAGCTTCTAAGAACAACCCACTGAATCTATGATATTCGATGGTCATCTGGGAGGGCAATTTCAGCCCAAACTCTAGAAGTTGGTTTAGCACTTTTAACAACTCCATATCTTTACCTCCAGAACGGGTACGGACAACTATGCAGGCTCTAGTGAGGAGAGATAAGGTTTGATCAGCAAGGCTTATAGGGTGTAAGAGGAAATGTGGGCATGTTTGGATAGGTTTAGGATAGTATATGTGTATGACTGGTGATTTACTTGGCATTATTTGGGTAGATAGGTCAAGTTCTGAGTTTTCTTCTAGGAAGATGGTGTTTGCATGATTTGGGAGTGGATTATGGGTAGTGTTTGGTTTAGGATTGGCTGCTGGGGAAATGATACCCCAGCCAATCAGGCTTTGGATTGTGTTTCAGAGATGGAAACATTGATCTGTGGTATGGCCAGCAATTTGGTGATAGACACAATGGGCATCAGGTTTGAAATTTTTTAAAAGTGGATTTGGTAGCGGATGAGGGTCCAAGGGTTTGATCAGGTTTCGATTTAAGAAAGCCTAGTAGACTTTAGAGAGAGGAGCTCGAAGCACGGTATATTCCTTCCGGATTGGGTTTGGACGACTTTCTGGTGCCCACGAAACTGCAGGCTGAAAGATGTTGTTGACAGTAGAGACTGAGGTACTAGCAGGCTTTTCAAACTTTCTAGGAGCAAACTGCCCAGAGATTTTCTTTGATTCAACTTCCATCTTGATAAGTCCTTCTTTAATTTCTACTCCTGTTTCTCGTAGGGCTCGGAGTAAGGGTAATACTAACCTCCCATGGTTGCTCGAACATGAGGTAGAAAGTTCTTATTCACAATAGTGACTTGTTCTTATTCAAAAATTCGATTGGTCATGGTAGCTACTTTTTCTCTCCATCTTGCTATGAAGTTGTTGACTGATTCTCCAGGGTTCTGTTTAAGTATCTCTAAGTCATGGCGGGTAACCTCTAGCTCCTCGTTGTACTTGTACGGTGACATAAACTCATAGGAAATGTCCTCCCAACTGCGGATTCTAGATTCTTCAAGGGATAAGAACCAACAGATGGAGCTATCTTTCAAAGTCTGTTGGAACATCTGAGCCATTATTTCTTCGAAAGCCCCTAGGAGAGTCATGGCTGGGTGATAGCTACGGAGATGAAAGATCGGGGATCCATTGCCTCCAAACTTCTCGATATTGGGCATCTTGAATTTTTCTGGTAACTTGGCTTTAGGATAGGGAGACATGTTGGTGTAGTCCATGTACTTCCCAAAGATTCTAACTTGGTCGAATTTCTTGGTTAGCATTTTGAGGTCTTCCTTGACCTTGTTTAGTTCTTCCTCATTCTGATAAATAGTTACTGGTAAATTAGCCCCGGTCTGAGTAAGGTTTGTCATGGAAAGCTAGGCTGGCAATGGCCCGTTAATAGGAGGAGCACGTGAATCATTTTGGTATTCTTCAGTAACCCAGATAGGCTCGGGTGCAGGAGGACCCATGGCTCAAGAGAAAATGACTCCAGGATCCTCGGGGATAGGGACCCGATTTCTTTCCATCTCATGAACCTCGATTTGAAGGTTGTCAATTTTGGTAGTGAGCTGAGCTAGAACCGTCAACAAATTTGGCTGTACATTCGGCACTTAATCCGTGTTCTCCATGGAAGGTGGTGAATCTCATACTCGAAGTAAGTAAGGGTACTAACAGAACTTTGGGGTGGTTCGACTGAAGACCGAAGCCAATAGGGAGCCAGGCTAAGGGTATGTGATCGGGCTGAGAAGGAAAAAAAATTATAATTTATTTTCGAAAAAGAAGAAGGGAATTTTTTTTATTTTTGAAAAAGGAGGAAAATATTTGTGACATTTTTTGGAAAGGATGGGGACAAAAAGGTTTTTGGTATTTTTGATAAAAAAAAAAGGGAAAAATGTTTTTGGGCACTTTTGGGGAAAACGGGAGAGGAAAATACTAGAGACGGGTCTCAGCATGATTATTATGTTTATTAAGTTCTCACTTGTATTAAGTTTACCTAAATGCAAAATAAAATGCCGGACGGAACCCGAGCCTGGAAAAATTGGATTTGCAACATATGTAAAGTTATGGTTGGACTTGTAACCAGGCTCACAGGCAGGGTCCCGTTTTAAAAATTACGCGAAAATTTGGGCAGCAGGCTGACCCAAAATTTTGACAGAGTTTCGGGTCGAAACCAGCAATCTAACATACGTGTCCTAGGCTTGACACCTTTATATGGGTATGCAGTTGGTTGGGTGAATTGGAAGGGGTTCTCCCCTTTGGCGTGACTTCCTCGATATATGTCTTTCTTTTAAGGGAATCGGTACGCGTGGACAAGCCATTTGATATACCTGAGTGTACGTGAATTGCCTCGTTATACATGAATTATAAAAGGGGAACATGAAAATAGGGGAATATACAAGAAAATAAAACACCAATGTAAATAGAGTCTATCCCTCTTAAAAATAGTCCCCAGCAGAGTCGTCACTATGGTCATCCCAATCGATGCGGTTCGTTCCATAGGGGGAAAGAGGAGGATCCCTCGATGAAGAACTGCGTTGCGATCTCGTACCCTTCTCATCGAAAATGGGGCTTCGGTATTCGTCGGTATGGGTTGAATTTAAAGAGATAGATTCGCCAGCCTACTTTGCTCAAAACAGGCAAAAGAACATGTTGCCACTTCGAGACAGCGGCATCATGGACAAACTGATGCATGCGAAACCAATAGATCGGAGGTCCAGGGGCTAAGTTACGGAATGGGAAGGTGTTAGGAACCCATCCCTCCCTTTTGGTCTCTCATGGGCAAATGTTAATATTTTCCTTTATTCCCGTGAAATGTGTACATGTGTTTATATAATGGAGATTGGAACCGTTAGACCCATACCATGGAAAAAATAAGGTGAGGTCATCCACGGGAATATTCCTAAAATAATAACTACTGTAGAAGATAGAATATGAGCGTTCATCGATATATTTATTAATATTAGGAAACGATAATATATGTGGGATGAGACGCGAACAAGCATATTATATGTATATGTATGATAATTATGAAAATGAGGGATTTTGAGAAATTTTGAAAATGAAAGAAATTGTAAAATTGAAAAGTTGAAAAGTTGGACTCGAGTCTCGGATTTTAATCCGAGACGCCTATGTAGCCTATAAAGGCATCAAATTCCATGTAGTTCGAATATAGAATAGGTTTGGGGTTTATCCCATAGATTCGAATGGAATTTTTAGGTGTGTGCGTATAGAAAATGTGTTTTTAGTTTTGAAAAAATGTGGTGGATAATTTCGTTCGGAATTTACGAGTGTAACCCTTTTTTATTTATTTTTTTGAGTTTTTTTATGAAAAATAAAGTATGTGCAATATAATAATAATAAAAGCGTAGATGTTAATAGTTATGAACTAAAGTGAAACTAGATTGTGAATCTAAAGTAACTTATGCAAAAACAAGAGATTTAAAAGAGAAGGAGAAGGAATTGAACCCTCTTTGGAGCTTGAGCATAGATCTTGGATGAACTGCTTTGAATGTTGATGGATGTTGATGATAGAGAAGGATATTTTCCAAATTGGGTGTGAAAAGGATGGGTATTTAGGATTGAATGGAATTTCTCATATGGAACTTTGCTTATTTCAAGAGAATGTTACTGAGATCACTGATGCTGATGGGTTTGCTCTATGTCCTGGTAATGAGGTCATGGCCCCTATTTATAGGGAAAAAAGGGGTGACAATTGGCCTACCCCAGGGAGTGCCTATCGACAGGTCACCCTTGACACTCTACCGATAAGCAAGGTTCAGGACCTACCAATTGGCAATCTCGTGCGGACTTTTTTGGAAAAATGACTGTAGCGCATAAAATGTTGATCTGAATCGTTCACGGAGAATACTGTTAGAAAGGTATTTTAGAGGCCTTCAAGAGTCCTTTGGACCGCTCCCTAGTCCGGGAGTTGACTTTGGGTCAAATGTGGCTCGAAAGTGCATGTCAGTCCTTTGGATAGGATATCGTCGGACGCAAACGGATCGATCATCCGTATGGTAAGTCAAAATCGTGTAAGGGGCAGAACGTTTGAAAGGTTAGGAGATAGAACTAGACGTTCCAAAGAGTTTCGCTCATTTCGGAAAGATGACCTTGGTCAAGCGGGGCTCGGAAGCGCTCGGTGACCTCTCAGAGTAAAACGTATCGTTCACCCGTACCGTAGGTCAGAATCGCGCACAGGGTGGATCATTAGAATGGGTATTCAGTGCCCTTTGTAGATTCATTCAGTGTCGTTCGAGCTAAAGAGTTGACTTTGGTCAAACAGAGTCCGGCAGCGCCTAATGGCCTCCGGATTAATTTTTGAGGGAAAACTGATCGTTCATTCAAATCAGTTTTGTGTATGGGGTGGACCATTGAAAAGGAGTTTCAGTTCCCTTCTAAGATTCAAAGAGCTTTCTCTCTGGCGGTGGAGTTGATAGGGGTCAATTCGGGGCCCAGGAACACCCGACAGCCTCTGAATCAGTTTTCAGAAGTGAAATGGTTCGTTCGCCCGAACCGTTATGTCGATTCGCACGGGGGGCGTTCAAAATGGTATTCGGATCCTTTCAAAGATTCAAAGATATTTCTCTCTAACAAAAGAGTTAACTGGAGTGAAATGGGGCTCGGGGGTGCCCAATGGCCTCTAGATCGGTACTCAGAGTGCGAACGAGGTTTGTGGTGGAAAGGGGAAGTGCTAGGACTCCAAGGAGAGACTTAGGGGGTCTTAGAATGTGGTGTCTACACTATCAGTCAAATTATTTTGTCCAAACAAAATAAAGCCAATATTACAAATTTTACAATAAACATTACAAACTTGACACATGATAAATTTGTCCTTACACCAACTCCTCACACTTCCACACACATTATGTTGGAATGTTTTCTTACGGCTAACCGTAACAACCAAACTAAGTAGACTCTGATCTCTTGGATACACGGGGTATATAGGTGAAATACCGAGTCCTTCTCATGAGCAAAGGCCTCGAAAATATTTCACTCGATATATTGTCACAATATATATGCAACCAACTCTCATATTACCTTGTAAACCATCAATCATACTTCGAACAAGATATCAAACTATCTCAAACCTTGGTTTTTCGTCCACCTACACACACACACACACACATTAATAGTCCTCCATTATACATGCCTAGTTCCTTCACACCCGTACATATTAACGGCCACCCATTACCAGAATACACATTCACACACAATCACTCTTGTGTACCCACACTTCTCACAAATACCATTTTTCATACCTAAGCACTAAGATATATTTTAGGGGATCCTCAAACTATGGTTTCTCAGCATGATCTAAAATAAACTAAAAGGTAATCAGATAATTTAATGAGAGATAATAATCATATAGATAAGGAAGCATAAAGAACAAGTGGGGTACCTAATACCTTTCTCACTCGTAACCCAGTTCCCAAATCGATAACAAGAATGTTTAGATCAATCGTAGACCTAAATCTTCCTTAGGATTAGCGCAAAAGGGCTAATCCAAACCTTTTTTTATATAAAATAAAATGGCGACTCTAGAGAACTTAAAACCCCTCACACGAAAACTTAGGTTTAGGTCTAAAACTGGTGCATGCAACAAAACCGAATATGGTGTCTAATAGCTTCAATGAGCAATCATCACTCACGTGAACAAATAAATCGACTTTAAGTAGAAACGATGGACCAAGAGACAGGCACTCTTGCATCCTTATGGGGATCAAAAAATCGACGAGGCGCCGCTAGCCGATGTAGTATCCTTCATTCTCCTCAAGTCCCGTTCGGGCCCCATAACACCACAGTGGTGACTCTAATTGGGATACATCAAGCGAGTCAAATTATCCTTATGATTCCTTTATATTATACTTAATATCGGTCCCTCGCATGAATACTTTACTCACATTGTTAAAATTATTTAAAGTCCTTAGTTATAAATTTCCTCACAACGTAGATACGTGCTTAGGTAACCATGTAGAGCATTGTCCATTTTGTCCAAACATATAGGGGCATGCAAAGGACCTTGCGATAAATCAAACATCAAAGTACATAAAACTAAAGATTACATGTTCTGCATCACAGACTACATAGTCTTGATTTTCATATTTTTTTAACCCTATACCCTCGAGGTTAAAAGAGGTCAGCTGAAAGGCTAGTCACTGGTGAATATTTTCTCTCTTTTCTCCCACCCATTGTGCATATCGTGCATCTTCTCTCTCAATCACACAATCTCGATGATCGAGAACATTTGGAGCTCATCTAGTACTGGGGTATATTTTATAGGCTTTCACATTTATTCAGTACTAAGATATAGTGGTTTAACACGTACCTTAAAGGTTGTCCAGTCCCAACATCCTGATATATAATGATCCTTGACAATGAAAAGTGATCCACCGATCACCGATTTTCATTTCCTTTTGCATATAGAGAAGCTTTAGGTACACACCCTATTGCACAAAAATAACATAAACTTACTGAGGAGGCCCTTTTGTGCATGTGCTTTAGGCAAAGATAATCTTTTTAAAAAAATTCTCAATTTTATTATGCACAAATATGTGAACCACTTTAATTAACCCAATTTTATCTTTTTAATCTAAACATGCATCTGGTGAGATTAAAAAGATAAAGTAAAGAAAGTTCACAATACCAATGTACGAGGAAATCACTAAGGGAAAAAAAACTCGGACAACCCAAGCCAGACAATCACTATAATACGAAAATACAAAGGAAGAATACAGTTTTACTCAATGACTCGATCCCCAAAGGCCTTGATGCCTCTTTTTATCTTCTACCGCTCCTCTACAGTGCCACGTAGGAGTCCACTAACGCAAGCATCCATAGCACACGAGTCCAAGTATGCCTCATAATCCATCGATACAACCTCAATAACTGTCTAAAATTAGGAACACGGAGTCCACCGTTTCTTCATCGTAATCAGCACGCACGGAGTCCACTGCACGAACACAGTTATTCTAATGATGGACGAATGAAACCATTGGTGCAAACCAAGATCACTATTGTAACACCTTGCACATTTTGGCAAGCGAGGTGGCCAGTCGCCACCTCTAAAACAATACCCAACGTCACTAATTAAGTTAACATTCTCAGTATGTGACATATATTTGAGATATTTAAAAAAATCATAAGATATAATCAAATTTATCCAACAAATATAACCATTAATGCAATACAAAAATCCATCACCGAAATAATCTCCAAAATAAATCCAACTCCAAATAAATATAAATCCCAAGTGAAATAATCAAACTATAAATATCTGGTAGAAATCGTTAACAGTTGTGGAACCAATTAGCCCACCAAATCCATAAATGAAAGCCTCATAATAAATGTGACGGAAATGGAAAGTTAATCTAAACTACTAAAGTAACTAAAATAAAGCCCGGTTGCATATCCAAAATTATATCCAATCACTCTTATGCAGCTACTCTAGCGCTATACCTGAATTATTAGTCAACGCAATGGCTCAGACCCCACCGCATGGATAATAGTTACTCCTCCCAATTAGGGTCCGTGAACCCATACAATAGCATTATACATGATAAACATCACAATAGAGTGTTTTAATTTAAATGAGATATAAATTAACACGCGAGTACAATAAACTACTACCATCTACCCACATAACTAAGCCACCCCAAATTCTTAAGTCCAATTATGATATTCTAGTCATGTAATTATGCTAAAACTACCGATTCATTTTAAATCGATTAACCAAATTATTGTAATAGCGGCACCGTCATAGCCAGTCGACTCATCTATTTGTCCTGCAGTTATTCGGGACCACCTAAAGTTTTACACCACATATATCCCCCCTCTCGCTATAGTCAGTTGGCCCAATTTTCATTAGCCCTACACTTACTGACGAGGTTCCACGCATGACACATCCTAGCAGCCAGCCAGCCCACCCGATTTCTGTTAGCCCGGCACTTATTGGTGACACCAACACACACCCATGTCTCTATAGTCGGTCAGCCCAATTTCGTTAGGCCTGCACTTATTTACAAGGAAAAATTTATTTTAATACCCGTTTATCATCTTAGGCATTAATTCTCAATTTTATCAAGTTATCATATTTTCTATTAGCCCCACTCTTTTATCAAGAATAAATACCCTAGTCCCATACCAAGAGGCCTCCAAAACACAAATATATCCTAACCTATCATTTAGGAATAATAATAAATAAATCACTACATAACCTCGCACCTAGGCTAACGATCTAATGGAAAACGATGTATAAATCAGCCCCACCTCAAAATTTTCTATCCATAAAAATATACACTAACTAGTCCCATACCTAGAAAGTGTTACCAACAACTAGGACTACCTACTAGTCTCATACCTAGCAAGAAACCTAAAATAAGGTGAGAGCACTAACTACCCCGACAATCCTGTCGTCCTCGAAGTGCAGTTATTTTTTTTTAGTAACACAATTAATGATCACTTAAGGCATATTTTCAACCGATTACAATAATTCCTTCAATTAATCAAAAGATTACTACTTATCCGATTTATGTCCATTTAATTATAACATCAATTAGAAAATCCATAATTTGACCATTTATAAAATCTCCATTCATAAGCATATTAAGGGGAACATAACAATAAATAATCAAATTTTTCAAGAGGCACATAAACATCTTAATTTTTACAAGTTGAATTAAATCTATAACATCCCTGTGATTTATTCTACAAGTCAACGTCATAAATTCTAGTGAAATCCCAATATCTAATATAAGCATACAAGGGTTTTTAGTCTTGATTTGTATAAAGATGTAAGTAAACATCGTCCCGAAATTTGTTTTCACTTTCCCTAATTAGTCTCTATGTTTATTTTAAGAAAATGTGATAATTAGTGTTTAGGCTACATTTGAAACGCATAACACTAAAGGGGACCAATAGAAGTACTCATGCCTGTGAATCATTTGAAGAATCTGATTAGATGGTTGCATTCCTCTCGAGAAAACAATAAAAACACATTCTTGAACGATTTTGAGAAAACCCAATTATAGGAGGCTACTGATTTTTGAACGTTCTTGAACATTATTGGGTTGAAAGTTGTGTTTAATGGGGTTTAGGTTTTGTAGATGAGAGAAACAAAATTATGGGAGGCTACTAATTTTTGAGAAGGCTAAAATGTATTTTAAAATTCCAAAACCCGTCACTTTATGTTTATATACCAAAAAGAATTTGAGTCCTAATCAATACAAACACTCAAAATTACATTACGGATGATCAGACCATTAGAATTGGCATAAATTTTGATATGTTATAGCTCACGATAAGACGAAGATGCTATAAACAATTTAGCTCGATCAGACGGTCGAATTTTTTTTTCTCCTTGGGTTAGATCCACCCCCGGTTTTTATTTGAAAAGTCACAATTTCCAAATTTCAATCCCAATTTAAATTTTAGTTAAAACCTTATTTTTTTACATATAAACCCAACATTTTTACATACCAAAATTAAGTAGATTCCCAAAAATTTAAATTCCTAACAGATTTCATGTTTCAAAAGCACGGGGCGTTACATACTTCCACACTAGCATAGGAATTTCATCCTCGAAATTCAATGAAGCGTAAACGCAAAAAAATAAAATAAGGCTCACATATGCCTACCCGTAGAATGCCACAATTGGGCTCCCATACACCCAATACTATACGCACTTACCCCGCGAACAAAATATAATATGTATGTACTATATATATATATATATATATATATATATATATATATATATATATATATATATATATATATATATATATATGAAATAATATGTATTGTGCTACCCCACTAGCCACGTCTTGTATCCTCATGCGCCTACTCTACCTGAGGCTCTCGAGTCGCAAGCAAATAACACCTACCTAATGTGGGTGCTACTGGCGCTCCCTGCATACCTAGTGTTGTCGGTGCTGGAAGCCCTTGGCTCTGTTGGCCCTGTGCTCCTTGGCCTTTTTGTCCCTACCTCTTAGGACACCTAGAAGCTCGTTGCCCTACCTCTCCACAAATAAAACACGCAACCCTAAAAGGTCCAGGATGTCTACCCAGAATTTTCTCACCTTGTTGTCCTTGTCCCTGACCCTAAGGGCCCTTCTAGACATTATTGCTCAGCTGCTCCTGACCTGCTCGCTTTCTCTTCCACAGCTGGTCATTGCGACCCTTGTTCTCCCTTCCTTTACCATTCGTCTATGGCCTATTTCCTAACTTCTTTTGGTACTTCACTTTCTCTTTCCACAATAACAGTGCAACGTCCACCACTTGGTGTAAGTAGTGTACATCGGATTCCCCAACACTATCTACTTAATAGACCATGATAAACCTTTAATGAAGCATTCCATCTTCTTCACCTCCGTATTCACCTCCTCCGGTACAAACATCAATAGATTCGTGATCTCCTGCTCATACTCAGCAACTAACTTCGAACCCTACTCCAAGTTCAAAAATTCCCCCTTCTTCGCACTCCAAATCGAATACGGAAAATACTTGCCATTAAACTTCACTAAAAAATGTCCATAACTCAGGCGATCCCTATCCTAATACGTGGTGACACTCTCCCACCACTGTAACGCATCCCCAGTCAGTTTAAACGTAGCTAACATTTTCTTTTACACGTCAGTACGATCTATCATCTTCAAGTGTCTCTTGTCTCTTCTCAATTGGTGATAAACCGTTGGGTCAGACCCCCTACGAAGGTGGGAGGATTTCCCTTGCGAAAACTGGCTCTCACTCTGTCCCAAATCGAAGCGGGTGTAACCTTCTGTTGGGCCTATAAAGTCACCCACCTCTGTCTCCCTATCTCAATACCGGTCGTCGTGGTCTCACATGTGATAGCCACTAACTCCTCGGTCCCCAAAACAAACTGACATTGTCTCTCTAAAACTACGGGACTAAAAATAAATCTTTCTCTCCTATGTTCAAATCTCCTAGTGTTCGCCATCTGAAAAGGTAGGAAGGAAATAACATGAGACTCGGAATAAATAATATTACAAATCATCAAAAGGAATCAAAGATAGGCCATGCGGAAGCTAAAATGGGCTCACAACCTATGAAACCTAAAGCCATGCTCTAATACCATTTATAACACCCCGCGCATTCTGGCAAGCGAGGTGACCAGCCGTTGTCGCCAAAACAACACCGAGGGTCATTAATTAAGTTGTCATTTTCACCATATGACAGATATATGATATATTTAAAGCATATTCATAGGATATAATCAAATTTAGCCAACAAATATAACCATTCATACAATATAAATATCCATCACCGTGATAATCTCCAAAATAAATCCTACTCCAAATAAATATAAATCCCAAATGAAATAATCCAACTATAAATATCTGACATAAATTGTAAACAACTGTGGAACCGATTGGCCCACCAAATCAATAAATGAAAGTCTCATAATAAATGCGACAAAAATGGAAAGTAAATCTAAACTACTAAAGCAACAAAAATAAATATCCGACTGCATCTCTAAAATTATCTCCAATCACTCTTATGTCGCTACTCCAGCGCTATACCTAAAATGTTCGTCAACTCAATGGATCAGATCCCACCGCATGAATACTAGCTACTCCTCCCAATTAGGGTCTGTGAACCCAAATAATAGCATTATATATAAATATCACAATAGAGTATTTTAATTTAAATGAGATTTAAATTAACATGCGAATAAAATAAACTACTACCATCTACACACATAATTAAGCCACATAAATGCTTAAGTCCAATTATGATATTATAGACATGTAATTATGCTAAACCTTTCAATTCAATTCACCTCAATTAACCAAATTATTATATTAGCAGCACCGTCATAGCCAGTCGACCCTTCTATTTGTCATGCACTTATTCGGGACTGCCTAAAGTTTGACACCACACACATTCCCTTCGCTATAGCCACTAGGCCCAATTTTTGTTAGTCCTGTACTTATTGACGAGGCTCCACGCACGACACGTGACAATAGCAAGCCAATCCTATTTCTATCAGCCCGGCACTTATTGGTGACGCCAACACACACCCATGTCGTTATAGTCAGCCAGGCCAATTTAGTTAGCCCTGCACATATTTACGACGCAAAATTTATTTTATTACCTGTTTATTATCTTAGGCATTAATTCTCAATTTTCTCAAGTTATCATCGTTTATGTTAGCCCCACCCTTGTATCAAGCATAAATCCTCAAACCACCCCTAGTCCCATACCTAGAGGTCTCCAAAACACAAACATATCCTAACCTATCATTTAGGAAGAATACTTACGAAAATCACTATCTATCCTCACACCTAGGCTAATGATCCAATGAAAAACGATGTACAAATCAGCCCCACCCCAAATCATTCCATCCGTAAAAATCTACACTAACAAGTCTCAAAACTAGAAAGCGTTACCCACAACTAAGGTCTACCTATTAGTCCCATACCTAGCAAGCAATATAAAATAAAGTCACAGCACTAACTACCCCGATAATCCCGTCGTCCCCACTGTGTTCGTTTTTTTTTAATAACCCAATTAATAATCACATAAGGCATATTTTCAACTGATTACAATAATTCCTTTAATTAATCACAAGATTACTACTTATCCGATATTATGTCTGTTTAATTATAACATCAATTAAAAAATCCATATTTCAACTATTTATAAAATCTCCATTCATAAGCATATTAAGGTTCACATGACAATAAATAATCCATTTTTTCAAGAGGCACATAAAAATCTTAATTTTTACAAGTTGAATTAAATTTATAACATCCATACGATTTATTTTACAAGCGAACGTCGTAAATTCTAACATAGTCCCTATCTCTAATCTAAGAATACAAGGGCTTTAAGTCATAATTTGTATTACATATTTGATTAAAAATCGTCCTGAAATTCCCTAATTAGTCTCTACGTTTATTTTTTTTAAATGATAACTAGTATTTAGGCAACATTTAAAATGCATATTACTAAAGGGGAACAATAGAAGTACCAATGCAATGAAAATCGTTTGAAGAATCTAAATGGATGGTTGCATTCCTCTCAAGAAAATAATGAAAACACTTTCTTGAACGATGTTGTGAAAACCCGGTTTAGCTCTTCAAAACTTGGGTTGAAAGTTGTGTTCAATAGAGTTTAGGTTTTGTAGGTGAGAGAGAAGGAAATTATGAGAGTCTACTAATTTTTAGAAGGCTAAAGTGTATATTAAAAGTCCTAAACCCGTCACTTTATTTGTACATACCAAAAATAATTTTAGTCATAATCAAATACAAACACCCAAAAATACATTACGAAAAATTAGATCGTCGGAATTGGCAGGAATTTTGGCGTGTTGTAGCTGACGGCGAAACGAAGCTGCTGTAAAAATTTCAACTCGATCAGGTGACCAAATGTTTTTTATCCTTAGGTTGGATCCTCCCCCTATTTTTATATGAAAATTCACAATTTCCAAATTTTAATCCCGATTTAAATTCTAGTTAAAGCCATATTTTTTATATATATAAACCAACATTTTTACATACCAAAATTAAATAGATTCTAAAAATTATTTTTTCAAAATTTTTAAATTCCTAACATATTTATGTTTCAAAAACACATGGTGTTACATCTATGACATAAGAATTATGTAAACTTGGATCTTGAAACAAGGAAGGATGTTTATGATTTTAGCTTTGAAAAAACTTTGTAAACGATTTGTAGAAAAAGTATTTATTTATGTTCAGTTCTGCACGCCATTTTTCTGAGTTAAAGACGCCTTAAATAATAAAACACAATTTCTGAGGCGGCGCATCGTTCGAACGAGAAAAAGTAGTCGTTCGAACGAAATTAGCATCTCGTTTGAATGGGAGAACAATCTCGTTGGAACGAGGTATAAATTCGTTTGAACTAGGTTAAATGTAAGACATAGTTCATATGACTCTAAACTTGATTTAACTCAGAAAAGATTTTTAAAAATAGTTTTAAATAAAATAATATCCTTATAAAAAAATTCGAGAACCATAAACCATTATGAATTCATACCTGAACAAATCTTCAAAATCATATGAAGACTGAAAACGTGCCTAGAAAATGCGACATGATCTATCTTTGAAGCTTGTCCGCTACGTCTTCATCACAATGTCACAGGCTTAAGGGAATTGTGACATATAAAAACTATCCTACAACTCAAAGTGGTTTTTGTCTGAAATAATGCCAAAACACACAAATTGACACTATTTAGAAATTTGTCCTTACAAATCTCCCCATTTGGCTATTTTGGGACAAAACCAAAAACAGTGAAATGCTAAGTCGGTCCGTCAAGCCAAATGTCCTATGCTCCATCTCATAAGCCCAAAAATAAAAATACAGGACACAGACTGAATATGTAGGACCGAAAAACATAAGTTGTCTGAATGTGATATAGCCGAAAAATCTGAATCTCTGAACAATCATTACACACACGAAATAAACAAATTACCAAGTGAAGTATGGAGGAATAAAATTTAATACATAAATAATATGATCAAATCTCAAAACGTCAAATCTCAATCAAATATCAAATCTCCCCTTAAATCACACACACACACACACACACACACACACATATATATATATATATATATATATATATATATATATATATATATATACCTCTTTTTCCTGGAATAGACAACTGGTGGGACAAATAAATAAAGAACACAATATCTAGCATGAGTATAGTATGTGGAGCATAACTCGATAATAATGAGTAAATAGCTAATAAAGTATCATAATGTGACAAAGTATAGTAAGTAAACAGTCACATGAATAAATCATCACTATAACAAATGATGTGACTAAACAAAATGTCTTTCAATAATGAAGTATACTAATGAAAAATGAATAATCCAAGTCCACTGCATATAAACTGCTAGTAAATAATCAGAAGTACCATATGAGAATATCATAATAATATCTAGCTTACAGGTACTGAAATAGAGCAGAAAAAGTTTCAAAAAATTTCAAGTCGTTTGAACGAACCAAGGCGTCGTTCAAACGATAAAGATATCTCGCTAGAAACGATAGTAATCTCACTTCAAGTACCCAAAAAGTGAGCCTCATTCGAATATCGTTTAAAGCATGGCATCTAACGACCTTCTAATGACCTAACACTATACGTCAAAAACATCTCGTGTGAAGCTTGCTGGAATCACTCATCGAACGACATGACAAAGTCGTTCAAACAACTCTGACTTCTCGTTCTAACAACAGAAATATTTCTCGATTCCAACACAAAAAAATATACAAACTCAGTCCAGAATAAAGTTCCATAGATATAAACACCTGATACTTAATAGGTAAAATAAACTCAAAAAGAAAAAATAAGTTACACTTTAACACGTATCAATGTGCCTAAACATGGAATGGAATGAATGGGTGTGATCTAACACAAATAAATTATCATTCAAACACATAGATATGTTCAAGAAGCTCTAATTGACCGCTAAATGTCATCAAACTATGGTTTAGCCATATGTGACTATTATAAATTGAACTTATTAAACTAAACATACATAGTGCACACAAGTCTAGAGTTTCGACGATTCTACCAAACAATAGCATCATGAAACGACTTTTTCAACCTAGGACTCATTATGCAAACTCGTTCATCTTCAACTCAACTCCCTCAAAGATAAACATAAATGATAATTATTTTATATTTCAATCATCTTTTGAAGTTCTATTTTATCATTTAAGAGATTTCCTATTTGTCGCTTTTTGGCAAAGCATTCTCTTTTTAATGCCTTATTTTTTTTCTTGGGCTATTTTAAACGGGGACTTTCACAACAAATCAGCCTCTCTCTTGCATCCCTTTCCCGTGTACACTTATATTTTTTTAATAAGAAATAAATATCTTCACGGACAACGATTCTTACATGCACAACGCCCCCAAGTCTTATATGTGTGTAGATGACAAGATTGAGAGGAGAACGACTCACCAAAATCAAATGTACTTGACAAGTCAAACATTCAAATAATCTTGTGTATATGTGTGCAATAGCATATACATAGTCAAATCTAAATGAAAATCAAGTTCGAAACAAATCATGACCAAATGATCTATCCACATGAAAATAATGAAGTGAACGGGGTTCAAGCACAACAATATGCCAAACCATAAGTGTAAACTCAAGACACAAAAATCAAAAATCTTTTTGCGTTTTTTAAAATATTTTTTACCCAAAAAGGAAAATCTATTTGTATTTTCAAAAAATATGAAACTAACATTCTTTTTTATTTTTTCAATAAGATTCAATAAAAAAATATAAATGATACACATGCCATAACATTAAAAAATATATATCATGAAGAAAAAACTAGGGTATGACAAAAATATCTAACACGATCATTCGTAAGATCTACCGTGGGAAGAATCACGTGCAAGCAAACGAGAGTCATGAAGTCTAATTCCTAAATTCTTTAAGTTCGATTTCTTAACCCAAGTAGGTGATTAATGACACACGGGAATTTTGGGAACCAAAACGACTTTATTCTTAAACTTCCTAGGAGGATTTTTAAGGTAGTAGTAATAATGCCTAAGGTGACCCTTTCTACCGCAATGAGTGCAAGTGTAGATACGGAGGGGAATGTTACCTAAATTTGTACCTCTCCTAATGTTCCTAGTTGGCGCTCTCACACGTGTGGTGTTGGCTTTGGGAATGGGACAAATACGATCATCGAAGTCAATTTCACACCTATCACCTTTGATTTGGACGGTGCCTAACATCTTATCTAACTTTTTTGACCTAGCCATTAAATCAAACTTAACCTTACTCGAATCTCTCAAGATATCCTCAAGTTATCCTATCCTAGACTCCATAAACTCTAGAATTTACTTGTTCATCAAATCACGAAGACTATCTCTCTCACCCTCAACATATTTTAGTTTCTCTCGAAGAGTCCTCTCACATGCCCTAATATCCTTAATCAATGCATCATTATTTTTTATAGCACGTTCTTTCAACCTAGATTTCAACTTCAAGTTAGCCTTTTTTACCTTCACAGTTTCTGTATATAATGCACGGAAGGCCACTTATTACTCATTCTCATCTACACCCTCATCTGCACTCACTTCACCCTCAGTTACCTGGGGTTCATTCACTATGACCTCGAAAGTGCCATTCACATGAGTATTTTCATGAGTAGATTTATCGCCGTCACTCACATGACAAACCATAAACGCGATGTATTTACACTCAATGTGGGAACCCTCTCCCTCTTTCGGACTATCACCAAGTGTAGTGTTAAATGAAATCGGTTTCTTGCCCTCCTTCTTAAGTCTAGTGGGTAACTTTGCTACTCTATGGCCATAACCCTCACAACCAAAACACCTATCTGACACATCCTTCTTAACATTCTCACTTCGATTCTTAGGGAGGTGATCAGCCTTATTGTTCTTATTTTTCTCAAACCATTTTTCATCTTTCGATTGCTTTTGTAATTTGAGAAATTTTTTGAACTTCTTTTCCAATAGGGCCACATCTTCGAATTCGGTGTCAGACTCATCATCTAAAACTTTAGTTTCCTACTTCAAGGATTTCAAAGTAATGCCCTTTTTCTTTTTTTATCACTTGCTTGGAGGTAAACATGTTAAGCTCATAAGTTTGTAGGTCATTTATACGCTCTTCAAGTTTCGTTGAGTCGGGCATAACCAAAGAGGTTAAAATGGTCACCTTTGGATTAAATCTATTAGGCAACGACCTTAAGATATTATTTATTAATCGACTGTCGGGTATCTTCTCTCCCAAATTATACAATGAGTTAACTATATCATACAATCTAGTGTAGAACTCATCAAAGGTCTCATTCGCTAACATCTTGATCGTCTTAAACTGGGTGGTGAGGTTTTTTTGTTTGGAAGTCTTAACAGTGTTGGTTCCTTCATGGGTGAGTTGGAGTATATCCCAAACCTCTTTTGACGTCTCACACATCATAATACGGTAGAATTCCTCTTGGGTGACTGAAGAAAATAGAGCATGTAAACCTTTAGAATTATATAGCGATAATTTATGCTCATCATCAGTCCATGACTCAACGTGTTTTAAACTAATGTCCTCTACCTCTCATGCGACTAGTGGAAACCACCCATTTAAACCTCTAACCAAACACTCTCATCTATAGACTTAAGTGCACACTAAATACGCATTTTCCAGTAAGCATAATTAGATCCATCAAACATAGGTGTTCAAAAAACATCAAACATTCTGAAATCCATACATAAAGACACAAAAGATCACTCGCACGGTAAAATAGTGATTTTAGCTCTCATATCAATTTGAGAGGGACCTTTTGTGTATGTGCTTAAGGTAAAGATAATCTTTTAAAAAAAATTAACTTTTATTATGCACCAAATATGTGAACCAATTTAATTAATCCAATTTAATCTTTTTAATCCTAAACATGCATCTAGTGAGATTAAGCAGATAAAGTAAAGCAAGTTCACAATGCCGATGTACGAGAAAATCGCTAATGGAAAAAACCTTGGATGGTTCAGGACAGACAATCACTATGATATAGAAATTACAAAGGAATAATACAGTCTTAATCAATGGCTCAATCCCCACAAGCCTTAACGCCTCTTCTTATCTTCTATCTCTCTGCCACAGTGCCACGTAGGAGTCCACCCACGCAAGTGTCCACAGCACACGAGTTCACGTATGCCTCGGTATCCACCGATACAGCCTCACTAACCATCTATGATTAGGAACACATATTCCACCATTTCTTCACCGTAATTATCGCTCATGGAGTCCATCGTACGAACAAAGTTCTTCTAATGATGGAAGAATCAAACTAGTGGTGCAAATCAAGATCTCTATGACATAAGGATTAAGTAAACTCGAATCGTGAAACAAGGAAGGTTGTTTATGATTTTAGCTTTGGAAAACCTTTATAAAAAAATTTTAGAAAACGTATATCTTTATGTTCAATTATGCATACCTCGAAGACACCTTAAATAATAAAACATAATTTTCGAGGCGATGCATCATTCGAACGAGAAAAAGTAGTTTTTCGAATGAAATCGGCCTCTCATTTGAATGAGAGTACCATCTTGTTTGAATGAGAGAACAATCTCATTGGAATGAGGTATAAAGTCATTTGAACCATGATAAATGTAAGACAAGTTCACACGACTTAAACTCGATTTAACTCAGAAAATTTTTAAAAACAATTTTAAATAAAATAAAATCCTTATAAAAAATTTCGAGAACCATAAATAATTATGCATTCATACCTGAGAAAATCTTGAAAATCATATGAAAATTGAAAACGTGTACCGAAAATGCGACATGATCTGTCTTTGAAGCTTGGTCACTAGGTCTTCATCACAACGTTATGGGCTTAAGGGAATCGCGACATATAAAGACGATCCAATTACTCAAAGTGGTTTTTGTCCGGAATAATGCCAAAACATACAAATTGACATAATTTGGAAATTTGTCTTTACACTTATGATCCACTTATCTAGAAAAAAAATTCAAAATTGTCTGACCACTAGAGGCTAGTTCAAAACCCCTCAGATTCCAGGTTAAATGTCTTTCCCATTTATACGAAAGGTAAAACGGTATGAATTCGCTACTCATTGCCAAGACAGAATTCCTTTACGTTGGATTTCCCTTACCATTTTTTATTTTGATAAAATAATCTCGCTCCTCATACAAAATATAAGAGCTCAAACCCCGTTCACCCGAATCCAATGGGACTCTGTTTAGTTCTTCCCCTTTGAAGATACTACAGAATAAAAATATATAAAAAATAAAATATTGTCCATAGACGATTAAAAATTGATTAAATAATTGGATCAAAAAATTCATACATGTGTGAATCCTTATCCCCTATATGTTGTCCTTATGTGTTTCTTTCTGTCTGCAAAATCCCGAACGAAAATGTCCCTACTTTTTTGTAGTTATCGTTACCAGTAAAAATTCACACTAATTTCTTACCCAGGAAACTTGATCTTGCACTCCGTTTACTCATTTAGTTTTCATCAACGAGCTCCCTACCCATGACATCCAAATCTGTTATGCAGTACGTTTCATGACTACTGAACAATACCAATCTCCATTTGTAATGGATCGTGTTTTGAGACAACTAGAAAATATCACCCCCTCTCATAACACCATGTAGTTAAAAATCAGGGCACTAGGCCAACCATATGTTCGCCTATAAGTTTCTACTGCTAGGACCATAATTAGAGAGAACATACTCCCTCATCTATCCCAAACACTTGTATTCGACCCACAATAACGATTGGGACAACTTCGATCAACCCTCAAGTACCCCCTGCACTGACTCCCCTGCTAATATTGATGCCCTCCACTATCTAGTACCATTTTCCCCTTATGTTTACTTCGATCCCTACATTCAGTACCCTGAGTACCCACAACCCACCTTTCAAGGCCCCCCACGATCTGAGTATGTATCTCCTTTACCAGCTAATGAGGTTATTCCTCCTACTCCAAACCAAGAGATAACACAGGTTCAATTTGAGTTATATATCCTCTAAAAAGCCATCAACAAGATGCAAATTATGGCTGAGCTTAATAAAATTTAGAAAATATCCCTCTGCCCCAAAGATTAAGATGCTTATCTTCAAAACATAGGAAGGATTAGGCTCTTCATCTGCCCATTTGTCTAACTACCACCTTCAAATGCAGGTCTAAAACGTAGACCTTGGAGAACTAGAGAGAATGTTCTCCTTTACTCTATCATAAGGAGCCCTCACCACGTATATGTGCCTGAAATGTGAGGGAATTGATAAAATCTTGGATGATGTATGTCATGCCTTTCCTAAATAGTACGAATAAAATGATGATCTTGGCATTATACGTAAGGACTTAGAGATGCTCAAGAAAGAGGAGGGAGAAGCAGTTGGAACTTTCATCACTCGATGGAGAGAGAAAGTTGGTCAAATGGTCAACCTCTAGTGGAAAATGATCAGATTGAGATCATGATCAAACACCTTTGAAATTTAGTACAAATCAAAGTAGGGCTCACCTAAAAATGTTGGTCGCCAAAGTGACCAAATTTATAGAAGACTCTCATCGATCGACAAATTAGTTCTCCACTCGTAATAACTCACTTAGAGCCTCCACATATCACGTCACTACCTTTGTGATCAGTACACAACCACAACCATGCATGTCTACTAATACCTCCCCATCCATGGTAGCTATCTCTGAACCTTTATGACTAGGAACCCCTTCCTAAAAAAATTATCGCGTTGTTCCCCCCCCCCCCCCCCAAAGAGTCCCTAACACGGCAAAGTCCCCTCACGGATCTTCAAGATCATATTAATTGAGTCTTCACCAAGCTAAAATTGGATATTCTCTTTAAACCCCTCAACCTTAGGCCACCCCCTACCATCCTATACAATAATTGGAGGGCTAACTCACTGTGAGTTTCATATGGGGCCCGATCACATCATGGATAACTGTTGGGCCTTGAGATATGACATTAAAGACCTCATTGATGTCGGGAGTCTCATCCTGCCAAAGCCCAATGTTACAAACAACCCCTTTATATCATCCTAACCCACGTACCAAAACCTTAACAAAAACCCCAACCCCAAACATCGACCCATCCACCTTGATAGTCCTCGTTCATCATAAACCGAGGATGAGGACACACTCACCCTTCCAAACAACAACCCCTCTAAGCACACCATCGTGCGCCATAAAATCCTTATCGAAACTAATCCCATCAATGATCATATGACATTCGTCATCATGGCCATACACATCCTAAAAACTAACCAATGCTACCCAAACTTCCTCTTGGTCACGGATTTCATGCCCTCGTGGATAAAATAGATCACTCAGTCGAGTGGGAGGACATGTATGTTGAGTACCTTCAATAAACTGAACGTATCACCTTTGCGGTACTGATCCAATCCATCAAGTGGGATGAATCGACCTCTGAGGTACATTCATTTGTCCTCATGAATTCAGGAATCAATAGCGACGCCCACTCGCCCGTTACTTCAAACACCTTCTCAGTTATCTCTCGACAAACCATGGGAACACCACATCTTCAAGTTGCCAGACAGAGGAACCCATAGTTTATACAACTCGATATCTTAGACCCCCGATACTGATGAGTGCAAGGGACCAACAATTCAAAGTAGATGACCGCATTACTTAAAATTTTTGAGTCTATCACCAACTATTGTGCACGGTGGAAGAAAGAATTAGATCCCACATAGATAACAGAGACATCGCCTGAGAGCCAGAACTAATATTTAACCTCGTCCTAATAACATACGTCCCACATAAAAGTCTTCAAAAAGAGAGGTGGAACTTACTCCAAAAAAAATGAAAAGGGTTATTGTTGCCCAGCTAATCTTCCGGAATGAGTGTGATAGGTAATGAGGAATGATCGCCCGATTCCCTTCACAGGGACCTGAGACACGAGTCTTTCCTCTTGGTATCATTCATATGATCCAATATGAATCTAGGGGTAATGTCGATCCTTCTCACCTGATCGGTCTCAAAACCCAAGCTAAACACCACTTTGGGAAAATCGGAGCCTACCACGAGACTTTTATCCCCCAAGCCCAAACAAGTCTATGATGCGCACCTATAAGAACAGGGAATTATAAATTACTTTGAGAATATCTTAATCACGGAGAGGAATATATCTCTGATGCCCATACATGATTTTTTCCTCAACCTTCGAGTGTAGACAATGATGACATGATGGGACCACTCGTGAGGGAAAGGACTAGGACTTCACGAATAAAGACCCACAGACTTCGAGGATCTTCGAATCCGAGATGACAAATTTGGGATTGAATGCAGAGCTACCACTGAGGAACTTAACTACCTTGAATAACACGAACACCAGATCAACCATATGAAAAGTTAAGGCTACACTACAGACTGTTTATGACCATGTCTCTCATATGACGGATAACCCCTCTAATTTTTCAACAGTGAGGGAGAACTGAAATACCCTAGTGTCAACATGTACCAAAGTATCCACTCCACCATATAGGATGACTTGATGATGGAAATATAAGATTTCATTTACGAATCTATCGAAGTAGATCCCGAGAGACAAGAAATCATCCCCTAGGCTAAAAGGCACCCCACGTGGAATCATCTTGCTACTCATAGTGAGCTAGACTTAATCATCCTTCGATTGGTCCCCAACTTATTGATACGTCGAATATAACCATGGACCCATCACTACACTAGTGTGGGTGCAGCTATGGGAGTACATACTTGGATGTTGTCCACATCATCGGCATCATCGAAATCCATGTAAGGACACAAGTCTCCGATTGAGTCTTAATGTAGTGTTGGCTCAATTCCGAACAAAAACATTTAAGTCATAGGACAGATTTCTTGACCATCCATCAAGCCTATGACATGTTAAAGCTGAAGACATTTAAGCCTACTTATCAAGAGAACATCATTACTAGTTTACGTGTGCCTCGTTTCATGTCATCAACTTAATTCCAATCTCTCCTATATATATATATATATATATATAGGAGCATGGAACATTTTTCATGGGAGTAATTTTACTTTAAAATGAATTTCATTTTCAGAAAGTTACTTTAGAACTTTGAATAAAAAGTTTAGGGGCTTAAAATGTATTTTAACCATTCTGACATTTCGTTAGAAATTGTCGTTCGAACGAGTTTGCCAAAGACGTTTCCCTTTTGGCCACTGGAACTTCGTTAGAAGGTCGTTCGAACGAAAATCTCGTTCAAACGAGATTTCCGACGAAAAACTTTTTGACAATTTTTCTCCACTATCCCACTCTTTTTATCCCACTAACTTTTCCAGATTTAATATGTGCGATAACCAAAATTGGCAAAGAAACTTTTGACATTTTCTAAACACATTTTTTTGAGAGAACATTTTTAGAGAGAAAAATTTCTTAGTTCAAAAGTTCATTGTTTAGTGTTTTTGAGTATCCATGAATTAATCTCTACAAAAACACTTACAGCCATTAGTTTAAGTCTAATCTAAGTTCCTATTTTTATATACTTTCTTGGAGAGTGTTTTGGCACCGAGTTTTACTCTAGCGAATTGAAGATTCATTTGGGTTTACTTCTACATCCCATAAAGAAGAAGTTAATTGTTTTGCTGCGGCATACTCACACGGTGAAAGGCATTGTGCGAGGGTTGATCGTTGTCTAAAAGCTTCATTGGTGGATTCTAAGGTTCCGATGAATTTCGAGATTGTCGACTAAGCAGAGGTTGGTACAAGAAGACGCGTCAGGGGCTTAAAAGGAGTCGAGTCGAGTCAATTTGAGTAAGTCATTTGTCTTGTACTTATAAAATTCCGTACTTAGTGGACTTAAGGCCAGGGCCGTCCAAGGTTTTTTTTCGTTTTGGGTTTTTCCTCGTGCATCGCGGCGTAGTGGCTGTGAATTTATTTTATCTTGCAAATCATCTAGAACGCATTCTTAGGATTAAAAGATAAAATATGGTTTAATTCACTTCTCCCATTTAATTTGGTGCTAAAATAAGTTTGGGTAAAACTTAAGTTGATTTAATTCAAGTCAGTAATTTATATTTGCTAAAATTTGGTTTGGTGTAATTTGGTAATGTTGAAAATATTGTGTAGGCAAATTTTAGGACTTGTGTTAAATTAATTTTGGGCTAAAAGTACATTTCTCATAGTTAAGTTCAAGTGTTATTTTTGTTTGTGAGAAAATCCAAATATTGATTTGTGTGAATTTTGTGTGCGCGTGTTCACCATAATTCACTAATATAGGTTTAATTTCAACTTTGTTTATAGAAATTAAAATTTGTGTTTAAGTTAATTTTTCATCTTTAAGAAAATAAAATCAGATAAGATTTAAAAAATTAAATTGTTGTGTTGAACAATTTTTATTCCGCATTTAAAAAGGAAATTATTAAATTGAAAGATTTTAAAATTGGGGGCCTAGCCATTCCCAACAAGTGGTATCAGAGCAGGAGCGCTAATTTATTGCGTCATGGTCCTTTTAAATATTTTTGGTTAAAAATAGATTTTTCTCCATTTTCACATTTTTTTATTTTCGATGGTTCTAATTACCTATATTGGAAAGCACGTATGCGTTCGGCACTTAGGTCTCTAGATGAGAGGGTTTGGTTGTTAGTCGTTAACGGGTGGTCCCCGCCCACAGATTTGGTAGATAATGAGCGTGTTCCCAAACCCGCAGAGAAATGGAGTGGGAATGAATTTAAACTTGCAAATTTTAATTTCCAAAGTTTAAATGCCTTGTTTAGAGCAATGACACCGGATAAATTCTGACGCATTATGATGTGTGAAACCACTAAAGAAGCTTAGGATATTTTACAACTCACTCACGATAGAACTAGTGTCGTAAAAGATTCTAAACTCCAAAACCTCACCACTCAATTTGAAACCATAAAAATGAATGAAAAAGAAACTTTTGATGAATATTATGCTAGACTTTCTGATATACTTAATCCATCATTTAATTAGGGAGAGAAAATACCCGACGACCGAGTAGTAAAGAAAATTTTAAGGTCCCTACCCGATAGATTTATTCCTAAGGTGACCGTGTTAAATTCTTTACCCACTTTAGCCTCTACGAAATTAGAAGAACTCGTAGGTGATTTATACAACCTATGAACTAGACATGTTTCCCTCCAAAACTGAAAAGAAAATAGATTAGGGCGTTGCTTTGAAAGCTTGAAAGGAGGAAAAACAAGTAGTAGAGAGTGAAAGTGATGGTGACTCGAAAGATATGGCTATGTTTGCTAGGAAGTTTCTCAAATTTCTTAAATTTAACAAAGATAAATTTAAAAATGATTTTAAGAAATTTGAAAATTCTAAGTATAACAGAGCCGAAAAGATCCCTAAAACTTTTAATGAAAATTTAAATAGGGACGAGTCAAATAGGTGTTATGGTTGTGAAGGGTATGACCATAGGGCTTTTGAGTGCCCCACTAAACTAAGGAGAGAAGGTAAGCAACCTATTTCATATAATGCCACCCTTAGTGATAATGATAAGGAAGAGGGACCCAATTCCCCCATTGAGCGAAACTTTATCGCGTCCATTGCTAGTTATGTAAGTGATAAGGATAAATCATCCAATGATGACATCTTAATACATAACACTTCAGAGGCCTTTATTTGGGAAGCTATAAAAGATGATGGTAGTGAGAGTGAAGAAGAAAGAGAGAGTGAAAATGAAGAAGAGGTTGATGTGAGTGAACTTTAATTTTCATTTCAAGAACTATATGAAGAATCTATTAAATTAAAAAGAGCAAATTTGAAGTTAGAAGCGAGTTTAAAGGAGTGTGCTAAGGCTGTCAATGAGAGTGCGTAAGTTCATGACCTTAGGACACAAGAGATAGCTCTTCGAGAGAAGCTTGTGTATGTAGAAGGCGAGAGAGATAGCCTTAAGGGCTTAATGGAATCCTTGAAAAAGGAGCTTCTCACATTTGAAGAGCACAATGTTTTATTAGAGTCTCGCATTTTAGATTTAGAAAATAAATTAAAAGACTCTAGTAAAATCAAATTTGATTTGGAGTGTCGTTCGGAGAAATTAGATAAAATCTTAATAACGGTCCAAATTAAAAATGACACATGTGGTTTAGGCTTCGATACATGTAATGAGTCAACTCATAAAGTCAAAACCAAAGTTTTAAGAAAATCACCTAGGATAGCCTTCATAGATCAATCCTTAGGTTCCACCTTTCAACGTGTTTTTACTTGTTCACACTATGGTCGAAAAGGTCATCTTAAGAAAAAAAATTGATCTTAAAAGATTTTTTAGAAAATCCCTACGTAAGGCAACCGAGGTAGCCAAGATTCCTATATCTCGAGATCGTAATTCATCATTAGTTTGGGTTAGGAGATCCTACTTGGTAGCTTTACAAAATTGGATTTTTTATTCTCATTTACTTACACATGCTTCCTCTCTTGCTAAATATAAAGGTTGAATGTGTTAGTGGTTTTCATACTTTAGCTTTTATGCTTCATGCTATATTATCATGCTAATTGTATGCTTGTTTATCATTGTTGTAGTCTATAATTCATGATTTATCACATGCTAGAATTATGATTTGTGTTTATTTTTTATATTATATTTATTTTTGTTTGCATTATATGAAAAATACAAAAAGATTTGTGTCTATCATTTGTGTTTTACCTTTTAGTAATTTAGACTTAATGGAATATACAAATGTCTTTTTGTTTGTCTCTCGAGTAAATATTTTTGTTTGTTTGGTTAAAAATTTCAAAAACTCAAAAAGATTTTTATTGTGTGTATTTTAGTTTGACACACTTTATGTAGCATATGTTTGTGTTTGAATCCCTACTTTTTCGCTTCCATGTGGCTAGAATTTTTGGTTCAGATTGTCAATCCTTAAAATGTTCTTTACAATGTTTACATGGAGTAGTTGGATTTTGTGTTCCTATAATAGATTCTATTTTTATATGCCTCAATTCACACATGCACGAGCTTTTTGAATATTAACTTCACATGTTATATTTGAGCTTTGTGAGGTGTTCTCCTACCAATCCAGTCATCTATGTATTATGTGACCTAGGAGGACTAGTGCATGTTAAAATCCGTTGCACGTGAGATTTGTGTGAGATATAAAAAAAATGATATATATAAATGTGCACGGGGAAGGGCCCCGAAAGGAAATTTATCCTTTGCGAGTAAGCCGGAATTTGGAATGGACCAAAAAGAAATACGTGGTCCAAAGGCCTAAAAGAAAATGGCATTAAAAGAAAAATATTTGCCAAGGCCCATTTTGTTTTGTTCATATAGTCATTCCATAACTATATACATATTTTGAGGGAGTTTGGATGGTATATCAACAGTTTGCACAATGTCTGTTTATCCTAGTTGCGCTTTCATTGTCATGACTCTATTGGTTTGTAGAATCATCAAAATTCTAGTCTTGTATGCATTGTGTATGTTTGTTCATTGAGTTCAATTTATATTATCACATGAGTTTATATTCAAATGTGATAAAGTTTGCAATCAAATGAGAACTCCGTGAATATGTTTTTAAGTGATAGGGTCTAAATATAATAGTTACTAGTTCACACTCCAACACTTCCATTTATCACATGTATTTGGACACATTTTCGCCATACGAGTGAGAAAAGCTTAATGTATTTTGTGTCATGTGTGGTGTTTATACCTAGTATATGTGATTGTGAGTTAATGATATTTATTATGTACTCATATATGTGGTCTTATATTTGTCTTTGTCTTGCTTGCTAGTCCATCCATGCTTCTAATTCATAATTGGTATCTATCTTGGTACATATTTTGGTTGATATCACATACGTAGTATCTTTTGTATCAAATTGGTATCATTTCTTTCATCTTAGTTGGTATCCTTTACTATTTGTATGGATTAGTTATGCTTTTGTTGCCTATATGCTTTCATGCTCTTATCACCTTATGCTTCATTTTGTTTGATTAGTTCGTTTATCCTTTGTCTATTCCTGAACAAAAAGGGGGAGAATGATAGGGGGAGAACTGGTATCTAATCCTATTATAATCATATCTTAGTTTAAGAGATTTAACTTAGGGGGTGAGCGCTATCTTCTTAGGTTGATCATAGTTGATAAAGGATAATTAATTTAGGGGGAGTATTTATTTTACATGCATTTAATATTCTTGATATTCCCTATGCATTTAATGTTTTGCTTAAGTGTGTAGGAATTATTCTAGCAACAACCTTCATCGGCAAACATAGTCATCCTTGGGTTTTGAGTCAAGCTTATATTTTTTATTTTGGGTGGGTTATTTTTTCGTCTAGTAAAGCTTGACGGCCCTTTAGGATTTTGTTTTGGTTTTTGTCCTAGAATAGCCAAAGGGGGAGATTTGTAAGGACACAAGTCTCCGATTGAGTCTTAATGTAGTGTTGGCTCAATTCCAGACAAAAACGTTTGAGTCATAGGAAAGAGTTATTGACCATCCATCAAGCCTATGACATGTTAAAGTTGAAGACGTTGCAGCCTACTTATCAAGAGAACATCATTACCGATTTACATGTGCCTCGTTTTACATTATCAACTTAGCTCCAATATCTCCTAAGGTATGAATGCCTTACATATATATATAGATAGGAGCTTAGAACATTTTTTCATGGGTGTAATTTTATTTTAAAATGAATTTTATTTTCAAAAGATTACTTTAGAACTTTGAATAAAAAGTTTTGGGGCTTAAAATGTAATTTAACCATTCTGACATTTTGTTCCAAATTATCGTTCGAAGAAGAATGTCGTTCGAACGAGAATTTCGTTCCAACGAGTTTGCCAGCGACTTTTCCCTTTTGGCCAATGGAACTTCGTCAGAAGGTCGTTCGAACGAGAATTCGTTGGAACGAAAATCTCGTTCGAACGAGATTCCGGCAGGAAAACTTTTTGACAGTTTTTCTCCACTATCCCACTCTTTTGTTCCCACTAACTTTTCCATATTTAATATGTGCGGGAACCAACATTGGAAAAGCAACTTTTGACATTTTCTAAACACACTTTTAGAGAGAAAAATTTCTTAGTTCATTGTTTAGTGTTTTTGAGTATCCATGAATTAATCTCTACAAAAACACTTACACCCATTAGTTTAAGTCTAATTCAAGTTCCTATTGTTATATACTCTTTTGGAGAGTGTTTTGGCACCAGGTTTTACTCTACCAAATTGAACAGTCGTTTGGGTTTACTTCTACACCCCACAAAGAAGAAGTTAATTATTTTGCTGAGGCATACTCACACTGTGAAAGGTATTGTGTGAGGGTTGATAATTGTCTAAAAGCTTTATTGGTGGATTCCAAGGTTCCGGTGGATTCCGAAATTGTCGACTAAGCAGAGGTTGGTACAATAAGATGCATCAAAGGCTTAAAAGGAGTCGAGTCGAGTTGAGTAAGTCATTAGTCTTGTACTTGTAAAATTCCGTACTTATTGGACTTAAGGCTAGGGTCGTCCGAGGTTTTTTCCCGTTTTGGGTTTTTCCTCATACATCGCAGCGTAATGGTTGAAAATATTGTGTAGGCAAATTTTAGGAGTTGTGTTAAATTAATTTTAGGCTAAAAGTACATTTCTCATAGTTAAGTTCAAGTGTTATTTTTGTTTGTGAGAAAATCCAAATATTGGTTTGTGTGAATTTTTTTTGTGTGTGTGTGTGTTCACCATATTTCACTAATTTAGGTTTAATTTCAACTTTGTTTGTAGAAATTATAATTTGTGTTTAAGTTAATTTTTCATCTTTAAGAAAAGAAAATCAAATAAGATTTGAAAAATTAAATTGTTGTGTTGAACCATTTTTATTCCGCATTTAAAAAGGAAATTATTAAAGTGAAAGATTTTAAAATTGGGGGCCTACCCATTCCAAAAAATCCAAGATGAGATGATCCATTGGGCCATATTCCAACGGAATGTCCCCCCACCCGAAGGTATTCATACAATTTGTGGATATGATTGGTTAGCCCGTCTCTCCACCATCATTTAGGAGGGAATTTCCACAATCTTTAATATGTGGTATCCGCATTATCCATTGCTAGATTTGTCAAGGGACTCTCACCCTAGGGACCAGAATATGCAGACTACCATTACTATTACGGGGACATTTATTCTGAGGTTGCAAGCATAGTGAGGAACATAAACTCCGGGAGATCCTAAATCTCTTCAGAAGACGATGACACCCATGAGACCACCTCGGATGACGACATTCGGTCATGATCATCCATTTTTATACACCTTCTAACACCCCAAGTCAAAGGTATAAGTGGATCCTCACAACGGTAGCCGAAATCCTCACACACACACCTAATTCAAGAATGGTCGTACTATGGACAGATAATGGTATGTCTATATCCTTCCCCCAAACTCAGGATAAAGCCCTTAAAATCCAGAAATGAGCCCTCGATTGGATCGAAGTGATGGTTCCAAGTCCAACACCTCTTACCTTTGGCCCTATATGCTTAACTAACTTCCTGCTCCATTAGAAAGGTCTGAATACGAAGCTCGAGTGAAACCCATAATCTTCTCGAACAAAGAGGTTAAGTTCCTGACCCAATTTGGATGACACTCCACTCTACCATATAGCAAGGAAAAAGGTCCCATCGAAGGAGATATCATCCCCCATCCTTGAGAAATAATAAAGTCCATGAGAAACTCCGTCAGACGTCCGCTAATATCACCATATGTGAGTTACTAGCTATATCCTGAGAACACCATGTTTCCCTCATCCATCAATTGTCTCAAGCTTTATGCCTCAAGACCTAACTCCAACCAAGATGTTTGTCACCATCGAGTCCATTACCATATAGCAATATATCAGCTTCTCTGATGAAATATCTCCCATTAGCACTACACATTACCAATGAGGCACACGATTAGATTATTCCCTAAGTACTGATAGACAACAGCTCCACGATCAATCTGTGTCCACTTCGCATTTCCACCGACCTAAGATACATCGCCTTTTAGTTTACACCATCTTCTATGACCATTAGGGCTTCGAGAGGTCCTAAGAGCCATTGTCCTCACACTGACAATCAAATATTACATAGAGTTATAAGTACTCGATGTCCCTGCTAGCTTTAATCTTTTGCTGGGAATGTCCTAGATATACCCCTTAGGGGCATTGCCCTCATCATTACATATGAAAGTCAGATTCTCGTTCGATACAGAGGTTATCACAATCCAAGGGGAAAATAGTTGGGCTAAAGTTGCCAACACCAGTACCATTCCCCTCCTGGATACCGACCATAACAGTAGTGACATTTGTCTCAACGGATTTTGAGTCATTCCACTCGCTCACAGGATTGAAGAGGAGTCGATTATTCATAATGTAGTCACCCGAAATTAATAAGGAACCTTGGAAGTCGTCGATGTCATAAAATATAAGGAGAAAGTTGGACTGGGCTATGTCCCTCACAAAAAAATTCGAATCACCTATCCCAAAGACCCCAATCATTGGTGGAACGGTCACTTCCGTCTCCAAGGGAAAGACTTCCCTTATCATGGACTCTATGAACCATAGTTAGATGAAACGAGAAATTCCATAAGGTCATCCACAATGAGCTCAATGTATCATAGGCACCAAGGACATACAAGTCCCCAAGCCATTACCTAAATAGGGATTACCCGTCTTATTCCCTAATGAAATTTCCCTAGTATCCATATTGGTATACTCATATGTAAGACTCATAGAACACTTCCATAACTCATACATCGCCTTCGTCTCCCGTGGTAACACAACAGAGAAAGGGAGATCAGTCGATATCCCTGAACTCAATGTCTATCTTCATATACCAAATTCAATGGCCTAATGATCTAAAGTACCGCCTTTGGTCGAATCTTTGAATGTAGCCTTCCCGCTTCCGTGGGACTATCAGTGGAACAAGGCAAGTCACGAGCACTTGCTTCAATCCCTCTCTAAAGCCCTCCCCTACACTGACCCCATAATATACCCAATTAGGGACCCTATGGAAAGCTTCAATAAAATGATAGCTCAGCTCAAAGAACAATGCGTGCCATAACCTACAGTCTGCACCAAGGTTCCAGATAACTTAAAGACCACTCTACAGGTCCCCCGATAGAATTTGGACCTCCTCATCACCAATATCACGGGAACAGCGGTAATTAATAACTAGACCTCTGTTAAATGTATCCTTTATTCCCTTTTCTTGATGTATCCTTCTATAAAGCAAACTTTTTTATTATTATCAATATTGTACTTTTTCTATTTGATGGAATAATAAATAGTGATTTCCAGTATCTTCCCACATGTATGGCATGTGATGATTATGAATCTAGCGATGGATTAGACCTCACACCTAATAATGATGATTCTACAAATTTAAATTACTTAAAACACTTATAAAAACTTGACCAAAGTCAAAATAGAAGTATGTCTCTCAATGAGGATGCCACAATAACCCTAAACTTAGGCACTCCTTAAAACCCTAAACAGTTACAAATATGGTCCTCCCTTAAGAAAGAACGATCTAAATGATTTCACCATTCTCCTTCATAGCTTCGAAAATGTATTCGTTTGTTCTTACATCAACGTGATCGAAATTGACACAACCAGCATTATGCATGAGATATCTACTCTCCCTAACTCTTTAGAGACTTCTAAACTGATATAGGAATGGTATCTAAAAGTTAAGGATGAAGTACAAAAATAACTCAGTGTAGAATTCATATGAGTAATAGTTTAACCCACTTGGCTATCCAACATTGTACCTGTAACCAAAACCAATGGCAAAGTCTGAATGTGCATACAATATAGAGATATCAATCGAGCATGTACCAAGGAATATTTTCCTACCAAATATCTACTTATTAGTGGATATCACATATAGCAATGAACTCAAGTCTTTTATAGACGTATTTGCAGGCTATAATCAGATAAAAAATCCATATAGATCAACAGGAATAAACCAGATTGATAACCCCATGGGGGATATATTATTATACCGTTATGCCCTTTGGTTAAAAAAAATTGGTGCAACCTACCAAAAAGCATCCATAACCATTCTACATGACCTCATACACAAGGAAGTTCATATTATCGTGGACAACATGATTATCAAATCCAATGACTACAAAGAAAATATTTTGGCACTCCAGAAGTTCTTCCTGAGATTATGTCTCTTCAAAATGAGGATAAACCCTTAGAAATGTGTCATTAAAGTCACTGAAAGGAAAGTCCTCGGGTTCATTATTAGCAAAGATGGAATCGATGTAGTCCCGATAAAGGTCAAAGACATACGGGATATGCGAACCCTCAAAATGGAAAAAGAGGTCAGAGGATTTTTGGGCCAGATACAATTTATGAATTATTTCATCAACCGGAATAACACCATATGCAACCCCATCTTCCAAATACTCAAAAAGGATTCACGTAAAGAGTGGAATGCTCAATGTCAAGAATCATTCAAGAAAATATAAGATTATCTCACTCACCCACCTGTGCTAGTACCTCCCTAACTAGGACAACCTCTCCTACTACACATGACCATAATCGATATGGCTGCAGGAGCCATGCTAGCCTTATATGTAGAAAGTTCTCAGAAGGAATGTGTCATATACTATGTCAGTAACAAGCTAGTATCCTATGAGCTAAAATACACCGCCTTAGTAAAGGCTTGTGTATCCCTCGTGTGGATCACTTGCAAACTCTGCCATTACATAATGTCCTTTAGCATACGACTTATCTCCCAAATGGATCCCCTAAATTAACTATTTAAGAAACTCGTTCTCTCTAAACTAATGGCCAAATGGATACTGATGCTATCCCAATTCGAGGTAACATACGTCACATAAAAATCCAATAAAAAATAGCTATATCATAACTTCTCGTGGAGCAAACCCTGTCAGATGAGGTCGGAGAGGATGAGGTAGAATTCACTGACAAGGACCTATTCGCCTTAGACAATAGATAAATTTGGCAACTCTATATCGACGGGGCCTCCAATAAAAGAGGATTCAACACCAGAATGATCCTGATATCTTCCAATTCATGATGACTCCTTACTACCATTTAACTCACATACGAATGCATCGACAACATGGCCGAGTACAAGGATTGCATCAGGGGTCTCGAAATCGCCATAAAAATGGGAATCACCGAACTAAAAGTGTATGGATACTCAAGCCTAGTCATCAGTCATATATTAGGTAAATGGATAATTCATGATAATAAATTGTGACCTTACCACACCTACTTAGAAGAGGTATCTTTGCAATTAAAGCACCTGGAATTTGAATTTCTCCCTAGGGATAAAAAAAAATTACAAATGCACCTGCCACCTTGGACTTTATGATAGATATGTCACAGGGAATCATAGAGATCACTTTTATCGTATCTAAACATAGCGCTCCTTCCTAATTCTTTGAGAACGATTCCATTAACGAAACAATAGTAGGATCCATAATATGGTACCACAACATATGGAACTTGTTAAACGAGAACCATCGCCCACCAGAATCATATACGAATGATCGATTTGCCCTAAGATAATTCGCGATATATTTTATTATTTGTGGGGCCAACTCTATGAAAGAGGGTTTGATGGATTACATTTAAGGTGCATCATATAGGATGAGACCCTTGAGATCATGGACAAAATCCATAACAGTGAATGTAGCCTACACATGAGTGGTCACACCCTCTCCATAAAAATACTCCAATAGTCATACTATTGGGCTATTATGTAAAAGGATTGCATGGATTACGTTAAGAGGTGACACAAATGTTAACTGTATGCCCCACGACAACATCTACCTCTTTTAAATTACTATTATATGACTTCATTGTGGCCTTTTTCCACTTAGGGGATAGACCTCATGGGGAAGGTAACCCCTAAAGCCTCTGTTGTACACGATTCATCTTGGTCATCATCGACTACTTCACCAAGAGGGTCGAAGCCAAATCTTACTCGGTTCTGAATGCCAAGAAGGTATCCAAATTTATATGTCATAACATAATTCTCCACTTCAACGTACCCCGCGAGTTGGTATCAGACAATGGTTCTCACTTTAATAAAGAAGTCTTTAACCTACTACACGAATACGGGATTACTCGACATAAGTCTTCCTCATACAGACCTCAAACCAATGGAGCGGTCAAATCTTCTAATAAGAATGTCAAAAATATCATCAGGAAGATGATAGCGACCCACAGTGACTGGTCAGACAAACTATCATATGCCCTCTGGTGTTACCACACTATAAAATGAAACTCGATAGGGGCCACCCATATTCATTAATTTATGGAATGAAGGCAGTTCTACGTATAAAACTCGAGATACCCTCATTATGGGTCATGCTCGAAAGCTAAGTGGCCAAAATTAACCAGTTCTAATCCCATTATGACGGACTAGATCTCCTCGATGAGAAGATATTGAAGGTCGATTATTATAATCAGGGCTACCGACAACAAATTGCCCAAATATTTAATAAAAGGATCAAGAAGCGAAATATACAATAGGGAGGTCCAATCCTAATAGATAATCTCAAACCTTCCCGGACTCTCGGAGGAAAATTTGCACTCAACTAGGGAGGACCCTACCTCATCACTAAAAGAAACTCTGATGGGGCGAATAGCTGAGCTGAACTCAATAGAGTCATATTTTCCTAACCTTTCAATCTTAACTGATTAAATAAATTATTTCCATGAACCTACATGTGGTGAACAGTAAGAAACCAATTTGATATGGAAATAATCGGTCATAATAGGAAGCGAAAACCTCATAAACCCATACATTCCAAACCCTACTTCAAAATGCCCATGTGAGACACAAATCACCCATTAGAAATTAGCTAAAGACTTCTGGCCCCCAACTTTTTCATTTTCAACAGAACAACGTAAGCCTGATTTTCCACTATATTATTAACGCAGACATTCAAAAATAGACACGTCTTTGTATTTTAATGGGAAATATGTAAGTAACCCATGATATCACTTCGGGCTTGTATAAACGAATGCTAAAAACACCTTTTATGAAGAAAACTATGTTTTATGGTCCTGTGCCCTCACTCCTAAATGGTCGACACTGTCTAAATAAACTAAATGCCAAGTAATAAATGATTCCCTAAGGCATTTTGGAACACCGCAAAGTTATCCTTATTTAAGAAACAACACACAAAGATTGATAATATAAAGGAAACAGTCAAAAATGCCTAACAGGAAGAAGCGATACCCCATACCTCTCTAGATATATAAACAACCTAAAACACACTCCTCAAATCACCCCGCATCCCGAGATAAAATCATCGAATAGGAAAACTCACGAAGAGCTCCCCACAAACGTCACCCTATCGTGACTAAAGGATGACCCTCTTATTCTAAATCAAGATAAAAAAGGTACTCTCCCAAGTTCATAAATAAATAAATGGAACTTTCATCACTCATATTCAAATCAATACACCAAACTAGTTGAATGCTCGCGGACTTGGGTCATGACCAAGCTCCTGGATCTAGGTCGTGACCATATGGCCGTGACCAAAATCATGGTCACGGACCAAATCCCTGACTGAAGTAAGTGGTTACAGACCTTGCCATGATGGAGCATGGTCGCGAACAAGGGTCGTGAGGACACGAACAAAATTTGTGGCCCATGCATGATGAGGCTTGTAAACTAGTCACTGCCATAGTCGTGACTGAGGTCACTATAATCACGAATGTGGTCACGACCCTTAATCGTGACCACCTTTAATTGTAATATAAAAAATAATACTTGATCACGGACTAGAGTCGAGACCATATTTAACAAGCAAAAAAAATACGAGTTGTTTGGGTCCTATCATCAAATCGGGTGTCCTACGACTGCGTAAACTATTGCAGCGTGTTACGTTGGATAAGCACAAGGTGTTCGTGCCACTCGCAGTGCCGTTTGGGGGCAGTTGGGGGTGGCGGTCCCCCCGCGATACGTTTTTATGCCTTAGTATTCTTGTTTTCAAATTCGTGTCTATAAGGACAGATTTCCAATTTAGCCTATTTGTGTGTATTGGCTTAATTCTGAACAAAACTCTTTGAGTCATATGATAAAAGTTGTGTTTTTGACCTTTCAAGCCAATGACATTTTGTTGAAGACGTAGCGGTATCATGTGTCGTGTTTCATGCCTCATTTCATCATTAACATTCCAAGGATCTCTCAAGTATGAATGTTTATATTATGTTGGGCCTTGGAAATTTCATTTTTGCATGTTAGGATTATTTTAAAAGGTTTTAAAATGACTTTATATTTTTTCTAAAGAAAAATATTTTATTTTTGTTCCCGTTGTTCGAACATTTTCCTGGCTCGATCGAACGATATTTGATAGCCTCGTTTTAATGACTTCAAACGATATTTTTTTTTATTTGTGATAACAACTCGTTAGAAGTCTCGTTAGGCATCCATGAAGCTCATGAGCTCATGGCCTGCGGTAGCGTCTACCATTTGGTCAATGCGGGGGAGGGGGAAGTTGTCTTTGGGACAATGCTTGTTGAGGTCAGTGAAGTCCACACACATTCTCCACTTCCCATTGGCTTTAGGGACAATGACTGCAATGGACAGCCATTCAGGGTAGATAACCTCTCTAATAAACTCAGCATCTTCTAATTTTTTGACCTCATCCCTTATGACCTCATACTTTTCTCTAGAGTAAATTTTCCTCTTCTTCTTTACCGGCTTTGCACCCTCTACCACGCTGAGCTTGTGGCACATGATCTTGGGGTCGATCCCCGGCATATCTGCATGACTCCACGCAAAGACGCTCTGTCTTCTCCACAACAGTTTAATGAGGTCTTCCTTGATATTTGGCTTCAGAGACTTACCGACTTGGACGGGTTTTTTCGGGTCATCCTCATTGAGAATGATGGATTCTACCTCTTCCGAGGCCTCTCCTTTCTTCAGCTTCGTCTTGTCTCTGGGGTCTAGGGTATCAATATTGTAAGCGGTTGTAGCCCTCTTATGTGCCTCTCTTTCTTCAGCGGAGTTGTAATAACATTCCCGTGCTGTCTTCTGGTCTCCCTGAACTTCCCCCACCCCATAAGGGGTTGGAAATTTAATCATCTGATGTACCGTGGATGGCACAGCTTCAAACCCCTTGAGGGCTACCCGCCCTAGTATAATATTATAAGCTGAAAAGACATGTTCATCCATCACAAAGAAGATGACCTTCTTGGTAAGACACCTCGGCCACTCGTCCCCCAACCTGACATCAGCCTCATATATTGCAAGGGGATGACCCTTTTCCCCACTGAACCCAATCAACGGATGATGGTATGGCACGGCTAATACCTAAGGCTTTGAAGCATGGACAAAACATTACATCTGCGGAGCTACCCCCATCTATCAAGATCCTTGGCACCTCGCATCCGTGCACCCTGGTAGTGACTACAAGAGGGGGTCATCATGTGGGGATAAGAGGCCTTTGAAGTCTATTCTTGAGAACCCCACTATCATAGTATCCATATCAACCTTCTTCCTCTTTTCTGACTTTGCCTCCAGAGAGGTTGAGTGTACTGTTTTCGTCACTGCCTTGGCTTCAGCTACGTGGGCCTTCCTATCTGCGGCCTCCGACCCTCCCCCAGCTAGCCCTTAGAAGATCATCCCCATGCCAAGAGATATCATATTAAGTCTCTTAACAGGTTCGTGGCCGTCTCTCGGAGGGAGGTCGGGGTCGTCCTCATCCTCAAAGGGGTCGTCTCCTCTTTTTGGAAGATCTTCTCGGCATGCATCGCCTCGCTTTTTCCTAGGGTCATCCCCTCGCCCCTTTTGAAGGCACTCTTGTCAACGTATTTCCTTAGCTTCCCTTCTTTTAACATTTTTTCAATCTCATCTTTCAGAGCAAATAATTTGTCTATTACGTGGACATGGTCTTGGTGAAATTCGCACCACAGGTTTTTATTCCTCTTGTTGGGGGATGCCCTCAACTTCTCAGGCCATTTCAGGGATCGATCACTCTTTATCTCATTGAGGATATGTTCACAGCTGACCATTAGAGGGGTATAATCAGCGAACTTGTCATCTGTAGATCTCTTCTTCCCCTCTTTGTTCTTCTTATGGTACTTACCCCCACTGGTGCCCCCTTTTTCATCTTCGCTTTTGGCAGCCATCGCCTTTTCGACGTTCATCACCTTTCCTGCTGCTTACAGCAGTTCAACCATCATCCTCGGAGGGTCTTCTGTAAGATTCCATAGTAGCTTTCCCTTCTGGAGTCCTCCAATGAGAGCGGCCATGGCTATGCTCTCCTCATAGTCTTTAACCTCTAACTTTTCTTTATTGAATCTGGCTATGTAGTCTCTTAGACTCTCATTCTTCCCTTGCTTAACATAGAGCAAGTGTGTGGTCTTCTTCTGTGGCCTCACCCCAAAGTAAAAGTTGTGGATGTACCGGTCTGCCAACTGCTTAAAGTTTTCAATGGAATTTTTTGGAAGAGACATATACCAGACATGTGCATCCCCTGTCAGAGTACCAGAGAAGGCACGACACCTTATCTCATCTGAGATAGAGTATATGTCTATCGTTGATTGATACATCTCAATATGGTGGACAGGGTTGGTACTCCCGTCATATCTTGGGGTGGCCATTAGTGGATTAAACTTGGAGGGCGTTGAGAAGTTGACTATCTTCGCCACAAAGGGTGAGCCTATGGAGTATCCTCTCTAAAGAGGGTCCCGGCTCTTCATTATATCACCGATCTTATCCTCTAGTCGCTGGATCGAGTCATTCCAGGGCCTCGTAGGGTCGGATTGGCCGATGTTATCCCCTGCCGCCTCTTTGAGGTGGACCAAGGGTTCTGCTACGGCAGGCCTGTGTCGGCTGTTTACTTCCCCCTGGTCATCGTCCCGTCCTTGGGGTCGGCCATTTTTTACCTCCCTTCTAGACCTCGCAGCACTCCTTGATTTGGACAACTTTTCCCGCAGGTCATTTACTGGGCCTAGCCTCTCAAAGGCCGACCCCCTGCTCAAGTAATCAAAAGCAGAGCCTCTCGGGCGATCGTCGGGATTTTGCCTTCCACGCTTGCCTCTACTCTCCTGGAGAGGTCGTACAGTATTATTGGAGACCTCATACGGTTCCCAGCATTCTATGGGGGCCTCCTCCCCCTCTAGATCATCGTACCTGTCCTCAGGGAAAGGGTTTCCTTGCCTCCCCAGGCGTATACGCCGGGGGTCAGCAACATCCCTATGCCGCTGAGGGGGTGGCAGGTCTTTGCTTGGTTCCTGGGGTGGTCCCCTGGCTTCATGCTGTCCTGGAGCTGCTGCCGAAGTAATCATCTCAGGTGAGACCCCTGGTGGTCTTAGTATGTTCTGTCTTAGAGCTGTGAACTGCTCCTGCATAATCCGATGGCTTGCTGCTAGAGACTTCAAGGTTGCCGCCACATCATCCATCTCAGACTAAGGTGGTGGCTTACTGGAACTGGGTCCTACTCCACTATCCGGTGGAGGGAGTGGTGGTGGTGGCATCTCTGGTGCCATGTGTTTGAGCTGTGAATAGATGAACTGGAAACAATACTGGTGAGCTTGAGAACCTTAATGGGTCTCTTTCAATGGTAAAACATCTCCTCTCAGGGGGAGAGCTGGTTCACCACCGAGTGCCCAGTGAGGTCAAGCTGTACAAAGGAAGAGATGTATTCTCGTTCCCACAGACGGTGCCAAACTGACGATGTTGAAATCTAGCACCACTAGATAAGTGATGATGAGCTCAAACAGAAGAAATCATGGCAGCCATGGAGATGTATGTGTGTAAGTGTGTAGAAGGAGATGATGATGTATAGTGGTTCAGCCAGTTAGGCCTACATCCACTATGAGTGTGTGATCCACTAAGTATGGACACTAATGGCCTTGGATACAATGCACATAAGCTCACTTTCTCTCTCTACTGTGTGTACAAGCAGAGTTTTTACTAAGGTTATAATTATCGATCCATCCCCTTGTAGGGTTGTAGGTGACAAGTATATATAGGTCTTGAAGGGTGTAGTGTACCCCCCAAGTATGCATGGTACATGTGTATGATGATTTAGCCAATCTCCTGTTGACACTTGTAGATGTCAAATTATGACATAATATTCCCTCACGTGAGGGGGTGATTTTGTTATAACGGTCTTCCACGTGTCATGTGAGCCTCATGCGCACTGTTCCACGCATCTCCCAAGCCACGCGCTGTGATGATGTCACCCTCGGCCTATCATATCATAGGCCGAGGGCAAAGTTCCGTATGGTGGTGAGTCTGGCCCAATTTGGGTCTCGTACTATCGTACGCTTGGAGGGTCGTCTGAGTCTGATGAGGGGTCGGCCCCTTGGAGGGTCGTCTGGGCCTGGTGAGGGGCCGTCCCCTTGGAGGGTCGTCTGGGTCTGGTGAGGGGTCAGCCCCTTGGAGGGTCGTCTGGGCCTGGTGAGGGGTCAGCCCCTTGAAGGGTCGTCTGGGCCTCGTCCATTTACAGGGCTCCCTCAGCCTGGCCGAGGGTACATATGGGTATATCACATCTCATTAGAAGTCTTGTTCCAACGATACTTCTAACGAGATGGGAGAGCTCTTAATCACTCTCAAAAAGTTCATCAATGTTTGGTAATCATTCATGACTAATTTTTATAAATCATTAACCCAAGTTTACACCCAATTATTTTGATCCAAGTTTCAACATACGTATATATTTAGTGATCACATTTTGGCATCGGGTTTACCGTGATCTACATCTTTAAGGATTGTTTCTTGTAGAGTAATATGTGTTCGCTGGTGTACATGTGGTGGAATTTGTATGCGTGATGATAGCAGTGCCCCATCGGTGGAATCTGAGATGTAAGTAGACTCCTACATTGTCAATAGACAGAGGTTAAAGGAACGAAGAGCGTCAAGGATTGCAAGGGCATCGAGTCATTGTCCAAGTATTCTGCCATGTCCTTTTGTAATTCCATGCTTAGTGGACTTGTGGCTGGGTCGTCCGAGGCTTTTCCCATTGGGGATTTTCCTCGTACATCGTGGCGTTGTGCTTGTTCAATTTATCTTGCAACTCACCTAGATGCATGCTTAGGTTTAACAAGATAAAATTAGTTTAATCACAAAATAGTGTAATTAATGCTTAAATAATTTGGGTAGTTTAAGAAAATATTTAATTTGACAAAATTCATGTTTAGTATGGTTGGTGTTAGTTTGAACTTGAATTAAAGTTTTTCTTAAGAAGAGAGATTTAATTTTGAAGAAATTAAAACTTGGAAATTATCGGAACCATCGGCCTCTTTCGAGTAGTATCAAAGCATATTCATATAATTTGGCTTTTAGAATTGGTATCAGAGCTTATAATTTAAAGGAAGGCCCCATTTTCAGTGTCCTATCTTCAAATCGGGAGTCTCATGACTGCGTGGTTGGTTGCTACGTGTTACGTTCGATGTATACGTGATGGCCATGCCACTTACGATGCCGTTTGGGGGCCGTTGGTGGTCTCAGGCTGCCTGCAGCACGTTTTCAAGCCTAAGTGTGTCTGTAATCCAATTTGTGTCCTATTCCCACATCGGGAGTCCCGTGACTGAGCGACCACTTTATACATGTTACGTTGGATGCGCACAAGGTGTTCGTGCCACTCGCATTCTGTTTGGGGGCCGCTAGGGTTGCCCGCCCCGAGCACGTTAACAAGCCTAAGTGTGCATGTTTTCAAATTAGTGACCTATACTCAAACAAAGAGTCTCGCGAATGCGCAGTTGGTTGCTACATGTTAGGTTGGACGAGAATGAGGTGTTTATACCCCTCGCAATGTCGTTTGGGGGCCTTTAGTAGTCTCGAACTGCCCCCGACACTTTTTCAAGCCTAAGTGTACCTATTTTCAAACTCGTGTCCTATTCTCAAATCGAGAGTCCCGCGACTATGCGTACATTTGATATATGTTACGTTTGATGCGCATGAGGTTTTCATACCACTCGCATTTCCATTTGGGGCCCTCTAGTGGTGCTCGCCCCCGCGATACGTTTTCGAGCCTAAGTGTGCATATTTTCAAATTCATGTCATATTCCCAAACCAGGAGTCCTGCGACTGCACGGAAAGTTTCTATGTGTTATGTTGTATGCGCATGAGGTTTTCGTTCCACTCAACATTCCGTTTGGTGGCCGTAGGTGGTCTCCCCCCACCCACCCACACATTTTCAAGCCTAAGTGCGCTTATTTTCAAATTCGTGTCCTATCCTCAAACCAAGAGTCCCGCGACTGCGCGGTCGATTTTTACGTGCTACGTTGGATGTGCTGGAGGTGTTCTTGCCACTCGCGATTCCGTTTGGGGGCCACTAGGGTGCCCCCCCCCCCCCCCCCCGAATGATTTCAAGCCTTAGTTTGCCTATTTTCAAATTCGTGTCCTATTCCCAAATCGGGAGTTTCGCGACTATGCGGTCGATTACTACGTGTTACGTTGTACGTGCACGGGGGTCGGGCACCCCCAGTGGCCCCCAAATGGTACAGTGAGTGTCACTAACACCTTGTGCGCATTCAACATAACATGTAGCAACCAGGTGCGTAGTCGCGAGACTCCCGATTCAAGGATAGGACACGAATTTGAAAACGGGCACACTTAGGCTTGAAAGCGTGCCGTGGGGGGACACCCCCAATAGCCCCCAAATGGCGTCGCAAGTGGCATGAACACCTCGTGCCTAACTATTTAGAGCTCAAGAGTTTTTCTACTTTTTAGTGCTCAAAAGTTTTGCAAACAGGACATTAATTGGAGAGAGATAGCATGAGAAATTGGGAATAATTATTAGACATATTATCCAACAACCAAACCAATAATTATCCTGTACTCCTTCTAATTATCCCGTAATCTTTCAAACATAATATCTAACAACAAACCAACAACCAACAATTATCCAACTGCCAAACCAAACAAAACCAATAAGTATCATGTATTCCTTCTAGCATACTATCTAACAATAAACTAGCAACCAATAATTATCCAACAGCCAAACCAAACAAAATCAGTAATTATCCCTTACTCCTTATATCTCTAAAAGATTTAAAATATAATTCATATCAATTATATAACTACAACAATTAAAGTAAAGAATAGTTATATCTTGCGATCCAAGAAAGACACTAAATAGAGTCTCCTGAATATGTGATTAGTCAAAATTGATCCTAAATCCCCCAACGTATTCTTGTATAAGTACAACTGTTGATTAGTTTCTTTGATACTATCTTTATAAAATGAAGCTAATTTAACTTTATTTTATTAAAACTGCATTAATGAAGCTGATCAACAAATGTATATGTACAGGAACACATGAAAATTAAGATGGGTCAATTTGATCCAATCACAAACTCAAATGACTCTATTCTCAAACCGACACCACACATGCATTGAATAAGCAAAGTTTTGAATTCTCACAACTAAACATACATAAATCATATTAAACATTCGTAAAACTAACCAAACATACATACATCAAAGTAAAGCGCTAACACAGTGTCAATATCATAATATGATATAAATAAGATTGACAAGGATAAAATAATGTTTTGTTACTCAATCTTCTTCTAAATTAACTAAAAGCTCCTCCAAATTAGGGTTGTCATCAAGATCTGACTGGAACTCTTTTGGAGCCTTAAATGCGTCTACTTGAATAGTCATATCCTTTGGTGGATGCACAATAATAGACCAATTTCCATCGTTTATGCACTTCGAGTAGAATTACTTCTTCATGTTCTAAAAGGCACAAATAAAAGGCTCATCGACTATGCAATCTTTTACTCTTTAGCTTTGATAAATCTACCATAATAAGTTTGGATTCGGGATCAACTCTACAAGAATTCATAGTATCCTCCACCTTTACCCAATCACAATAAAATACGGTTTCTGTGAAATCTAAGTAATCGAGTTCTAGGATTTGTTGGATTATCACATAATAGGTTAGCACCGTATCCTTTGGATTTTTATCGCTTTTGCTAGTGATGCAGGAGGTCAAGGCAGAAATTGATATTCCACTATTTTGCCTCAAAATAATTTCCTCATATAGATAAGAAATGAAATCAAAACCGTTGGTGCAAAATTTCTTAAATTCTTTTGCACGAAAACTAGGACATGTTGATAGGCGTGCAAGCTTGGAAGAGACATCACCTCTTTTTAGAAGTTGCATTTATTAATGAATTTTTATAAGGGCATGTTTTCACCATACATGAATAAATAACCGCACACATAAGATGTGAAAACTACCTCTTTTGATACCCATGCCCTAAAATCAGTTGTCCTCTAATTTCTCCTTTGATTTTGGGTAATTTCATTCTCGTACTTCCTACCCATACATTATGGAGTTTAGATCATAAAATATAAAATGCATATAATCAAAGAAGAAGAATTTAGTAGATACTCACTCTCTCTAGTCTTCGACTTCATCTTGCGATTCGAAAACATAACGAGTTGCTAGATCGTATTATTGATGTATGAGTTTCACCTGTTTAGGGTTCCTAAGTGGAAATTCGTCCTCAAACTCGCCAGGTTCCTCAATTATTTATTTTCCACACGGAATAAACCTCCTCACCTCTTGTTCTGGCATATGTTCCCTAGCGTATAGCGACGATTCCACAGTTACGTATTCTTCATCAATTGACCATCCAATATACCATGTATTCTTTACGTAATCTTTAAAGGTTTTCATGAAGCACTCAAAAGGATACATCCAACGATACCTAACGGTACCACATAATAAAGCTTCATCGCATAAATGCACAAGCAGGTGGATGCTGATATCGAAGAACGACAGAGGAAAATATTTCTTCGATACACAGGCTGCCTCGCCTAAAGTTGATTTCGCAGCTTTAATGTGCCTTATGTTTACCACTTTTGCAAAAAGTAGGGTAAGATAAAAACTAATTTGCATAATTTCCCGAGGATATCTTTGGATTTAGAGAAGTAATGCCGAAATAGCAAAGGGATTAATTGGATGATTATGCGCCAGTCGTGAGACTTGCACTATTTCAAGTCATTTGCTTGGTAGCTTACTACCCTATGTAAATTACCAGAATAACACGTTGGAGTCTTTAATTTGAACAACATGTCTAAGAGGATATTCTTCTCACTAGTAGTCAAAGTGAAAACAATCGAGGGGATAGAATTTCTTACTATTATAGGATCATTTTTTAACCACGATTTCTTCTTTATTTTCATATCATGTAGATCTCGGTGGGCCTGCTCTCCATCTTTACAATGAGATCCACCCAGATATGTTCCTATCTCTGTAGCATTTTTTGTGTGCATCACATTAATTATATGCCTTACACGATGATTTCTGCAATACAACAAATCAAAAAATATTGATCGCCTAGACCACAGCTTCGATTTACTAGGGTCGTTCGGATCCCTTAAGCTTTACACTTTAGGTTTACAAACTGGGGGTGTTTGCCTATGTACCTATTCCCCACAGTCGCAGCCGTCGCCTTCTCCTGGATCTTCTAACTCGTGATCGATCGATAAAAAGTTAGACTTGTCATTCCTAAAAGGGTGACTGGTCGGAAAAAATCTACAATGATGTAACTCATCTTACTACTATGATGTAGCCAACTAGCTTCAGTTTACTCCCCACATATGGTACATTCATAATAACTATGAATATTACAACTGGACAAGGTCCCATAAGCAGGAAGCTCGTGGATCGCCCACGTCACCATTGCGTTAAGTGTGAACTTTTTACCCTTATGAGAATTGAACGACACCACGCCTTTATCCCATAACTCTTTAAGTTCTTGGATTAATGGGGCTAAGAATATATCAATATCATCACTGAGAGCCTTCGACCCGGGTATTAACAAAGATAATAATGTGAACTCATTTCTCATACACAATATCGGAGGGAGACTTAAAGGCACTATGAGAACTGGTCAATAAATCTGACTAGTACTTAAATTATCGAAAGGGTTAAACCCATCGGTTGATATTATAAGACTACATTGTGCGGTTCCTTTGCAAATTCATGGTGTTGTGCATTTGAAATTTTCCAGATGAGTAAATCAATCGGATGGCACATCATATTTTCACCAACCTCACATCGAGGGTGCCATGTCTTGGTCTCCGTTATCCATGGTACAGTAAAAAACCGTTTTAATTATGTCCCAAGTGAAACATACTTCAAAACCTTTTGTGGGACTTGCGAGCACTTACAATATTTTACAACTTTGTCATTTCCATTCTCACAACCATATATCTAGGCCCACTATATACAGGGCATTTATCCTTCTCTTTGTGCTCGTTACGGTATAATATAAAATCATACTTGCATGCATGAATAGATTTATATTTCAAACTTTAAGCTCTTCTTCATGGTAGGATAATTATCTGGTAACGTGTTCTCTTTTGGGACAATTTCTTTAACCCACTTAAGAATTTCGATTACGCTATTCCTAGGCAAACTAAATTGACTCTTCAAATTATGCTAACCAATCATTGCATATAATACCGAGTGATCTTCATCACAATCTTCATACAACGTTCTAACCGTATTAGCTTTCAATCGTAGGTATTCTCGATCTCCTAGTAGTTCCACATCAAATTGTTTATTTACTTAGTCATAATGCGCATTATTTGTGTCCATAGATTGGTGGTTTTGATGGTTATGGACTCCTTAAGAATCATCAATTAAGTCGGTCAATGAACGATGTGTTAGTGAATCATGTACCACTTTCATTCGTTGGGTTTTCGTTGTACGATCGAGTTCTGGCAATTCTTTTGAAACATAAGGTTTATTTTTTTCACCAAAAATTCCATTACTCTACCAGCATTTCAATATTAGGAGACACTCTATCTTTTAGATCCAAATTATCAGAGCTCGCTGCCTCCTTCGGGAAATGTCTCTTTCGAAGGTTTCTTTTGTTTGTCCTCAACTTTTCAAAAACTCAATAAAGAACCTAATTCTTGGAGCGGTCAAAAAATAAGAAACGTTTGCAGAGTTAATCATATATGTCATCTTTGATGGATTAATCAACAAGGTTTCGATTTCTGGTCCCCCAACTCCCACGTTCATATTTCCCAGAGACAAACATTGGGCTTTAAAATTCAGAACGTCATTACTATCACCCATCAGGTCATTCCCGAGAAGGGAAAACCCAATGGGCTTCTTCTTATTTATGCAGGAGGTGTCGGGAGCCTTGGATGGGGGGTGAAGCAACAAGAGTGTTGGATGGGGGCGTTGGAGCACTTGGATTTGGACTTGGTGTGGAGTATTTGTTAATTTCTCAACCATTGGTATTGATAATTCGGATTGTGCACGAGATGAGGAACCTCATTGGGGTATCGCTTTGCCACTTGGTACATTTTAGTTGTTTCCTCCCAACATTATCTACAAAAATGAAAAATCATAAGTGACTAAATAATTATAATAATATGAAATTAAAACTAATTAATCAATCTTATGACTATATATATATATATATATATATATATATACCTTTTTAGAGTAAGACTTTCGAATATGTTCAATGTGTCTGATCTCCATCCATTCGGTTCCGTCTTTCTTATTCTAGTAAGATCTCAATACCATCCTTCGTGAATCTTAAATCCCCATATTCCTCATTAGTTTTTGAAAACCTATGAATTTTTGCACGTGGGAAACTAGGAGGAAGGGTGTCTATGATTTATGTCTAGATATCCGTGACTTGAACTCGAAATCCCACCTCTTAACTTGTTGGCAAGATTCAATTTACATGCATATGGCATGAGACATCACGGTCCATGTCAATGCTCTCTGTACGCAGTTGTATCCATAATGGGTGGATTTTTTTCTGCCTTCTCCATTAACGTAAGCAAGTTTATGGCTACGTCGAGATTATGTGTGTGAAATATATTCTGTATAGCGTCATCCCAGATTTCTGATAGGAAAAATAATACGATTGAATAGGTACTCTTGCTGGAGATCAACACCCCGATTTACAAGGTAGCTAAATTGCTCGATCTTTTTATTTCCATATCTATAAATAGGAGCGCCCTCTAAATTTTGTGCATTAATAAAAGAGTAATATGTGCGGTCCTATTGCAACCTCTCGCACTTTTGTTGTCAATAATTATCACCATGCCCCATTTTTATGAGAAAATTATACGAGGGCGTGAATATGAGTCCTACAATTAAGGGCTCAAATTAATTAATAACTATTACATATGAGGTATAAGGGTATATTAGTTTGATTCACTACCCTTCTCTTAACCTTTTCATTTTGGATCTCAACGATGTGAAATCCAAACAACAACCTACCGTAAGTGTTAAGACACGTTTTGTTAGGGTTTATTATGAGAGAGTTTAAAAGTATATGTGTATCATCAGTCCAAGAAATCCAACATAGTATCCAACAACCAATAATTATCCCATACTAATCTTATCATCTAAGTGATAAACACATACACATAATCACAATATGTCACTATAGTAGGGTCATTTCTCATTAACAATATACATTAAGATTTGGATTTTAATTTTATAAATTATAAATTCATACACGACACAGTCATTAATGTGCACACGTGTTTGCAATTTATATTTAAAGTAAAGAATTAAAGAATTGCTAAAATTTGTTGATAATTTATATATTTAGCATTGGTAAAAGAATTAATTTATATGTATAGCATTAGCAACAATTTTACCAACAATATACCTAAAACAACTGCCATATCAAGTTAACTAATGTATATGTTTAACCTTTTAAAATGAACATAAGAGAAGAAAAATTGTTTGGTAACCTATAAAATGAAATTTCCTAAATATCCAATTTTAAACCTATATCTAGTTTGAAATCGGTTAGTTTGAAACAAATCAAATACACAAACATATCTAGCTTGAAACAAAACAAATCAAATACACACACATATATCCAAAATAAAATTTCCTAAATACCCAATATCCTATATCTAGTTTGAAATAGGTCAAATACACACACATATACGAATATACACATACACACACATATAAATGCATTCATACCTAAATAAACACATACACATAGTACACACACAATACACATATACACACAGAAATGCACACAATATATACACATATACACCCACATATACATAGAAATACACACATGCGTAGAGAAATGCACACATATATACAAATGCACAAATACCCAAAATATAAAATATTAGGGTTTAAGTTTTACATTTAATATTGAGAGAGAGATTGAGTATAAAACTTGAGATTGGGAGAGAAAGGTAGCCGAAATCGTCAGAGAGGGGGAAAGGGTTTAGAAATTTTTAAGTGAAAATGAAAATCGGTCTCGGGCTTTTAGTATAAAGACACTGGTCACGACTCTGGGCCATGACCCACCTACTTGACCCCTTATTTTTTACACGTCAACGGCCGTGACCATGATGTCTAGAAATAGATGGTTACGACCAATAAGGTGCTGAAGGATCCTCCAAGCTAACCCGTCAACAAACAGCAAAATCTTCTTGCTCTCATTAGGTGCCTCATCTGGCTTAATGGTGAGAAGTCTCGTGAACTCCTCCTCATACTCAGCTACAGTAAGGTTCTCCTGCTTCAGATTTAGTAATTTTCGCCTCATCTCAGTCTGCACTGCGGGTGGAAAATACTTGCGGTCAAACCGCTCCCAGAACAACTGAATAGGGATCGTGTCCCTCTCCTCCAAAGTAGTAGTGGACTCCCACCACTGTAAGGCAGCTCCCACCAGCTTAAAGGAAGCCAATAACTTCTTTTGCACGTCAGTGCACTCATACATACGGAGATGCCGCTGGATGTCCTTCTTCCATTGGCTAACTGTAATAATATCGGAACTACTCGAAAACTCAGGGGGATGCGCTTTCTGAAAAGCATCCCGAACCCGCTCCCATGCTGATGGAAGTTGTGCTGGTACTGGCGCCACTGCCTGAACCTGGGGTGGAGCCTGCTTAATCACCGTTATTGCGGCATTCACCGCCTGAGCAACGATGGCGGCTACTTCGTTTGCATTCATTGTGCCTGGTGCCGGAGCTGCTGGCTGCTCGGCTTGGGCACGCCTATCTTTCGGAGCACGTCTCGGAGGCATCTGAAATGTGAACAAGTTATTAGTCTACAGTTATCATCGAATCTCAAATAGCTGAAGACTTTAACGTAAAAGCAGGAATACAACAATCCTAAAAAATAGGGCTCTATAGAAATAACGTTAAGCTGGAAGCGAAATAAGCCGTACAGATCCTATGGACACTAGAACCTGATGCTATGATACCACCTGTGACACCCCGCCTAATTAAATACCGGGCGATCACTCCTTTATTAAATTAAATCAAGGTAAACAGTTGGTTCATTCTCAGCATCACTGTCGATAAAAATACATTTTCCAATTTAACACACTAAATAATTAAGCTAAGTGTCAAAACCATTTTTATACATACTTTCCAAATTTTATTTAAAGAAAAACATTTGTTTTATTAACAACATTTCTACAATTAAGAATCACACCACAATAAACCTGGAACACAAAGTCCAATTAATATAATACATTTGTCAATCGAATGTCCACATATAAAGACTGAAGTCACCAATACAAACTGAATAAAACCCATAGTAACAATACTGGAAATAACTGAAATACAAATGTCCCAACAATAATGAAATACTGGAAAGGGCGACACATGCCCGATAAATGAGAATGCTAAAAATGGAGTCAATAAGGGAAGCCGTCTACACAAGTAACCTGCAACTCTCACCTAAGCTGCTGCACGTTCCTTTCCAGGGATCCTAAGCAAGACGCCCCTGTGGCTGGGCACCTGAAATATATACATATATATACAAGAGAGAGAGAGAAAAGAAACGGGTCAGAGCCCGAAAGTGTGTTTGATTTAAAATACGTTTAGCAAGTATTTAAATTGATACAGGCCAATGCAACAACATATTAGAGCGACACTCTCTTGAGAAATTCTCACCTCTCTTCTAATGTGCACACCTATCGTGCTAACCTTCCCGACGGTTTATCTTAAAATTTTATCATACTAACCTTCCCAATAAATTAGTGTATCTTAAACTTACTCATAAGATTTCAAAACCGAACAATATTTTTGTTTAAAAAGAATACTTCCAATTAGTAGCACTACTCTTGTTTTAGCTTTTATTCATTTATAAATTTTCCCAGTGTCATATTATACTTTCACAAAACAAGTACTTACTATATGTGTCATCAACCATGTCCTACTTATCAAATCACAGTAGGCAGGTTCAAATTTCCAAATCTCATATATATATTAACTACTCGTATAATATATATAAATAACAGCACCCCAAATAAAACTATGGTGCGTGCATACTTCTACTATCCAAACCCCATACCACTCATATCAAGGGGAATACAAGTTCGGAATCACTCTCGAACTGTATTAACACATACACAAACAATATCGAGGCGAAGCATAGACTCTAAGTCTCTAAGAGGATGGCACATACTCGCGTCTCTTAGGACCTTCTGAACTATCGATTCGATAGCCTGTACCAAGGATATCTATCTTCTAGGGTACAAGTCAATATCCCCCATAAAGGTACCATCGAGATAAGACTGTCCCAGGGCGGTAACCTCAAGTATAGCAAGTAGCGCGGTATGTTTTTCACAAGTATATCATATATGTACACACATTCATATAAATATACCACAGTTATCATATTTAATATAGGTTCTTCTCGTCACCCATAATTATACCATTTATCCTAAATTTCACATTTATAGAATTACGTATAAGGTTTCATTCCTACTTTAACTCGAAGGGTTTTCTCACTTATTACCTGACACTCGTGGACTATATCCTCACAAATCTGAAATTCAGTAAGTGTCTTTATTAGGTTCCAATGTAACTCTCTTACGCACCTCACCCTTTAAATTCGTAAATTTACCAACCTAAAGTAAATATCCCATAAATACCATTCTCGTTGAACGTTAAAGGTCCCAAAACTTATTCATATGCCCTACTGGTCCTCAATGTCTCCCAAATCATTTTATCAAGAATGCCCAAGAATCTTATCACAACAATTTGAATTTAACTCATTTAAAAAGGGAATTAGGAGTCTTCCAGGAGGGGTCGATCGATCGAAGCTTGGAGCTCGATCGATCAAACCTTCGATCGATCGAAGCTCTAGGCTCGATCGATCGATCAAGCAGGTCTGCGAAAAAAATTCTGCAGATGCAGTTACGGGTTTCATCACCAAAATTTCACCAAATCCATATTTTCAAGTTCCAATCGTCCCAGAATTCTACTACTAGCATTATAACAATATACCAGATGATTCTAACGTAAGGCATGTACATATTCATCATTTAAACATGGATAATTAACCCAAAATTTCATCTAATCATCAAGAACCTTAGAGTTTTTCTTAATCAAGGTTCTAATCTGTTTTTACCAAAATTTCCTTCTAATATATCATCAAAATTTCGTGGTTTATATTCCTCTACACGGCAAGGATTCCAGAATTTCATATAAATCATTTCTACATGCATTTTCCTAACACAAATTGGGTGTTCTTCCATATTTATCATCTCTAATCAATCCTAAACCAATATGAAGATTGCATTAACGAAAAAACGCAAGTTAAACACTTGCCTGGGATTTTTGGTATTCTGATTCACGGCTGATTTTGGTATGGTTGCGTTCCTCGTCTCGCGATCTACGCGGTGGTGGTGGCGGCGGTGCAAGCCGGTGACTTTTTGGCCTTGAATTGCCTTGGATCTCTCTCCTCTCTTCTCCAATGGCCGTCACTTGATTTCTGAATATTCTAACCCTAAAAGACTAACCTAGTTGGCTGATATAGGTTGCTGAAATTCGTGGGATTAATTACCCAATTATGTAAAATGACTAAAATGCCCTCCCGGGGTACTAATTAGGCCTAAAAATGCCCCGAGACCCAAACTACACCCCGGGTACACTTTTCTGACTATCTCGACCCTACCGGACGCGTTGGCGCACTCAAAACGACCATACGGACAACTTATAAAATATTTACTTTTTATTTAACAAAATTAGTCCCGACGTGACACGAGCACGTTCCGACTTAAATTTCCGAAATCGTCATTTAATTCACTCATGACATTCAATATAACCAATATAATATATTACTTTGCTCATTAGTAACATTCAACCAATTTCCCATAATTACTAACTCTCGTCACGTTAATAATTATAACATAATTAATTTCCGGATTTTTATTAAATAAACCATTCACATTAAATTTAATAAATTCCCAAATTAATATAGCATAAAAATACGGGGTATTACATACTTCCTCCCCTAATAACGGAATTTCGTCCCGAAATTCAGAAAATAAGGCATACCTGGTAAAAACAACTTTGGATATCTCTCGCGTATATCTGCCTCACGTTCCCAAGTGGATTCCTCCACATTATGATGCTCCCACTGGACTCGCACAAGTGGAACTATCTTCGACCTCAATCTCCTCTCACTATAGTCTAGAATAGCCACTAGTCTCTCCTCGTAAGAGCTATCAGGCTGTAAGTCGATCTCATCTATCGCAATGTGAGTATAGGCCATATCATCCCGAAGATATCATCTCAACGACGAGATGTGGAATACATCGTGGATGCGATGTAAATATTCTGGCAATCCCAACCTGTATGCAACCAGCCCAATTCTCTCGATGATGGGAAATGGTCCCACGTACCTCGGAGCCAATTTCCCTTTCTTCTCGAACCTCATCACCCCCTTCATACGAGATACACGCAATAATATTTGGTATCCCACATTAAACTCCTGGAAGAACCATTTCGCATCGGCGTAGCTCTTCTGCCTGTCCTGGGCTACCCGAATACGACTCCTGATCATCTCAATCCTCGCGGAGGTCTCCTGAATCACTTCTAGTCCTAGCAACTTGTTATCCCCCACTTCGAGCCAACAAGCTGGGGAACGACAAGGCCTGCCATACAAAGCCTCAAATGGGGCCATGCCAATCGTGAACTGATAAGAGTTATTATAAGCAAACTCTACCAGTGGAAGATGCGGCTCCCAACCTCCTCCAAAATAGAGAACACACATGCGTAGCATATCCTCTAACATCTGATTAGTACGCTCTGTCTGTCCATCTGTCTGTGGGTGGTAAGTTGAACTCAACCTCAACTCAGTACCCATAGCCTCCTGAAACTTTCCCAGAAACGTGACACAAAAATCTTGTCCCTATCTGACACAATATTCAGGGGCACCCCGTGTAATCTGACAATCTCCGTGATGAACAACTGAGCATACTGACCCGTGGTATAATCTGTCCGTACCGACAGAAAATGAGCCACCTTGGTCAATCGGTCTACAATCACCCAGATAGAATCGTGGCCCCGCTGTGATGTAGGCAACCCTGTAATAAAATCCATGGAAATACTCTCCCACTTCCACGCGGGTACTTCCAATGGTTGAAGCAATCCTGACGGTTTCTGATGGCCTACCTTCACCAGCTGGCAGGTAGAACACTTGGACACGAACTCAGCAATGTCCTTCTTCATCCCACTCCACCAGTATTGCCTCCTCATATCCTGGTACATCTTATCTCCTCCAGGATGTACTGCAAATCGGGACCCATGAGAGTGAGTCATCACTGCGTGACGTAATTTTGCTCCTTCTGGAACCACCAATCTCCCATTAAACCGCAAACCTCCATCAGAACTAACAGAATAGGACTCAGCACCCTCGGCTAGAAGTCGCACAATCTGCTCCTGGCAAAACGGGTCTGTGGTCTGTGCCTATATCACCCTCGTAACAATCTCGGGTGTGACTGACATCACGGATATGAAAAAATGTGCTACTGCGTCCTGGTGACCCAACTCCTTCCACTTTGCTTTCCAGACGTCCGCTACATCGTCTACCGGTCTACGGCTCAACGCATCAGCAACTACGTTGGCCTTCCCCGGATGATACTGTATATTGAACTGGTAGTCCTTCACAAACTCTAGCCATCTGCGCTAACGCATATTCAGCTCTCGCTGAGTGAACAGGTACTGCAGTGACTTATGGTCTGTGAACAAACGAAATTTCTCCCCCAATAAATAGTGCCTCCGTATCCTCAATGCAAAGACGACCGCTGCTAACTCCAGGTCGTGGGTGGGGTAATTCTTCTCATGCGGCGTAAGCTTGCGGGAAGCAAAAGCTATAGCCTTCTCCTCCTGCTGGAGTACACCTCCAAGTCCCCGTAAAGACGCATCGGTGTAAACCAGGTACTCCACACCCGGTTTCGATAACGCAGGAACTGGCGCTGAAGTAAGCTTGTCTTTCAGCTCGTCGAAAGCCAACTGACAAGTGTCATCCTAAACATATGGTACCCCCTTGCGAGTCAGATTCGTCAATGGACCCGCTATTTTGGAGAATCCCCGAATGAATCTCCTGTAGTAACCAGCTAACCCTAAGAAACTACGCACTTTTGCCGGTGTCGCGGGCTGTCCCCACTCCCTTACCGATGATACTTTACTCGGGTCAACTGCTATCCCCTGCTCAGAAACAACATGGCCCAAGAACTGTACCTCTCGCAACCAGAATCCACACTTCTCGTACTTATCATACAACTGATGCTCTCGTAGAGTCTGAAGAACCTGCCTCAAGTGCTCGGCATGCTCCTCCTCGGAGTGTGAATATATCAAGATGTCATCTATGAAGACGATGACAAACTGATCTAAGAACTCTATGAATACTCGGTTCATCAAGTCCATGAAAATGGCTGGCGCATTTGTGAGTCCGAACGGCATCACCCTGAACTCATAGGACCCATATCTCGATAAGAAGGCAGTCTTCGAAACATCTTGCTCTCTAATACGTAACTGATGGTACCCCGACCTCAGATCTATGTTCGAAAAGAAAATTGCTCCCCTCAACTTGTCGAACAGATCATCGATTCGAGGCAACGGATACTTATTCCGTATCGTTACCTTGTTCAACTCCCGGTAGTCCACACACAATCTCAGTGAACCATCTCTCTTCTTCACAAACAAGACTGGAGCGCCCCAAGGTGAGGTACTCCTATGAATGAAGCCCTGACCTAACAGCTGCTCTATCTGATCTCGTAGCTCTCGCATCTCTGCCGTAGCCATACGGTACGGTGCGCGTTCTATAGGTCTCGTATCTGGCAATAAATCTATAACAAAGTCTATCTCACGACTGGGCGGTAGGCCTGGTATCTCCTGAAACACATCGGAATACTCCCTGACAACAGGGATCGAATCTAAGGGAATCACAACCTCCTTAGAGGTATCCTCCTCTATGTAATACAAATGAGCGGTCGAACCTCCCTCTGGGCGAGGCATCGCCACTACAAACATCTCTTGCCCCGAAATGGCAAAAACAATGCTCCCACCGAAGCAATCAATCATGGCTCTATAAGCTGCAAGCCAATCCATACCAATAATCACATCATGCTCGTGCATGTCTAAGACTAACATGTCTGCAGGTAATACCAAGCTACCAATCTCTACCCCCACTCCCCGGCATATAAAGAAAATAAGTGACCCACTCCCCAATGGTGAGTTGACACACGTCACGGTGCTCTCTGCTGTGGCTAATAACCCTAAGGCCTTCGCAAAATGCGTAGCTATAAAACAATGTGTTGCCCCAGTATCAAACAAAACCCGACCCATAGTACCATGGATAGGAAACATACCCTCAATCGCGGGTGGTGCCTGTGGAGCTGCTGCCTGGTGGACGTTATAGACACGTCCATACTACAATTTCCCCTGCTGCACTAGAGCTGCTGGAATGGCTGGTAGGGCTGGCACCTGGGCTGGAGATGGGAGGGCAGGTGGAAAAAGTGGTCTCTGCGGCTCATTACGGGCTCCCTGCTGCTGTGGGGCCCTATCGCCCTCTGGGCAATCCTGGCGCCTATGGCCATGTTTACCGCACCCAAAGCATCGGCCTTTGAAGTTACCTCCCCTCTGACCCTGTTGTCCACGGCCCTGCTGGCCGTTACCTCCACGCCACTGGCCCTGTTGGCCCTGATGTGCACACTGTTGGCCTTGCTGGCCCTGCTGCTGTCCCTGTGGTCGGTGTTGGCCCTGCTAGCCCTGCTGATTAGGCTGGCCCAATAAATAGGAAAATACTCGGTAGGCCACACTAATGAGACTACAACTCCTCAGGTAAGACTTAAATGTCCACCCTCTAAAGAGGAGCATCCCCTATTTACACCATATTATCACCGCCCAATGAGGTCTTGCCACATAAGTCATAAACGTGTAATTAACAACTGAAATATGATATTAAAAATAAGGTAATTGGCAACATGCATGCATGACACGTGTCATAATAAGGGTGTGGTATTAAAACTTAGAAGAGACAATTTGAAAAGGGGGGTTAGTGCACCTAAAGTTGGAAAACCCAATTAGATGAATGACCACTCGCTAGTTACCAAAGAAGTTGCGTTGCATGGCAAGAAACACTATAAATAAGCGATGAACCACAACAAAAAAGAGAACTCCCTTACAAAAAATTACTTTTACATACTTTATCCTTTATTTATTTTTTATTTTCTTTATTTACTGCATTATTTTTTATTCAAAGTAGATTGTAACTTTCCTTCACGTTAATGTAATATTTTACTTATAAACATTTATCTTTCTTTAATTCTAAAGCTTTACTTTTCTTTTAGTTTATGCAATTTACAATTTCTTTTCTCCTAGTTAATTACCACAATTTACCACTTTCATCAAAGTCTTCCTTAAGGGAAGATAAGTCCTCTTAATTGAGGTATCGAATGCAATACAAGGGCCTGATATTATCATTAGGCTAAGATCTTTGGTTGACAAGACCACAAATCATGCTTGGCATGATCGCAACCCTAATTATTGACCAATACAAGTGAAAAATACCCAAATATATTTCTGGAAAGCCTAGTGGGACACTAGTGTTGTCTTGTGCTTACAAATGGCGAGGACGTGTAAAGGCGAGAATATAGCGAAAAATGTTAGTGAAATTGGCTCAACCGTCAACATATTACTACTTCAGAGTGAACAATGGTCAAAATAACTCAAGATTTAGGACCAGTGGCTTACAGTTAAGAGTTGAATATTCCAATCGATCTGAGGGCAAACGATAGATTAAAAACACCAGTAATTGGTGTACCCACAAATATTCAAGCCAATTGATCAATCAACTGAACCAAATTTTTTATCATTTGGGAAATATGGTACAGAGCCTTAACACCATGATCACCACAATAACCTGCATGTTTGATTTACCCAATGGGGTGACAAATAGTGGTGAGACATATGTACCATAAACTGGTGTAAAAACTACTCGACCCAACCCTTAATATCTTGTTTATTATAGACTTAATATAGGTGAAATCAATTTTGGAAATAATATAAGGATGGCAGGATATTCTAATACCATTGGTTTAGGTACCAACAACCGATTAGAAGGTTCAGGACTACCTACCACTTAACAATAACTGGGTTATAATAACCCAATTGAATTATCAATAATCCAATATTCGAATGAGAACCTGGGAGTTGGGGAACATTTGAAGGTTTGATAACTAAATACCCCAAGTCTCTTAGCCTATGGCTTATCAAGCACAAAAAACTGTGCCTCCACAAGTTTCACCACCTTTGGTGCAAATAACTCCTTTGTTAAACAAAGTAACTGCCCTACAAAATAGGCAAATGCATGGGGGAGTTGGGAGGAATGAGATTGTGGATATCATTCATGAAAAATATGGATCAATGTCTCAGGGGTGTATACTCCAGTTTATAAAAAGACAATTCCTAAGTGGATTGATAAGATTGAACCCTTGAAGGTTTCAAATTCCTAACCTTTAACCTCTTCTCAAGTGATGGAAGTCAGTCCACTATAGATAACATTGCCATGTTTACTAGCCAGTGTGTTGATCTTGGTACAAATGAGTATCTAAAAATTTATTTGTTTTCTAGTTTACTCATCGATGAAACCTTCATATGATTCATAATATTGTCACCTAACTCAGTCCAAAATTGGCAACAAATGGAAGATATGTTTCATGCGCAATTCTTCCAAACTGATCCAAAAGTCTCTATAGCTAATCTAGCTAGACTAAGCCAAAAGCCTGGTAAAAATGTAGTTTATTTCATAAATAGTTTAAAAGGTCTAGGAATAAATGTAAAATACCCTTACTTGATTAAGATCTTATGAACTTATCACAAAATGGTTTTGAATATAGACATCAAAGAAATTTGATGCCATCGAATTCAAAGAGTTGGTGGGATTAATTGCTAAAGTATCCATATAACAATCCCTTCTAGAAGAAGAGCATTAAATAAATACTTCTTCTTTCAAAACATATTACAAGGATACTAACATTGAAACAGATGTTGCTGAGATCATAGAAACTGAAACTATAATGTGTGAACTATTGGTTTGAAAGGACACACCAGTAGAATCTTTTGTACCTAAGTAAAAAGGAATGATAAAGAAATAATCATTTGACATTTCCAAGGCCAATGAGATCATTGAATATCTCTTAAAGGATAACATCATAAAACTTCCTTAAGATGCTAAAAAATCAAATGAAATAAAAGGGACAAATTATTGCAAATGGCATAATATTTTTTTCACTCCATTAATGCTTGATATATGTTTCGTGACGGGGTTCAATAATTGATCAGGTGGGGAAAAATCAAATTCCTTGAAAAAGGAAAAAGCACAATCGGTGTAGATTATGACATATTACCCAAAGTTAAAGAAGTGGGGACAAATGGACAGTCTATTTTGCTGCCAAGGAAAAAAGGGCATGTCAAATTCAGAATGAAGACACGAGTTAAACCTAAGGCTTTGAAGCCTAAAGTGACTAATGGCCCTCACCCAAAGGTGCTGAAACACCTATGTATCAGGTGTGGTGAATATTATATTGAAATGTGACAGTTGGTGGCTTCGAAAGGAAAGAAATAACTGAAGAGTGACAATAATGGAAATAATGGCTACATAATAAAAGTCCCAATGTTTCGAAATCAAGAAGAAGTTTAAAATAAACCTTATGGGAATGTGAGACCATTACTTGGTCCTTTTCATCCCCAAGTAAATTCTAAAGTACAAATGAATAACTACTACATTAGGTCGGGATTCAAGGAGGCCAAAATTCATCAATATGTAAAACAACGCAGGACCTACAAAAGTCCCAAAATCAGTCCCAATGGTAAAAGGAGTACGAAACTAGTTTGTGGCCCAATATCTAAAGGTAGAACAATAATTTAATGATATTACATGGATACCTAAGGCAATCAAACTTCAACAGGTGGCTCTTAGTATATTGTATGTAGTGCATTATCCTAAGTCAAATAAGAGGAAACCAGAATTGGTGGTCTCTCATACTCAATAAAGAAGGGTCCAAAGAAAGTACATGGCTTAGCAAGAGGCCTCGGAGATCATACATACTAGTGGGTCAAAAGGATTTTCCTCTTCATCAAAAAATACAAATACCATGTCCAATAGGAAACCAGAGGTAAAAATTTTATCTTCAGGCTTATTGATGGAAAGGCTAAAAGAGCTGGAGAAGGTCATGAGTGTAGATGGGGATAGTTAATTTGGAAAAAAATCTGGTGAAGAAGAAAAATAGAAAATAAGGGAGTAAATGCCATAGTTCCTGGGCAAGAAGTTGAGCAGAAATAGTTCATACAGTTTGGTTCCCTACCTCTATAAATGCTATTTTAATATGGTTGTAATCCTCTCAAAGAGCTTTGAGGTTAAATAAGGTTAAGAGGTACCTAACACGGAGGGATATGAAGATGAAAAGTCGGAGGTAAAATTTTTTGAACTATTTTTCTATGCTTGTGATCTTGTACATGGGTTTGAAGAGCCTACTAAAAATATGAGTAACCATAGTAAGCCCTTATTTATTAAAACATGGACAAATCGGATTTTGATCAATAAAATATTGGTAGATAATGGTGGTGGTGTTAACATAATGTCATTTTACATGTTATCTAAAATAAATAAATAAAATACTAAATTGGTTCAAGCTCAAATAATTATCTCAAGCTTTGATGGAGATAAGAAGCCTACCAAAGGTCTACTTCCAGTTGACATTGAAGTAAGCACTAGAAAATCCTAAGATGCCTTTTTTATCATTGAAGGCAAACCAAGTTTCAGTGATCTACTCTGTAGAGACTGGATTCATTTTAACAAAACCATTTCTTATTTTATACACCAGAAATTACTTTTCATGAAGGAAGATGGACTTGTGAAGGAAGTAGAGATTGATACACTACCCTTTCATACAAGTTCCAACTGTGTTGAAGCGGGTCTCTACCACAAAAATATGGGGCATATGAAGGCAGAGACTTTGGTCCCAGAGGCATCAGAAAGAGAAGTATCACATGAAGATTGGAATGAGCTAGTTTTTAGCCTGATAGGGCCAACTGAGGAAAATAAAAGGATTATTTAATGGATAATAAACCCATTGGCATTCAACAGGTCGATGAAATCTTGGGCCTGGTTTTACATAAGTTTGTAGATTTGGAGTCAAGCACAAAACTTGGTGAAGAAAAAAAATATAAATTAGGTTGACTCTGTCTTTCTAGAAGATATAGAAAACTAAGTTCCTCAAGACAATGGTGAATTAATAAGTTCACCAATAGAATATGAAGAACTCGCATTGAATCAATCAGATCCCTTGGTTTAAGTCAATTTACGAACTGAAAAATAAAAGATTCACCCACATCATTGTTATCCTAAGAAAATACAACTAATAATTGGTTGTAGACCTTTTGCACTAGTACAAAGATTATTTCGTTTGGGAATATGATGAACAACCTAGCTTGGACAGGAAATTAGTGGAGCATAGACTACCAATCAAGGGAGGTTATAAACCTATCAAGTTTTTTCCTAAGCAAATGACTCCAGAGGTCACACTCAAGATAAAAAAAAATAGAATGGTTGATGAAGTCTAGGCTCATTCGAACTGCCAGGTATATTACATGGCTCTCTAGTATAGTGCCAGTAATTAAGAAGAATGGAAATTTGAAAGTATACATTGATTTTAAAAATCTAAATGCGGTTATTCTGAAGGATTAATATCCAATACCAGTAATGGATTTCTTAGTTGATAGATCAGTTGGTCGTTCTATATATCTATGATATATGGTCATTATGGTTATAACAAAATATGCATAGTTGAAGCAGATGTGCATAAAACTACTTTTAGGTGCCCTGGAAATTTAAGAACCTTCGAATGGATAAAAATGTCATTTGGTCTAATAAATTAAGGATCCACTTACCAAACTAGAATAAATACCATTTTTTGTGATATGATTGGCACCTTTTTGGAGTGTTATATTGATGACATAATTATGAAATCAAAATCAATAATTGGTCATATAACACACCCCAAAAAATCATTTCAATGGATGAGGCTTTATCAATTTAAAATTAATCCTGTGAAATGTGCCTTCGGAGTTTTTACAAGAAATTTACTAAGATATTTAATACACCAAAAAGGATACAAGTTGATCATAACATAGCCAAAACTATAATTAAAAGCACAAATCCCAAAAATAAGAAAGAGTTGTAAAGGTTTTTGGGTCAAGTTAATTTCCTTCATAGAATTATATCTAGTATAATAGGAAAAACTAAAGTGTTTTCTCTATTCTTGAAGCTAAAAGACCGAGAGGAGCTGGATTAGAAAGAGGAGCATGAGCAGGCTTTCCAAACACTCAAGAGGTACCTAGTCAGGCTATTTGTTTTGGCACCTATAAAGGAAGATAAGCCACTAGAGTTATACATTTCATCCTCTGATGCAATTATTACAGTGTTATTGACTCAAGATTGTGAGAGCCACATAGAGAAAGTTATTTATTACCTTAGTAGGTTTTTAAATTATTATGAATATAGGTATTATGTAATGGAAAAATTAAGTTTAACTTTGTATTTTACTGCTATAAAATTAAGGTTATATTACTGCCTAGAGAGGTTTTTATCATTTCAAAGTTAAATTTAATCAAATATATGTTGACAATGCCTATTCTAGGAAATAGGATTGATAAGTGGTTATTAACTTTATCTGAATTTTTCATGCACTGCGTGCATCAAAAAGCAGCAAAGGGCTAAGCATTGGCTAATTTTCTAGCATATCACCCTGTGAAGATGAATCAGATGAGGAATATGAGATAGGTTATGTATCTTTAAGCCCTTGGAAACTATGGTTGATTGTTCAAAGACTTAAATACTATCAGGATTAGGGGTGGTCATTAAATCCACTAAATATATTAAAACAAAACGTGGAAATAGCTTGGAAGAGAACACAAGTTCTAATAAGCAAGTAGAATATGAGGTTGTAATTACGGGCGTACAAATCCTTCGAATTTGTAATGCTTCATAATAGAGGTTTTGGTGATTCATAGTTAGTTATAAGATAATTAAATGGTGAATACAAATGTGTTCATGATGGTCTAACTTTTTATAAGAAAGTGGCTTTAAATTTATTATCTAAATTTGATGAAGTCGTATTGAATTAAATTCCTAGAAATCTAAATGAAGAGGCCAATGAAATTGATCAAAAGGCATCAAGTTTAAGCTTAATGAATACTTCGAAGAAAAATTAAATATTAGTGTCATTGATGATTTCTTACCATTACTTCATAACAGACGGCCCTTGGTTGAAATTGGGAACATTGATATTTAAGATGATTGGAGAAAATCATTAATTGAATATCTATCTAACCCAAATGTCAAAACTGATAAGGTTGTTAGGTTGAGAGTAACCAATTATGTTATGTACGCTGGAAAGTTATTCAAAAGAGGTGATGATGGCCTAATCTTTGAGTTCCTGGGTAGAAATAAGGACTTAATAACCATAGCAAGGTCCATGAAGGCATTTGTGAGGCTTATCAGGCAGGTCCTAAGATAAGATGGTTATTGAGAACACATGGAATTTATTGGCCTTTCATTTTAAAAAACTGTATTGAATTTGCAAAAAGATGCCAAAATTGTCAGCGACATGGCCCTTTGAAACATGTGCCTACCATAAACCTACGATATATGGTAAAGCCTTAGTCATTTAGAAGATGGACAATTGATGTCATTAGCAAAATCAATCATTCATCCTCCAAACTACATAGTTTTGTTTGGGCTTCCATATATTATTTTACTAAATGGGTGGAGTTAAGCCTTTAAAGTCAATTACCCAGAATGAAATGGTAGATTTATTTCAAGACATTGTTTATAGGTATAGAATTCCATAAACCATAACCTCAAATAATGCAAGTGTCTTTGAATCGAAAATGATGTTGGATTCCAGGTTGGGAATAACTTTGACAAAATCAACACCTTATTTTGCTCACTCAAATGGCCAGGCTGAGGCCACAAACAATATAATTAAAGGTAAAATAAGAAAAGTAATTGAGAAAAATCCAAGATATTGGCATAATTTATTGCCAAATACATCCCCTTATTTTATACCTCCAAACTAGTTTGAAGGTTCAACAACACCTTCTAACTAGTGATCTCTTGAGAATCATAACATAATATGCCTTTGTCGGTGCCTTCGAGTCAGTTCCTATTCTAAACCTCCACCAAAGCTACCCTCTATCTCATAAATAGCATATTCGCCTCTCAAGCCAATGTAGCACCCTATAAATTCAAGTACCTTTAATTTAATTATATTTGGGAGAAAAAGAATTTATTTTATTAGGAGGAATTAAATATATAATTTGGGAAATTTTTAAATTGGAGAATTTATTTAAATTGGTAAGTGGAGATTTAATTGTTCGGATTATTTTTGTATCACATTTTTTAGGTAAAAAAATTGAAGAATGTTATAAATTAATTCAGATGGAAATTCTGAGTGCACGGTTGAGTCCGGATAGATCGAAATAGCTGGAAAGGAGTACCCAGGGGTATTAAATGGATCTTGAGGTATTTTTAGGCATATTTAAGCTCACATAAGAGTGTTTTGGCCATTTTTATAAAGCCCACAAGCCTAAAAATGGGATTGAGTTATCAAACCCTAAAAGTAAAAGGGTGTGGCGGCCATAACACATTTTATAAAACACATTTTGAGCGAGAGAAAAATGGGTGCAAGTGGGAGAAGTCATGGGAGCCAAAAATCAAGAACATGTGTGTGTGTGTGTGTGTGTGTGTGTGTGTGTGTGTGTGTGTGTGTGTGTGTTCTTCATCAAAAATCATCATCTACATCAAAGGATTCAGACCCTACGAACCCTAAAGTAAGTGGTTAAACTTACTTTTAAATTAATTGCAGATTTCTACTCATATAATAGTGGGTGTGATAAGATGATACGGTTTTAGGGTTAGTTGATATCTAAATTGGGTTTTGATGGGTAGGGTTGAATTGTAGAACAACTTCTTGAATTTGAAGAAGTCTATGAAATTGGGTAAATTAAACCGTCATTTTAGAAACTTTTTTTCGACGTTTTGGTTTCAAAAATGGCGATTATGTCCGTGTTGCCTCATAGAAAATCTTGTTTTCTACATTTTGTTCTCTGATACGTTTTTTTTTTTAAAACGGCTCCAAAATGCCTCAAACGGTATTTTAAAATCTGGACAGATTCGTGGGCCAAGTTTTAAGAAATGTTATTTTTAGTTGTTATTCCATTTGAGGTTGCCTAGATTGATTGATTGTGATTGTTATTGTATAATAAGAACATTAGGCCTAAAGTAGATATTAGGTTTACATAATGTGAAACAAGTATTGGGATAATTGAGAAAACAATCCATAAGGGAATTATGTTTGAACTTAAGTAAATTGAAAACCTTAAATTAATAAGTGTGCAAAATTTATTAAGGAGAATTTGAAAAGTGAATTCTAAATTTTGTATTTTTGGACCAAGTGAGTGAGTCCGGGTATATTGGTTGAGTGACGCCAAGATAATAAATTGATTAATGCATGATTGATTAAATTGAGTCAGGATATTGACTCGGGTGAAATTTGGACTAGTGCTACGAGTGTTTAGGCATGGATTTGGTCGCATTAATTTATTATAGGGTTATATAATAAATTATAAAATATTCAAAATAAAAAGGGTGTTAACCTTAATATGTGGGATTTGAGGAATAAGTTCTACAGGATAAGATTTTGGGTTGAAGGTGCGAGTCCGGGTAATTTAGTTGGGTGACGCGGCTTGAGTAATAAATAAATGTGGGAATTATTTAAATATCAAGTCGTTGTATAGACTTGTGACTGTTAGGCTAGTGTTACGGTAATTGTGCACGGGTAGCCTGAATTTATTAATTTATATATATATATATATATATATAGAGAGAGAGAGAGAGAGAATCAGACTCTCCAACATACCTATGAACATACCTATTTTTTTAAATAGTAAAAAAAATAGTTTTGAGTTGATATTTTTTATATGAGTTCATGATATTTCAATGTGCCCGTGTAAAAATATTCAGCTTAAAATAATATTTTTTGTTATTTTTAAAAAATAAGTAAAAAATCTGACTGTTATATAGGATAAAAATTGTCAATTTGTTTACCTATTTTTTAAAAATAACAAAAAAATATTATCTTTAGTTTATTTTTTTATAGGGGCACATTGAAATATCATGAACCCGTATAAAAAATATCATCTCAAAATTATTATTTTTACTATTTTATAAAATGAGTGTGTTGTTAGGTATGCTGCTAGGAGGTATGTTAGAGAACCTCACTATATATATATATATATATGCGGTGATGTGTAGTATATATATATATATATATATTTGTGTGATTTATAAATATTTGTGTGAATAATATTTATAGGAATACATACCCCCTCTAGTGCTATCATAGGAGGTTGCGCGATATGGGTGAATCCCCTAGCGTGAGGAGCAGGGTAAGTATAGTTCCTAGGTCATAGCGTCTAGAAGAGGGGTGAGACGTCTTGGGTGTGATTCTGTCTCATTTTCAGTGGGAACTATGGCCGCCTCCATCGCGTTTATTTTATTTTCTGATTCGGGGAGCTAACTGTGTCATGGGTCCGGGTGGATGAGTATACCTACAAATGATAACATTTTAGAGAATATTCGGTGTTGATGTAAAAAACTAGATTACTCTAATTATTTAATCACAGATAAATAAATAAGACAAAAGATTTTAAAGTGGTTCAGCCTTATATGAAATCCACTGTTATGTTATTGCTGAGTGTTTGGGAATTGTCGATTACAAATGCTATCAAGAAATTCCAGTCCCCTTGAATGAGGGTGATACAAGGTATTTATAGCCCTTAGGCTGTACATGAAAGGGTGTTACATTAAATGATACACATATGAAAGGTTAATTCATTTAATGTTCTTCAAACGTGCGCGTCAAGATGATAAGCATTCAATGAATAGTTGAACTGTTGATTATCCGGCAATTAATGCTGTGGTCGAGGTGCAGCTCGAACCGCCTTAGTTGCTCGTCGTCCAAAAGTTCCTCGGAGCATTGGAGTTCTTCGGAGGATAAGAGTTCCTCGGAGGGTTGTTGTTCCTCGGAGTGAGTATGTTGGTCGGGGAAACAATCTTCCTCGTTGCTATTGTGCCACGTAGATTGACACGTGTCTTCTTATTATTCGTTCACATCAGCATACTAATTTTGGTGTCAACAGAAGCCCCCAATGTTTCATATTTCGAACTTTGAGGAGTATGGAACATTCTTTCTCGGTATATGGCGATATTAAATGATCTTCCGAATTCGCAGAATCCGCCTTTTTTGCATTTTTATAGGCGCTTCGATCTTCGTGCCCTTTTCGTCCTTTTAGCCGCCGGTAGCGTAATATTTCTTTTTTGTAATTATTTCTTTCGTCGTTTCCCAAGGCAAGGTATTTAAACTTCCCAAGCAATCATACCATCCTCTACCTTTTCCAATTTTCTTGCTTTCGAATTCTCCATAGCTTTCCTTTCTCTTGTGCGTTCATCCTTGTTTTCGTTCGTTGTCAACAGATCTCCATTCTTCCTGTAAGATCTTCTTCTTTATCCTTTTATTCACCATGGTTTATATTATTGAATCTATTGAAAAATTCCGTTCTTATTATTCCATTCCGTCTTGGGTAACTTTGGAGAATCTTCCTGAGCCCTTTGACTATTTTCGTTTGGCTGAGGGACATTGATTCCCCAGCCTCTTTATTGCTGAATGTGGATTTTCTTTTCCACCTAACCCTTTATGCTTATAATTTTGTCAACATTTCGATGTTGTTCCTGCAAAAGTAGCCCCCAATACATGGAGGATAGTTAATGGGGTGCATAAGTTAAATCAAACTCATGGAACTCGTATAGGAATTCCTGAGATTATGTATTGCTATAGATGGGCTATTTTAGATAATGTTTATTATTTAAAAACCAGATTTTTGAATAGGGCTTTAGTAGTCAACCTCCCTGATGCTAACATGGATTATTTTGAACATGGATTAGTTTTCAAAAATTGGCAACATGCTCCTTCAGTCGGAGACGACGTGTATGAAGGTCCCAAATGCCCCCCATATGGCAATGGGATAGGTTATTTTCATTTTATTTTATTTTTGAAATTATGATTTCATCATGTTTGAATAAATGCATGATTGACATTTCAATTTATTTTTGTTTGCAGTTGACAACAAGAGAAAAACTCCCAAAGAATCAGAAGTTAATATAAGGAAATTGAAACATATCTGGAGTTTGCATCAGAAATTTGCAGACGAGCACATCAGGTCTGCTTCATACTTGTTGCAGCATAGGAGCTATACGTCGTCCTTTACTGCTCGTCCTGTGGTCAGCATCAGTGATCCAGTGCAAATTTCTGAAGACTCTGATCCAGAATCTCATATTCCTTTTAGCCAAAAAATGGGCAAGAGAAGAGTTCCCGCTCTCTTCGAGGAGACTTCCTCTGCTGGAGATGGGATGAAAAATAAGGTTGATGTCCAAAAAGGGACAAAGAATAATGATGCCACCCCTCCTGTTGCTTCTCAGAAGGCTGTCGAGAAGCCCCCAGTGGCTCCTGTGCAGAAGGATGCACCTGTTGAAGTAATCACTATCTCACCAACCAAAAGTTCTTCTTTGGTTGAGGTTGTTGAAAAGGCACCGAGGAGATTGAGGAAATCCTCCTCGGTCAGTATTTCTGGAGCCATTCCCCAGCTCCCAGCTGGTGGAGATGGTGCTCCAATCATTGTTCCTCCGAGCTCTACGATGAGCTTGGCAAAGTTTTCGCCCATTCTCGAGGTGCAAGGTACTGAAGAAGACCTTACTCGGGATATGGTTACTTCTCTGGCTGCTCGTCATCTTGCTTCAGTAAGTATCTCTACTCTGAGTTTTTCATATTTTCCTTTGTTATTTCCCATATTTGTTTCTGATGTCGTTTCCCTTTTCTGATTACAGTTGACGAGCTGTTTCAATATAATCCTTAAAAAGGATGAAGTGATCAAAGCTTCTTGCTCCTCGTCCACTGTGGAAGGAGCACTGGAGAAAGCTATCAAATCTGTGAGTGAATCTCGTCAGAAGTATGACGAGGATAAAATTGAATGGGAGAAGAAGTTGGCTGCGTCTGATGCAGAGAAGGTACAACTGGGTAATAAGGTGAAGGACTTGGAGAGAGAGAATAAAGACTATGCCGAGAAACTTTCAGGCTTTGGGGGAGCTTGAGAATAAATTAAAATCAGTTGAAGAAGAGCTGACCCTCCTGCGAGAAGTAAATCGTCAGAAGGAGGAGGTGGAGACCAAATTGAAGGCCACCAAGAATCTTATGTCCGAGAAGCTCTCCTCGGAAAAAATGAAGAGAAAAGCAGCTGTAAAGAAGTCCTTCCGAACTGGTTGGGACAAAGGATGGGACAGGGGGTAGCAGCGATGATGACCCAGGTGAAGTATGGAAGTTTAAAATACTTCCATGATGGTTGGGTTGCTGCTTTACAGGAACTGAAGGTGAGCGAGGACTCCGAGCTATTTCAAGAACATCTCCCTGGTCCTCCTCCAGTTATTCAAGATGAGGATGAAGAAGAAGCTGCATCTAAGGAATCCTCAATGACTGTGGCTGATCAAGTCCTTGTTCCATAACCCAACCAGACGGCCACCGAGGAGATTTCATCCTTGCCTGCTCCTCCAGAATAAGTCCCAGCTTCTACTAATCAGATCATTGTTCCTACCGAGCAACCAAGCTCCTCGTCCCAGCCTCCCAAGAAAGTCTTGGGAGACAAGGAAAAGGTGTGAAGTTGTTCGGTACTCTCTTTTTGTTTTTCTTTTACTTACCCTCTGTATTCCAAACGATGTAATCTTATTGATGATGTAATAAAATCACATATTTTTGTTCCTCTACATTGTTGATGCTCTGTCTGTTTTTATTTATTAACTCTTGCCTTCTCCTCTTTATTAGTTTATGGCTAGAATAGAACTGATATCTGCCCATGATACAAAGCTGATGCAGCAATGCCGTGAATATTATAAGGCTGGTCACACAGATTTGAGCGTATTAGAAATTGCTGACATCCTTGGCCATGATGCTTCAGAACAAGCAATTGAGGCTTATCAGTACCTGAAGGATTTACTTGACCGAGCTGTGGCCAATAACGTGGATAGGTATCAACAGCTTTCTTCCGAAACAGGCCACAAAAAGATTATTGTTGGGTACGATGTCAGGGAGAGGACCTTAAAAGGTGAAGTTGAGGCCTGCAGACAGATCGCCGAGCTGCTGGAATAAGAGAACAACAATTTGCAGAAAGAGTTAGCACAGTATAAGTCTGCAGCTTCATCTTCCACTGCCTTGGTACCAGTCTCCGACGAAGGGTTATCATTCTTAGAGGTTGAGAATGCCAAATTAAGGCAAGAATTGGATACTTTAAGAAGGTCTGGTATTTCTTCTACTGCTCGGGGACGAGGAAGAGGTTCTCGTGGGCGAGGAAGAGCTGCTCAGGATGTTAACGAGGAACGAAGCACTCCAGCTGCTCGGGGTCGATCAAGAACTCCTCGTAGTATTGAAGAAGCTCGTACTCTGTCAACATTGTGAACTCAAGCATACCAGTTGAACGCAAAAGATCGAGCTTTGTCTGAAATGTCCAAGAAAATCCTGACTTTGGAAGATCAACTTACTGCGACGAAGTCTGCTTTACATACCAAGGACCTTTTCACCAAAAACCTTCATGAACAATTGGATAGATTAACCTTCCAATTCCATAAATAGCCCAAGAATTTTGGATGGCTGGATACAACGAAGCTCTAGTTCATTTAGATGCTCGTATCCAGAATGCAAATAATGAGGGTTATAAACAAGGCTGACTGAATGCCTTATGTGTATTAAAGCTCGAGCAAGGACATTTTTTATGGTACTACTACGAGCCTGGAGTGCTTGACTTGCTTGTGCCACCTTTCAAGTTGGACATGGAATGGATACCAGCTCGCGCCATTCCTCGGAGCTTGATTGCGAACTATCTTGGTGACTATAACCTTCATTCTCAAATTTACGTATCTCGTCCCGAGCATCTCTTGGATACTCCTTCAGTAATGAATGTCAGAATGTTGAAGGACTTGAATTTTATCAATTCTCCTCAGACATTAAATGATCCTCCTGCTGGCGAGGAACCTGTATCGAAGGCTGAAGGGAAAAACCAATAGAATAGGATTTTCAATGTAATAGTTAGCACACATATGTAACTTGTAATTTATTTTGAAGTTTAATGAAAGACTTTCATTTTCTATTTGCAAATCTGTATTGCTATTATCTTGTGCCTGTTAAACACTTTATATTTGTGCTTGCATAACAATATTGTATGGTTCATCGACCAAAATAAAGTATCAGAAATGTTGCTCGATCACTTAATAATAAAGTAATGAGTAAAATAACTGCTTTAAAATTTTTCTAAACAACCAAGGTTGTTAAATTATGCTTGTCGACCAATTATGATTAGTGGGTTTTTATCTCCGACCAACTATACTTGGTAACTTTTTGTCTTTAAAATGTGTTTGACCAACCAAGGTCGATAAATTATCCTTATCGACCAACTACAATTAGTGGGTTCTTATCCCCGACCAATTATATTTGGTTCATTTTGGAATATTTTGTTCTTCAAAGAACTTATTGTATTTTTCTGCAATAATCTTGCCTCCCGACCAACATAAATTGGCATTTGAGAGCATATTCGTTTCTTAATCAACCTAGAATGGCGTTTTAAGAATGTTGTTCTTGCCCTTTTACCAACCAAAGTTGGTCGTGGGTTTGAACTATTGCCTCCTAACCAAAGGAGTATATTTTGTTCTCGCCCTATTACCAACCGAAGTTGGTCGTGGGTCCAAACTGTTAGGTTCTTTCGAACTATCTTGTCCACAAGCTCTTTTACCAACGAAGTTGATCACGCAAGTGTACGCCTCCTAACCAAAGGAGTATAATTTGTTCTCGCTATTTTACCAACCGAAGTTGATCACGCTCGAACTATCAGGTTCTTTCGAACTATCTTGTCCACAAGCTCTTTTACCAACCGAAGTTGATCACGCAAGTGTACGCCTCCTAACCAAAGGAGTATAATTTGTTCTCGCTATTTTACCAACCGAAGTTGATCACACTCGAACTATCAGGTTCTTTCGAACTATCTTGTCCACAAGCTTTTTTACCAATCGAAGTTGATCGCGCAAGTGTACGCCTCATAACCAAAGGAGTATAATTTTTTCTCGCTATTTTACCAACCGAAGTTGATCACGCTCGAACTATCAGTGTAGTGTATCACACTAGTATTCCCCAAAAAACTTGTAATAAAAGGAAGAAGATGGTGAAACATCATCGTTTTATTCATAATGAAGGAACTGCTTTACATTTTACATTACTGATAATACTTGCGTAGGTGTTCAGCATTCCATGCATTCTTAAATTCCTCTCCTTCTAGAGTTGCTATTCCGTAAGTTCCTGGTCGAACAACTTCTGCAACTCGGTAAGGTCCATGCCAGTTTGCTTCCAACTTATTGTGCTTCTAAATGACCTTCTTTAGCACATAATCCCCTTCTTTTAAGTCGCATTTCTTCACCCTCTTATTGTAGAACAGAGCTGTGCGTTGTTGGTAAGCAGCATTCCTAATGGCTGCCTCTTCTCTAACCTCCTCGAGCATATCCAAATCCAGTCTTCTCATTAAGTCGCTGACTGAGGAATTAAAATTCAGCACTCTGTGTGTTGGAAGACCCAACTCGGCAGGTATTACTGCCTCACTTCCAAATGCTAGCATATATGGGGATTCTCCTGTTGCTGCTCGGGGAGTTGTTCGGTAAGCCCACAAGACTGACTGTAGCTCGTTAATCCAATTAGATTTAGCTTCACTTAGCCTCTTCTTCAAACCATTTAGTAGTGTTTTGTTCGTCACCTCAGTCTGCCCATTGCTTTGAGGATGACCTGGTGCTGAATGGGTCTTCAGGATGTTTGATTGTTGACAATAGGCAGCAAACTCCTCGTTGTCGAATTGTGTTCCATGGTTTGTGATGATGGCATGAGGGAGACCATATCGACAAATGATATTCTTCCAGACAAATTGGTATACTTTCTCGTATGTCATATCAATAAGCGGCTCAGCTTCTACCCACTTGGTAAAATAATCCACTGCAACAACGAGGTACTTAAATCTTCCTCGGGTCGTTGGCAATGGTCCAACCAAATCAATTTCCCACATGGAGAATGGCCAAGGGGAAGTAATGGGTGTCAACAATGCTTGTGGAGTTCGTCGGATGGAGGAAAAGCGTTGACACTTATCACATTTCTTGGCATAGGCTATACAATCAGCCCTCATAGTGGGCCAGTAGTACCCTTGCGTCATCACTCTTTGCAAAAGTGTCCGACCTGCTACATGAGCTCCACAGGACCCTTCATGTATCTCTTCAATTAACGCTTTCACCTCGGAAGGATGTACACATCTTTGTAGTCCTGCCATAATTCCTCGTTTATATAAAACACCATTAGTTAGTACATACCGAGCAGCTTTATACTTCAATTTCTTGGCAGCGATTTTATCATCTGGTAATTCTCCATCATCAATATATGCCCTGATGGGATCCATCCAAGATGGCCCTAAATCAAGGGTAATAATATTCATCGTCAGGTCTTCATCTATGCTCCGACTTTCTAATATTTCAATTGGTATCGTTCTTCGCAGCTCGGTACGAGTAGCTGATACTAGTCGGGCCAATGCGTCTGCTTGTGCATTTTCTATTCTTAGTATTCTGATCAACTGAATGGCATCAAATTCTGCCAGCAACTCCATCACCTTGGTATAATACTTGGCCATTAACTCTACTTTAACTGCATATATTCCCAACATCTAATTCACAATTAACTGAGAATCACAGAATACCATTAGTTGTTGTGCTTCCATAATCTTTGCTAAATTAAGACCTGCTATCATGGCCTCATACTCAGCCTCATTATTGGAGGCTTTGAATTGGAATCGCAGGGCATATTCCATGTCAATCTCGTCTGGGGTTTTCAAAACAATTCCTGCTCCACAACCTGTTGTGCAAGATGACCCATCCACATATAATCTCCACGTAGGTATCTCTTCTTCAAATTTCTTATCTGACAAAGTTCCTCGGTGAAATATGTGCTGTTTCCTTTTAACTTCCTCTGATATTTTTCGCTCTTCGTCGACCATCTCTTCTCGCCCTTTTACCAACCGGAGTTGGTCTGGGTTTGAATTCGATGATCTTTCTACATCCACAAGTCCTTTTACCAACCGGAGTTGGTCTGGACTTATGTCTGTTGGTCCTGTAACATCCACAGGCTGGTCTACGAGTATCTTTTATTCCTCGAGAGTATCAGGGTACGTAAACTCTGCTATAAAATCTGCAACAGCTTGCCCTTTTAATGACGATCTGGGTTTATACACAATATCATATTCACCAAGCTCTATTGCCCAGTACATCAGTCTCCCCGATTTCTCTGGCTTATGAAGGGCTTGTCTTAGTGGCATGTCGGTATACACAACGATGGTATGGGACTGGAAATATGGCCTCATTCTTCTACTTGCTTCAATTAACGCCAATGCCAATTTTTCTAGCTTTGGGTACCTGATCTCTGCACCTCAAAAAGCCATAGTTGTGTAATAAATTGTCTTTTGGATTCCATTCTCCAATCTGATCAATGCCGAGCTGACCGCATTCTCCGATACTGCCAGGTATAAGTACAACTTTTCTCCCATTACTGGCCTGGACAACAGTGGAGGTGCTCCCAAGTATTTCTTCAAATCTTGAAAGGCTTTTTCACATTCTTCATTCCACTCGAAAGTTTTTCGAAGTGTTTTAAAGAATGGTAAGCATCTATCAGTTGCTCGGGATACAAATCTGTTGAGCGCTGCAACTCGTCCTGTAAGACTCTGTACTTCTTTCTTCGTCGTTGGAGATCGCAGCCCTAAAAGAGCTTTGATCTTTTCTGGATTCGCCTCAATGCCTAGTTGGTTGACGATGTATCTGAGGAACATTCCTTCTCGTACTCCAAATGTGCACTTCGTCGGATTCAGATTCATTTGATATTTATCCAGATGATCAAAAGTCTGGCTTAAATCAACTAGATGATCAACAGCTTTCTTATTTTTTGTCAGCATGTCGTCGACATAAACTTCCATATTACAACTGATTTGTTCGGTAAAAACCTTGTTCATCAGCCGTTGGTATGTCTCTCCTGCATTTTTCAAACCAAAAGGCATAACATTATAACAATAAGTTCCCCTAGGGGTAATAAAAGAAGTGCTTTCCCTGTCTTCAGGTTTCATGTTGTATCCAGAGTAAGCATCCATGAAACTGAGTAGCTCGTGCCCCGAGGTAGCATCCACTAGTTGGTCAATTTTGGGCAATGGGAAGTGATCCTTTGGGCAAGCCTTGTTGAGATCAGTGAAATCAACACACATTCTCCATTTATTGTTTTTCTTCTTTACCATCACCACATTTGCCAACCAGTCTGGATACTTCACATCTTCAATGAATTGGGCTTTCTGGAGCTTGTCGACCTTCTCTTGAATAGCTTGATTCTTCTCGGGGCTAAATACCCTTCTTCTCTGTTTTATAAGCTTGATCTCCTTATTCACATTGAGCTCATGACATAAGAAGTTTGGATCTATTCCTGGCATGTCTTCATGACTCCACGCAAAAGTTTTCTTTCTGTTTCTCAAGAAAGTTATCAATTCTTGTTTTATTGAAGCATCCAACGATGAACCTATCTGGGTTACTCGTTCAGGGTGCTTGTCGTCCAGAATAACATTTTCTGTAGATTCCACCACCTGTCCTTTTACAAGTTGGGATTCATCTCTGGGATCAAGCGTTTTAATTTCTGTACCTTGCTCTACTTGGTAAGTAGTAGTCTTTTTCTTTGATTCTTCAAACTCTTCTTGTTCGGCAGATGAATAATAGTATTCCCGAGCTACTTTCTGGTCACCTTTCACAACTCCAACTCCGAAATTTGTTGGGAATTTTAAGCACTGATGTACTGTAGATGGAACTGCTTCGAACTTCTTTAAACCAACTCTTCCCATGATGATGTTGTAGGCTGACTACACATTCTTATCCATCACAAAGAAGTGTATTCTCTCCGTTCGACAAGCAGGCCAAGTTCCAATGAATATATCCAACTTGATCGTTCCAAGTGGAAAAACTTTCTCGCCAGCAAAACCCAGAAAGGGTCTGTGATAAGGTTCCAATTGAGATAATTTCAAATTTAAGCTATCAAAGCAAGAGTAGTACATGATGTCTGTCGAACTACCATTATCTACCAGAACCATTGAAATCACTACCTCTTTCATCCTCATTTTGATCACCAAAGGATCGTCGTGAGGATAAAGAACACCTGCCAGGTCGTTTTTCGAAAAGCCAATGACGAGCTTATCTTTGTTTACTTTCCTCGGGCGATCTTCCTCAGCCAAATTTATTCGCTGAATGTATGAGCAAGCTTGGGCCTCTCCGAGGTAAGCCTTTCTTTCTGCAGTAAGGTCTCCTCCTCCTGCATCTCCTCCTGTAATGACATTACAATCAAATGACCCAAAACGTATAGAAAATACCTCTCGTTCTGGCTGCCTTAGTTTCTTGGGAAAGTCGGGGTCATCATCTGGATCATCTTCATGGTTTCTCTTCTTTTTCTCCTCTGCTCGATGAGGAGATCTAGACCTCTCTCTAGCTCGGTCGTTATTTTTTCTTTCACCTCCCCAATCAACATATTTTGCTAGCTTTCCTCTTCGGATGAGTGTTTCAATCTCGTTCTAAAGAGCTATGCAATTTTTAGTCATATGGCCATGATCTTTGTGGAACTCGCAATATTTGTCCCTGTTCCTCGCATCAGGATCTGACCTCAGTTTCTTTGGCCACTTTACTTCCTCGCTATTCTTGATTTCTTCCAAGACATGATTAATACCCATTTTCAAGGGAGTGTAATTATCGAATTTCTTTAGGACTTCCCATGATGACTTATTATTTCTGGAACGCTTGTCGCCACCATTGCCCTTGTGCTCTTTATTTTTAGACTTGTCGACATCCACCTTGGTGTCTTTATCTATATTCTTCTTTGCAGCCATAGCTTCCTCGGCATTCATGATTTTGGCCGCTTTTGCCATCAACTCTGACATAGTTTTAGGTGGATCTTTCGCCAAGGTGTAATACAACTTATTAGGCAACAACCCACTCATCAAGGCGGTGATTGTTGTCTTCTCCTCGTAATCTATAACTTCCAGCTTCTTGTTATTGAAACGGGTTATGTAATCTCTAGTACTCTCACCAGATTTTGTCTAACACTTAGCAAGTGTGCTACTCGTTTTACTGGCTTTGCTCCAAAATAGAAATTGCCGATGAACAACTCAGCCAACTGAAAGAAAGTTGAAATATTTCCCCGAGGAAGATTGTTGTACCATATCTGGGCAGCTCCAGTAAGAGTTCCTGAGAACGCTCTGCATCTCATCTCGTCGGGGACAGCATAGATATCGGCGGCAGCTTGATATTGCTCTATATGAAGGACAGGATCTGTCTTTCCATCATATTTAGGGGTCACTACTGGTGCTTTAAACTTTGACGGTGTAGGAAAATTCACAATGGCCTAGACAAAAGGTGTCCCTTGAACAAAAGTTCGTTGTAGGGGATTCTTCGCCCTAGCCATTTCTCCCAATCTATCCTCCAATCGCTGAAGGGACCCTTTCCACGCTTCATTTCCTTCCTCGAGCCTATTGGTTCGAGCAATGGATCGTTCTGAAGTAGCCTCTTGAGATTTATCTTGACGAGCAACTGGTCGTGATTGTGCTGATCCTTCTCTGAGATCAGATGGTTGTCGAAAACTCCTCGACATGGTCTTAGGTGGACTCCTATTCCTCCTAGGGCCTAATCGACTGAAAGGAGACACCCTACTCAGTCTTTCTAAGGCACTGGGTCTTTTTGGAGAGAGGGTGATACGTTGATCAGTATCTGTAGCCCTTATTGACGAAGTTCGCCCAGGTTGATAAGAGAAATCATCAGATTCCTCATTACGATATGACTCAGTACGTCTGGATCGTGAAGAAAGTAAATAAGTTTGCCTCTGACCACTTTATTGTCCTGAACGTACAGGTGCATCGCCATGAAGGGTTTGTATAAGTTGCCTCATTGTGTCTTGCATGGCGGTTTGTCCTTGAGCCAGATTCGTCATAATTCCGGCCAGATCTGGAGGTGCAGAGGGATTTGGAGGATTTCCAGCATTTCCAGCGTTTCGATTGCTAGATTCTGGATTATCCGCCATTGATGATGAATGATTTTTGGTGAAAAATGATAATAACAATCGATTCCCACAGACGGCGCCAATCTGTTGATGTAAAAAACTAGATTACTCTAATTATTTAATCACAGATAAATAAATAAGATAAAAAATTTTAAAGTGGTTCAGCCTTATATGAATGGCCTACATCCACTGTTATGTTATTGCTGAGTGTTTGGGAATTCTCGATTACAAATGCTATCAAGAAATTTCGGTCCCCTTGAATGAGGGTGATACAAGGTATTTATAGCCCTTAGGCTGTACATGAAAGGGTGTTACATTAAATGATACACATATGAAAGGGTAATTCATTTAATGTTCTTCAAACGTGCGCGTCAAGATGATAAGCATTCAATGAATAGTTGAACTGTTGATTATCCGGCAATTAATGCTGTGGTCGAGGTGCAGCTCGAACCGCCTTAGTTGCTCGTCGTCCAAAAGTTCCTCGGAGCATTGGAGTTCTTCGGAGGATAAGAGTTCCTCGGAGGGTTGCTGTTCCTCGGAGTGAGTATGTTGGTCGGGGAAACAATCTTCCTCGTTGCTATTGTGCCACGTAGATTGACACTTGTCTTCTTATTATTCGTCCACATCAGCATACTAATTTTGGTGTCAATGTCCGGTGAGTGCCTACTCGGGAGGATCGTTTTATATTTACGATATGTGTGTGAATGTTGTAATATGATAATACTTATATATATTGTGTAGATATTTATATGCGGGGAAATAACATGATGTGAATTGTATTGATATTTCATATAACTCGTGAGAATGTTATATGGTTCCAAAAGAATTAATTAATTAAGTTAATGTGATAAATAACTTTTAAGTTTTATATTAAACATACTCGGGTTAGAGTAGTACGACAGGAAGGATATTATCAAGAACTAGTTACGAGGTAGGTGACTCGGTGGGTTATATAGAAAAGCATTAGGTGTGCATAATAGTTAAGGGGTGAGCCGATCCTGGTCCTCAAGGGAGTGCGACACTAGCTTAAATATGAAGAACATTCATGCATTTTAATTTACTGCAATTAAATTCACTTTCTAAATATTTTCAAAATGTTTTGGGTTCTAACCCTTACTGTAAAATATTTTCAAAACCTTTTAGGTGTCCAGCCACCGAGAAGCCATGATTGTTTCTATTCCAGGGTTACACAGCTACGACATATGTGGATGTTGCAGGATTTAGTCTTAGTCGCTTCAGATATTTCATTCTTAGAGTAAGATGCAGTCAGTATTTTATTTGGGCATGTTTCCCTAGTTCTTTCATTTGTTTCAGTCAGATGTACTCAGTTATTATTTCTGGTGGTTTATGTTTTCTAATTTGGATTTTATAGCCGATGGTTTATTCGGCAAAGATTTTATTTATTCATTTTTATGGTTGACTCAGTGATTGTGTGAATGGTTTAAATTATATTCATTCGCATGTTGTTGTTGTTTGATAAAAAGATAAAATTTGGCACCGTTTCTTTTTTAATACTAGGCGGTTAGTAAGTTTTAAATCGGTTTTTGATAGTGATGCTAAGAATGAACCAAATGAGATTCCTGTTTAATTTTTTACAGGACTGATCACCTGGTATTTTATTAGGCGGGGTGTCAGAGCCAAGTCCTCATACTTGCACATATATCGTGTTAGAATGCTTCCATGCAGCTAACCGTAACAACCAAACTACGTATGCCTTGATATCATGGATACACGAGTATGTAAGAGCAATACTGAATCCTTCTTAAGAGTACAAGCCTAGACAATATATTTGTAAGGACATATTCTCCATAGTCCCTAGTTTACATTGAGTACGTGGTATCCCGTTACAACCGCCAAGGAATTCACGTTCACGCGTTCAATAAGACGGACCCGAATATCAAGCATTTTCAACATCTACACGACATGAGGTATACTTTGTTATGGATTTTGTTTTGAGTTGATTAGATTTTGTATTGGGAAACTTTTATAAAAAAAATTATCAAAATGAAGCATTTTTCGAACTTAAAAAGTTATTTTGAAATACCTGTAGGCGGGCTATAAAAAATAAAAATAAAAATTCGTTTCAGTCATTCAAACGACATGCCAATGTCGTTCAAACGACATGATAATGTCGTTAGATAGTTATTTTGATGCTCATGTTCGATTTTGGATCATACGAACCCTTATTGTTTCAATTTTTAATGGGGCATCAGATAGGTCGTTCAAACGACATCTTAATGTCGTTCAAACGACATGAGGAAGTCGTTCGAACGACATGCGCCGCCTAAAATTTTTTGTTAGCCTATAAATACCTATTTTGTGAAGCTTTTCAATTAAGACTTTCATTTGCGCAGCTATAATTAAGTCTTCACTTACAATCTTATATACTTTTATGAATCTTATTTGTAACCCAAACAATTTTGCCATGAAGTTTATTCTTGTGGAATGTTGTCTCTACTACTGGAGTTGGGGATACTCGAGGGTATTCACTGCTCAAGAAGGAGCTACGGTTCTTATGATATTAGAGAGAGTCATTGTTGGCTAAAGGTTATGCTCTTTGTGGGTTCTTGCAGGAATTCATTATAGTGTTTCACTTGTAAGTTTAAAGGTTACGATTTGCGAATTATTTGTGAAATAAAGGTTTTTCCCTACGGGGATTTTTCCTGAAATTATTTTTTAATGCTTTCAATCCCATGGATGCATATTTAGGGTTTAATAAAATTGGAATCTTGGTTAGCTTGAGATTTACATATAGTTAAATAAGTTAACTCTATTGAAATAGTGCGATATCACAAATTGGTATCACATCCCTCTTTTACAAATTGGTATCAGAGCAGATTGCTCTGAGTTATCGAGTGATCCTATTTCCGTAAAGAAAATTTTGTGATATCAATTGTTTTGAAATTTTGATCTTTAAAAAATCGTAATTTTTTAATGGATAACTTATAATCGGATTCCCATCTTTGATGGCACAAATTATGCCTATTGGAAAGCCTGCATGAGATCCTGTTTAAAAGCTATCTATGAAAAAGTTTGGCTCATATGTGAAAGAGGGTGGACTCCTCCCACTGTCACCATTCATAATGTCATTACTTCCAAACCAGTTTCTGATTGGACTGATGATGAGTTTTTGTGGAGTACCTATAACTACCATGGACTTAGTGCTATTTCAGGAGCCGTCACCCCCGACGAGTTCCACACATCATGACGTGCACTACGTCTAAAGAGGCATGGGATACCCTCCAGCTCACTCATGAGGGTACCAATGTTGTTAAGGCATCAAAGGTTCAAAATTTAACTACCCAGTTTGAGAGAATTAAGATTTTAGAGTCTAAGAGTTTTGATGAGTTTTATACTAGGTTGTTAGACATAGTTAACACGAGTTTTAATTTGGGTGAGAGAATTGATGATTCGAGAGTTGTGAAAAATATTTTGAGATCACTCCCATCCCTATTTATTCCTAAGGTCACCGTGCTTAACTCTTCATGGATCATAGATTCCCTTAGGTTAGAAGAACTCGTAAGAGACCTTCAAATTTATGAAATCGACATATTTCCCAAAATCGTAAAGCCTAAGAATAAATGGATTGCTTTAAAGTCTCAAATTAAGAAAAAGAAATAAGAGAGAGTTTGTGAGTCTGATTCTGAGGGTGAGGTTGATTTGGATGACTTGGCCTTATTTGCTATAAATTTTAAAAAGTTTCTCAAATTTTCAAAAGAAAATTCTACCAATAATAAGATGTTTGAGAAAAATGAAAAGAAAGATGAGGCTAAAGAGAGTGGTGAGAAAGAGGATAAGGTGAGATGAAAGTGAGGAAAAAGGTCACAAAGCTTTTGAGTGTCCCAATATGCTAAAAAGAAAGGGCAAGAAGATTGTTAATACGGCCACTCTTAGCTATGGTGACATCGAGTTGGATGATTTCGGGAATGAATCACCACATGAAAAGTGTGTTGCTTTCAAGGCTTGTAACATGATCACATCTAGTTTGTTCCACGTCGATGAGGACACTTGTATACATGAGAGCCTCGATGATGTTTCGAGCCATTCAGCGGATAGTGAGTGTGAGAGTGAGATTGGAAGTGGGAGTGGGAGTGAAGATGATCTCCAAAAATCTTCAAGTGATTTGTACACCGAGACATTGAAAACCAAAGGGTTGATTAAAAAGTTAGGTCTTAATGTATTAGATTTGGAGAGAGAGAGAGAGAGAAGTTTTGAGGGTGTGTGAGGCGTTAGCGAGTCAACTCAAGAAGGTGAAGGTTTCTTAATGTGAACAGTTGATCGTCTTAGGTCAGGAAAAGAGTAAATTGACCAACATCGTGTCTAATCTTATGGGATATTTTCAATCTTCATTGGAGACTCGTGAGAACTTGAAGCCGTGTATCCAAACTCGAGAGATATCTCGAACGTGCTTGGGAGGTCAAATTTACTTTAGAGGATACATATAAGAAGGTAAAAAAGATGTTCCTCTGTCCCGCTCTAGGTAATGTTGAGAGACTAGGAATAAGTTATGACGGTGCATCCACTTTCTATGTTTCACTCGATTTGATTCTCAAGTTTGTGATATGTCCATATCGCTCTCAACCTAACCTACCTAGGCTTCCGTTTCCACGTAAGAGAGCGTGTCCTAGATATTTTGAGAGAGGTGTTCCTAGGCCCGTTTATATTTTCTCCTATTGAAAGAAGAGAGGACACCTTAGGGAATTTTGCATTAAGTTAGGTAGTGTGTCTCATAGGTATTTACCTCGTTATGCTACTACACGTGTTCTCGCATGTACTCCCATATATGTTACTCCACATGATTACGCACATCACATTAGATATTTAGAGCATTCTTTAGAGAAAGTTGAGTATTTGGTCAAAACTTCACACGATTTGATGGACGTTTTTCGTAGGATATCACCACCTTTGGAAAAGTACTCCAGACCTAATGATTGAGGTTTAGACTTGTTTACTAGCATAGCATGATTTTCTTGTTGATATCTTTATACCTATTGCTAGTGTGTACCACCAATGTATTTACTTTTTTTCATTTTGATATGTTATTCAAAAAATCCAAAAAGAGTTTTTTTCTTGGAAATATTTTTGTGAAAAATTTGAAAAGGTAAAAATATTTTATGCTTGATAATTTTTTTTTTAAAAACACAAAAAGATTTTTGTAGTTTGTGTTACACCGCATATGAATGGACATTTAGGATCACAATATCATTCCATTATCCATGTGATTATTTGATAGAGTTTTGAGACGCAACATCATTTTTTTTAAACAATGTTTGGAGTCATTGAGATATGATTAATGATTACTTCTTACATGTTTGACTCATGATATCCTTTAATGCACATGTGCACGGATTTATTTAATTATTGTATTTTTCTATCACATGTTGATCGAAGTGTTTTCATCTCAATCTTGTATTTAAAACGAACCAAATGCGACAAAACGAGACAATGAAAGTAATTCATGTAAGAACCGTTGCCCGTGAGAGTTTATTTTATATTGAAAAATATTGGCGTGCACGAAAAAGGGTTGCGAGAGGCAAGTGAACTCGTCGTGAAAGTCACCGTTTGAAAAGAGCTCAAGAAAAAATTAAGGCAATAAAAAAATATATGCCAAAATGGGTTCAATGGGAAATCTCTTCTAGAGATATTAGCACCTCAATAGAAAAATAAGAAGAATTATTATTTATGAGGGAGTTTGGCTGAAAATCAACGGGTTTGCACGCCCTGGCAAAGTCTCAAAAAATTATTATATAGTTTTAGACATTATTGGTGTGAAAATCATTTTAGAATTTGATTTGTCGAATAGATTGAGTCGATATCATTTGAATTCAACATTTTTATACTAAATGACGATTTTGAGTTCATTCGTTAGGAGTTTCCAAAATTCATTGTGCACATATGTTATGATTGTTTGAGTTGATTTTTCTATCAAATTTGTTCACACCCATTCATTCCGTTTCCACGATTTGGTTATCTTAATGTTAGTTCATGGTGTGTGTTGTTTTAGTAAATTATTTTGGCTTGAAACTATTTGAAAAATCAAAAATAGATTGTGGAACCTTTTGAGTTTATCCTTCCATGAGCTTAGTTTTCTTTGTGACACACTCTGGTTTATTATTGTTTATTATTTTCCTTGTCTATTTTGGACAAATAGAAAGGGGGAAAATGAATTATAAATTATGGGGGACTGAGAGTTTGAATTATGGGGGAGACTTGATTTGATTTATGATTAACTCATTTCAAACTCAATACGTCACGAAGGTATTTGCTTTGTCTATTTTTTGTAGGACTTTGATGAGGATTTAAAAAGCATACAAAGGAAGATCAAGAGTAAGAGATTTGAATATTTGAAAGTTGAAAGTTTTTGAAGACTTACATATTTAGTATCTTTCCACTTTTGAATTTCTGGGAGGGTATTAGATTTGTATAGGATATTTGGTGATAATTAAGATGTTTTTATAATTTACTGGAAAAGACTTAGGAGGAGATTTGTAAGGATATATTTTCCATAGTCCCTAGTTTACATTGAGTATGTTGTATCCCATTACAGTAGTCTAGGAATTCATGCTCACACATTCAAGAAGACGGATCTGAATATCAAGCATCTTCAATATCTATGCGACATGAGGTACACTTTGGTATGGATTGTTTTGAGTTGCTTAGATTTTGTACTACGTGTAAGGATACTTTTATAAAATGTCTTTGATCAAAATGAGGCATTTTTAGAGCTTAAAAGTTTTTTTAAATACCTGTAGGAGGATTTTAAAAAAAATATTCATGTCGTTCAAACGACATGTTAATGTCATGAGATAGGTCATTTGATGCCCGTGTTTGATTTTGGATCAAACGAATCCGTATTGTTTCAATTTTTAATGGGTCGTTAGATAGGTCATTCAAATGACATCTTAATATCGTTCAAACGACATCTTAATGTTGTCACGACCCTGATCCAAAATAGTAGTAGAGAACGATTGTCTTGACATGCCACCAAGGCAACAAATATTCTTACTTAAATCGTTTCCTTAAATAAGTGCAACGGAAATAAAATCACATGGTTATGAATCGTAAAATATTGCAAGTAAAGGAATTACATCATCAGAGATTTCTAAAGGAAACTTCATTTATATTAAAAGTAACAATGAATTACAACTTAAGACAACATTTAAAAACTTATTACAAGAGAGCCAGACATGCTCTAAATGATAAAACAAACATAATAACAAAAAGAGCTCTAAAAGCTAAATCTTCATCATAGCCCTTGTATGTTCCCTCCACAAGTGTACTTATATCCTAAAAAATGGTTATTTATACAACATCATCTAAAATCCAAATGAGATTCAATCTCCAAACATTCCAAGGTTTTTCAAAAAATTGATACCTATTCAATTTAGAACAGACGGCATGTATATAGAGACAGGAATTTGCAGTAATATATATATAAAGTAATAGACAGTAAATATTTTCAGAATAAACAGTTCAGAATAGAACAGATAAAATAATTGATCAATATGTCAATTATTCAATTTTATTTTGATGGCCATGTACACTCTAATACCCAGATAAACATATAGTGTTACCAAATGTTTCCACCCGGCAATAACACAGACAGAAAATCATGATCTCTGAAACAACGCCTTATTTAGGGCACACCGGCGATAAACCAGCTGGGAAGGTACCACCCAAATATATCCACCTGGTAGTCAAGGCCAACATAATAAAATAATTTTCGTAGGCCGAATCAATAATTTCATAATTCAAATCATATGTATATATTGAGAGATATACACATATAACAAACGACGGAATCATCGGTATCAAATGTATTTTGAGGATAAAATATTTCACAAAATTGATATAGTTTGCATAATATCATATAATCAAAATACACAAAGAATGTCACAAAGTATTTGTGGCCATACCCGATCCTCGTCGTGCGAGCGGGCACGCGGAGGAAGGATCCTTCAGGTCCCTCTCGGGAGCGCTTCGACCGGCGTCGTTTGAGATGTGATGTAAAAATGTAGAGAGATTCAGAGTCGCCGGTCTATATTACTCAAAACAGACAAAAGAAAAAGGGGAAGCCACCCCGAAGGATGGCATCCAAAGACATACTGGTGCGTGCGAAACCAAATGATTCGAGAAGGGTTCGGAGGCTTAGTTAAGAAATGGGAAGGTGTTAGGCACCCATTCCGCCCTTTCGGTCTCTCATGGATATTTGTTATTTTCCTTTATATTTCCCCCGTGATATGTGTGCATGTGTATATATAGAATGGAGGTAGGAATCCTCTACTTGTATCATGGAAAAGATAAAGCGAGTCATCTGTAGGAAGATATAAGAATAATATTAGAAAAATAAGATTTACGCGATCACCCCTACATTGATCGTTATAATAGAACGATAACGCCTATGGAGTAATACGTCACTAAGGGCAAATATATATATAATATAAGAAAAATGGATTTAGAGAAAAGAGGAAGTAAAAGAGAAAGTGAGAGAGAGGACTCGAGTCTCGGGTTTTACCCCGAGACGCCTACGTAGCCTATAAAGGCATCAAAGTCCACATAGTTCGTATACAAACCGAGGGGTGGGGTTTATCCCACAAATCCAAATGGGGGATCTCTTATTTGTCAATGTGTGTGTGTGTGGGTAGAAAAAGTGTTTTAGTTGTGAGAAAAGTGTGGAAAAAGTGTGAGAATCCCTATTTGGAATTTATGAGCAACCCCTCTTTTTCTTATTTTTTGGGTTTTTATTTATATGAAAATATGAGATGTGCAATAATACTAAATAAAAAGTATATTTAGGATGTATGAGATGAGATAATAAAAGTGTTAAGTAAGAAAATAAGTTATTGGGAATTTAAGAGAGTGTTTGAGAAAGTTGGACCTTCTTGAAGATCTTGAGCTTGATCTTGAATGTTGGAGAGCAGCCCTTGCACTTGGATGATGATGGAGAGTGGTGAATTCACCAAGTTTGATGAAAAGGATGATGAAAAGTGGAAGTAAAAAGGGGATTTGGAAGTTGAAATCACGCTTCCTTCGAGAGAGGTTTTTGAGATTCGTTGAGAGAGATTTCTATCAGATCTGGGCCCTCCTTACAAATGAGGTGAAGGCCACCTTTTATAGGCCCAGGTGATTGCCGATCGGCATTGGCATACCACTACCTATCGGCAGGTGCCGATAGGCAGGGTCTGCATCCTGCCATTTGGTAGTGCGCTTCAGACTTTTTTGGAAAATTGGTCGCCGAGGGTAATCCATTGGTGAGAATCGCACATGGGGCATACCGTTGGAAAATTAATTCAGAGACCTTTGAAAGTCCTTTGGACCGCTCCCGGGTTTGGGAGTTGACTTTGGGTCAAATATGGCTCGGAAGCGTTTGTCGCTCCATTGGACAGGGAATCGTTCGGACGCAAATGGATCGTTCATCCGTATGGTAAGTCCGAATCGTGCATGGGGCAGACCGTTGGAAAGTTTAGGAGATGTACTTCGACATTCCAAAGAGTTTGACCCAGTTTGGAGAGTTGACTTTGGTCAACTGGGCCCGGGAACCATTCGGTTCCCTCTCGGAGTCAAACAAATCGTTCGTCCGCATGGAAAGTCGAAATTGTGCATGGGACGGACCGTTGGAAAGGGGATTACCGGGAGCGCCCGGTGGCCTTTGGGTCAGGTTTTGGATGCAAACGGATCATTCGTCCACATGGTAAGTAGGAATCGCGCATGGGGCGATCCGTTGGAAAGAGTATTCAGTGCCCTTCGAAGATTCATTGAGTCTCGATCGAGATGAAGAGTTTGACTTTTTGGTCAAACTAAGCCGGGGAGTGCCTGATGGCTTCTAGGTCAGTAATCGGGACATGACCTAGGTTTGTAGTGATTAAGGGAGGTACGAGGGACCTAAGGAGAGTTAGGGGGTAACATAATGGGGTGTCTACAGTACTCACTTAGAACAGAAGTCCAAAGTTACAAGTACAGAGTCTTGGATCGCTCGTTAATCTTAAGACGAAACTTCTTCCTAAACTTCCTCACACTTTCTTTCACTATTTATTTTTTATATTTGGAATTAATTTCGTATAAGAACTGATCCTAAGGCTTCTATTTATAGTTTCTCAAAGTTACCTGGGTGATGACACGTGTCCTGGTGACTAAGGATTCATTTTGGTGAGTCAGCTTTAGCGTGTCGCGTAACGAAGTTGTCTTGCAGTCCTAATTCACCGAACGATGACACATATATTGGATTTATCTAATTGCATGACAAGTGTTTTGTCATTTCCTTTAAAGGCAACACGTGTACGATGGAGGTGTCAAAACCAAGCACGAGGTGTAAAATTATTAAGGGTATAAGGGTCATTTTACACATTAAGGGTATTTTAGTAATTTTACGTCATACATTTTCAACATTTTTTAGAGGTAATTGAAAATATTTTACTTATAAAATGGTCTTTTTTATATTTTCATTTTAGTCCCTGAAACTTGCTTTTTTTAAATCAAGTCCCTAAGTTTCATAAAATATTATTTTTTACCCCAAAACTTATCATTTAGCTTAGGATATGCTATAAGACTTTGATTTAATCCATTTTGGTGAAGAAGGAGGTTCTTTCAAAGTGTTTAAGTCGGTCAAACTAGTCTCCCCTTCCAACCAATCAAAATATAACACATGGTGTGGTAATAAGACAAAATACAACTTAAAAGATGGACAGATTTGACCTTATTTCGTAATTTCGGTATAACTTCTTGCTCGACCCTCCGTTTAACACACCGTTTATTGTGTTACAAACCTAATTCATATATCCACAACTTTTTAGTTTTTACCTCAAGCCAATTGTTATATTATAATGGTCTAAACTAGTCTCCAATATGAACATTCCTACCAAAAACTTTAAAATTTTATGTTTGTAACTAATTTGATATTTCATGATTTATGAAGGAAGGATTAGACTAAAAATAAAAAAATTAACATTATCCATATCACATATGAAATAATAAAACATTTAAAACTATATATGAACATATAAAACTGGGGTCATTACATCCTGCCCTCCTTATAAAAGTTTGGACCCCAAACATTACTTACATTAATTTTCAAAAAGGTATGGATATCGCTCTTTTATTTCATATTCCCGCTCCCATGTTGCTTATTCAATGGAATGATTATGCCATAATACTTTGACCAGTGCAATTACCTTGATTCGTAATATTTGATCTTTATGGTCCAAAATTTCTATTGGATACTCAATGTAGGTTAAATATTCTCTAACTTGAAGAGGTTCATGACTTAGGATATGCATTGGATCTAGGACGTATTTCTTCATGATTGACATATGAAACATAATATGTAAACAAGAGAGTTCAAGGGGTAAGTCTATTCTATACACAACAGCTCCTATCCTTTCAAGGATTTCAAAAGGTCCTATGTATCTTGGACTCAACTTCCCTTTCTTCCCAAATTGGATTACTCCCTTTGCTGGTGATACTCAAAAGAACACATAATCTATTCTTTCGAATTCCAACTGTTGTCGGCGATTGGCAACATAGATCTTTTGACGGCTTTGAGCGATTCGAAGTCGGTCTTGTATCAATTTCACTTTCTCTGTTGTGATCTGGATCAATTCGGGTCCCAATAATTTTCTGTAAGGACACAAATTTTCAATTGAGTCATATGTAGGGTTGGCTCAATTATGGACAAAAACATTTGAGTTGTAGGTTAGATGTTCATGGTACATTCTTTCAAGCCTATGACGTTTAAAGTTGTTGAAGACATAGTGGGAAGAATTTAGAGTTCATATCTTATCGGGTATTAAAGTGCCTTGTTTTGCGTCCTCAACGGTATATTTTCCAAGGCTCCTTTAAGGTATGAATGCTTTATATATTTTTGTAGGAACTTGGAATTTTTATTGGGTGTAAGTTTTTATTTAAAATGATTTTATATTTTTATCTTTGTATAAAAGTTTTTTGGGGTTAAAATGAAAAATGATTATTCTATTTTTCGTTCGAAAATGTCGTTTAAACGAGATTGTCTTTCGAACAAGATTTTCGTTCGAACGAGTTTTGCCAATGAGTTTCCCTTTTGAGCACTGACTTTTCGTTAAAACGGTCGTTCAAACGAAAAAGTCATTCGAACGATATTTCTGGCGGGAACAGTTTTTGGTATTTTCCCACTTTCTTTTGTCAATTTTTAACCATTTCAGGACAGAATTTTTAAACAGACTTTTCACCTGATTTTGAGAGCTTTTGAGAGAGAAAATTAATTGTAAGGACATAGTTCTCATGTCCGTTATCTTACATTTGTGTATGTCGTATGTCGCTACAAAAGGCACGTCACTTCACGATCTCATATGATGGCCTTTATCTGAATTCTGGGAATCAAGCATTTATCATCTCCATCATGTGTCCCACATCTGCCTCAACGACTTCACGTTCCATGATTTTAGGGACTTTATGCAAGTGGTACGCAAGAGAAGTCAAAACAGTGAAAGAATGCAAGATATGAAAGTTTAAGGGAATTTTGGTAATTTTATAGCCACCATTCGGAGTTCCAGTCAACTATAAATTTGAAGATCTCGACGCCTCGAAGATATTGGAAGAAACGGTACCTCAATCCGAGCTACGATGAAGAAGTTATGGCCCTTTGAAAATGGATAAAATCTCGATAAAATCCTTATGAAGAATGCTATGTGTTTAAGACCTAAATCTAGTGAACTATCGCGAATCGAAGGACAAATCGGTTCAGGGGGTGAAGCGGTTCGAGATTCATGCCGAACCAATTCGGGGTACCTGACGCTGGCAAGAGTCCCAAAGTCTTAAAATTCATTTTGGATTCCTATATAAGCCAACTTTGGGGGAGTTATTTAAGAAGACTTGGAGAGACGATTTTACGAGTTCTAATTACTCTAGTTTTCATATTTTTGAGTCCCAAGACTCATGTTTTGATTCACACAACCTTGCCAAACCTTTGTGAATCCTTTTGTAACCCAAGAACACAACCTTATGTTTGTTCAACCTTTGTGGAGAAGCCGTCTTTCTTCTTCATTGCTTCTTACCTGGAGTTCCCGAGGGAGATTCCAGTCGCCGATGACAGAACCAACACCTGTGGCTATTTTTATGTCATTGTATTTTCATTATAATTCGTGTAACCATATCTTACAATATTATAGTGAAAATAAAAGTTTTTTCCCCTTTGGGGGATTTTTCCTCACATGTATGTGTTTGAATGTTCATGCTTGATTTTATCATCTTCAATCACACCTAGATGCATGTTTAGGACTTAATTGATAAAAACTAAGTTTAATTAAATAATTTATTTATTTGAACGCAAGCGCATTCCTCCAAATTTCCCTTCGACGTTTATTGATTCCAGCCTTCAGTGTGAGGATGAGGACTTTTCTGGCAGCGACTTACTTGTCCCTCACCCACACCCTGTGGACCCTACTCCTGTGTTAGGGGACACACCTTCTTGGGTTCACAAGAGTCATGATCCCTCTGCCATTATTGGCGATCCCACTTTAGGGGTCAAGACTCGTGCTCAGCTAGAGAACGTTGTTAGACATCTTTGCTACACATTAAAAGTCGAGCCCAAGAATCATAAAGAAGCACTCAAGGATGAACATTGAATATCTTCTATGCAAGATGAGTTGCTTCAGTTTAAAAAGAACAATGTCTGGGAACTGGTCCCCCGACCTAGTGAGACTAATGTGATCGGTACTAGGTGGATTTTCAAGAATAAAATGGATGAAAATGGTACCATAATCAGAAACAAGGCTAAGTTGGTCGCTCAAGGCCACACATAGATAGAGGGTGTAGACTTTGGGGAGACATTTTCTCCTGTTGCGAGGCTTGAGTCCGTCCATTTACTAATCGCCATCGAATGTAATTTGCTCTTCAAGTTATATCAGATGGATGTCAAGAGTGCCTTTCTAAATGGCATTCTATAGGAGGAGGTTTACGTGGAACAACTAAAAGGGTTTGAAGATCCTAAGCACCTAGAACACGTCTACTATCTGAGGAAATCCTTGTATGGTTTGAAGTAAGCACCCCGTGCTTGGTACAAAAGGCTTACTTCCTATCTCTTAGCCCATGGCTTCAAGAGACAAGGAGTTGATATGATGCTATTCGTCAAGAGAGATGACGGTGCTATTTTGGTTGCCCAGGTCTATGTGGACGACATAGTCTTTGGATTCATGTGCTCCCAGTATTCTCATCACTTTGAGGAGGAGATGAAACGTGATTTTGAGATGAGCATGGTAGGTGAGCTTACTTTCTTCCTTGGTCTCCAGGTTCTTCAGTTAAAGGATGGGATGTCCATCTCCCAATCCAAGTATGCTCGAGACCAAGTGAAGAAATTTGGTTTAGAATCCGCTAAGAATGCACATACACTTATGAGTACTTCTATCAAACTTAGTAAGGACACTTCAGGAAAGGACATAGAGCAAACCTTGTATCGGAGTATGATAGGTAGTCTTCTCTACTTGACTACCAGTTGTCCCTACATAACCTTTAGTAATGGAGTCTGTACATGATATCAGGTGACCCAGAAAGAGTCACACTTACTCACTCTAAAACGTATTATCAAATATGTGAGTGGGACTCTCTCATATGGTATTTGGTATTCCTTTGATACCCATGACCGTTTGTCCGCCTATTCGGATGTCGATTGGGTCGGGGATGTAGATGGTTATAGGAGAACTTTTGGTGGGTGTTTCTATTTTGGTTCTTCTCTTGTCTCCTGGCTGAGAAAGAAGCAAAACTCCATCTTTTTATCCACTACGGAGGTTGAGTACATCACCGACGGGAGTTGTTGCACGCAACTATTGTGGATGAAGCAAATGCTGAAAGATTATGGGATATCACAGGACACCATGACCATCTCCTGTGATAACACGAGCATGATACACATATCTCGCAATCCATTCCAGCATTCGTGCATAAAGCACATCAGGATACGTGAGCACTTTATACGTCAGTTAGTCGAGGAAAAAGTCGTATCCCTGAGTTTCGTACCCACCGACCTTCAGTTAGCCGATATATTCACGAATCCTTTAGATTCCCTTAGATTTGAGAGTCTTAGGAAGTCTTTGGGGATTTGCACAGTTGAATGAGGGATTGGTTCATGTCTAGTATAGGATGTATTGTCATGTTCATATCATATGATTCCTATTCCTAGGTTGTATCATTTGAATTATTATTTTTTTTGCTTTTTCTATTATTTAAAAAATCCAAAAAGATTTTCTTTATATAAAATTTAAGAAAAGCACAAAAAGATTTTTGTATTTTATTTACACCTTTTATGGATGAGCATTTAAGATAGCCGAGTCACAAATTTCATTCCATTCATCCATGTGACTGTTTGATAGAGATTTGAGACGCTACATCATTTCATCCATGTGCTTTACATTGACTGGAGTCTTTGAGATGTGATTAGTGACATTTTTTTACATGCTTGACTCCTATCTCCTTTATTTCACACATGCACGGCTATATTTGATTATTGTTCTTGTCTATCACATATTGGCTTGAGTGTTTCCATCTCAAATTATGTCTATACAACGAACCATATGTGGTAAAACTTTACAAGATTGGAATGCATGTAACAAATCATTTGGTGAGATTGTATTTTTAAATGGTGAAGGGCTACAAAAGGTTCTTATCTATCCTTTGCGATTAAGCCGTCGTTAAATCAGACCTAAAAAATTGAGAAATTTTATTATCCGAGGTCCAAAAGGTTAAAAGAGCCCGAAAAATTTTAAAGGCAATAAAAAGAAATTCATGCCAAATATGGGCCATTAGGTTTCACCATCAATTCTCCAAAGTTTGAGAATTTAGATTACCTCTATTCATAATATAAATCTGAGGGAGTTTGGTTGGAGGATTTAAACAGGTTTGCACTTCCTTGAAATTCCTGAAAAAGCATGAAATCATTTTGGACGTTATTGGTGTGAAAATTTTAGACACCCCATTCCGTTATCCCCTCTCCTTAGGTCCCTAACACCTCCCTTCATCACTATAAACCCAGGTCAAACCCCGAGTACTGACCTAGAATCCATCGGGCACTGCCAGGCTCCGTTTGACCAAAAGTAAAAGTCTTCAGGTCGATCGAGACTGAATGAATCTTCAAAGGGACCTAAATCCCTATCCAACGGTCCGTCCCGTGTGTGATTCCGACTTACCATGCGGACGAACGACCCATTTTCCCTCGAAATCTGATCTGGAGACCACCGGGCGCTCCCGGGCTCCAATTAACCAAAGTCAACTCTTCAACTCAACTGAGACTGAATGAATATTCAAAGTTCACTAAAACCCCTTTCCAATAGTCCGCCCCGTGCGCGATTCTAACATACGGTACGGACGAACGATCTGTTTAACTTCGAAAGGTCACCGAATGCTTCCAGATCCCGGTTGATCAAAGTCAACTCCCCGAACCGGATCAAACTCTTTGGAATGTCGAAGTACATCTCCCAACCTTTCTAACGGTTCACCCCATGCACAATTCTGACGTACCATGCGGACGAACGATCCGTTTGCGTCCGACGATTCCCCATCCAATGGACTGATGAATGCTTTCGAGCCATATTTGACCCAAATTCAACTCCCGAACCCGAGAGCACTCCAAAGGACTTTTTAAGGTCTCTGAATTACCTTTCCAACCGTCTGCCCCGTTCACGATTTTGATCAACGATTTGCGTTCTGCGAACGATTTTTCGAAAAGGACTGAAAGACACTGCCAAACGGCAGGTCCCAGACCTTGCCTATCGGCAGTGTGCGTAAACGCACCTGACGATTGGCAGGAACAGGGATATGCCGATCGATAATTCCCTAGGCCTATAAAAGGGAGGCCTAACCTCACTTGCAAGAATAGGTCAGATCTGATAGATATCACTCTCAGCAAATCCAGAAAACCTCTCTCGAAGTCAGCGTGATTTCCACACCCAAATCCCTTTCCAACCTTCCCTTTTCATCATCCTTTTCATCAAAATTGGTGAATTCACTACCCTCCATCATCATCCAAGTCTAAGGGTTGCTCTCCAACATTCAAGATCAAGCTCAAGATCTTCAAGAAGGTCCAATTTTCTCGACTCTCTCCTTAAATTCTCATAAATTCGCAGTAACTTGTTTTATTACTTAGCACTTTTATTATCTCATCTCACAGATCCTATTATACTTTTTATTTAGTATTATTGTACATCTCTTATTTCATATAAATAAAAACCCAAAAAACAAGAAAAAGAGTGTTTACTCATAAATTCCAAACGGGATTCTCATACTTTCCTTACAATTTTCTCACAACTAAAACACTTTTTCTACACAAAAAAAAGTGAATCGCCCGGTTGGATTTATGGGATAAACCCCACCCCTCATTTTGCATGCGAACTATGTGGACTTTGATGCCTCTATAGGCTACGCAGGCGAGACTCGAGTCCTATTTTTACTTTTTCTTTCATTTTCTATTTTCTCTAAAATCCACTCTCTTATAGTATATATATATATATTTGTTCTTAGTGGCGTATTATTCCACATGCGTTATCGTTCCATCATAACGGTCAACGTAAGTATAATCGCGTAAATCCTAGTTTCTAATATTTTTATACCTTCCTATGAATGACTCGATTTACCTCTTATATGGTACAAGTCGATGATTCCTATCTCCACTATATATACACATGCACACACATCACGGGGAAAATAAAAGGGAAATAGAAAAAACCCATGAGAGATCGAAAGGGCGGAATGGGTGCCTAACACCTTCCCATTTCGTAACTTAGCCTTCGGACCCTTTTTGAATCATTTTGATTTTGTATGCATCAGTATGTCTTTGGATGATGTCCTTCGGGATGGCTTCCCCTTTTCTTTTGTCTGTTTTGAGTAAAATAGACTGACGACTCTAATCTCTCTACATCTTTCACCTCACCCAAATGATGCCGGCCAAAGCGCTCCCGAGAGGGACGCGCGAGACCTAGGATCCTCCCTCACACGCCCGCCCGTCGCGAGGATCGTGGGATGGCCACAATGGAGACTCCGCTGGGGACTTTCTTTTGAGGGCTAGACTCTATTTACATGGGTGTTATGTTTGTTTATATTTTCCCCCAATTTTGCATGTGCCCCTTTTTCATGTATATCCCAAACTTATGCTTCTATTCACACACTTGTAGAAAATTCTCCATGTAAACTTTGCACCACGTGCACCTAGGGTCACCTATATCCACATGTTGCATGCATCACCCATCCATACTTAATGAACCATTGGTACTTGTACTTTGCTCCCTGTTTGGCATAATCGGAGAAGACATTCTCATAAGATACTAATAAGAGAATCGTGCATGATTCACAGGACATCACCAAAGGGCATTGTTATTGACCAAATTTTACCCAGTAACTAGAGGGTCACTTCGTGATGGGCGCTGGTCCGGCAGGGCGCAGTTAACCTAAGCGATATGACTCTCACCTTCTATTGGCCAAGTACCTTCGATGTATATCGAACGGTTCCCCCCGCATAGTACCACTTGACCGAAGTCATGACGGGAGGTATATCGTAGGGAACTTGTTCACGTACGCCAAGTATATCGAATTCGCTCTTACACGTACCGTCCCCATGAGGTATATGGTGAGGCAATTCCCGTACACTCAGGTATATGAAATGGTTTGTCCACACGTACCGATTACCCGCAAGAGCAAGACGTATATCGTGGAAGTCACGCCAAAGGGGGCAACCCTTTTCGATTCACCCAACCAAATGCATACCCGCTTATAGGTGTCAAGCATAGGACACACATGTTGGATTGTCGATTTCTACTCGAAACTCTGTCAAAATTCCGGGTTGGCCTGTCACCCGAATTTTTGCGCATTTTTAAAACGGGACCCTATGCGTAAGCCTGGTCACAAGTCCAGCCATAGCTTTGCATATATTATAAACCCAATTTTTCCAAGCTCAGGTCCCGTTCAGTATTTCATTTTTCATTTAAGGGAATTAATACAAGTGAAAACACAATAATTATAATAATCATGCTTAGACCGTCTCCAAAGGGAAAATTCTCCTTTTTCTTTATCCAAAATCCAAAAACATTTTTTCCTTTCCTTATCAAAAATCCAAAAACATTTCTCCTCTCTTTATCAAAAATCCAAATATATTTTGTCTTTCAATCTCGAAAAAAAATGACAAAAAAAAAATCATCCCTTTTTCTAAAAAATAAATCCCATTTTACGCCTTCTCAGGTCGATCGCAAGTCGTTGGCCTGGCTCCTTATTGGCTTCGGTCTTCAGTTAAGTCACCTCGGAGTTTCGTCCGTTCCCGTATTACTCCTTCTGAGTTCGAAATCCATCCGCTTTCCATGGAGAACACAGATCAAGTACCCGTTGTGCAGCCGCATCTGACGACAGTCCTAGCTCAGCTTGTGTCCAAGATTGACAACCTCCGTATTGAGGTCCGAGAGATGAAACGAAACCAAGTTCCCGGCCTTCAAGAAATCGAGGCCCTATTCCCTCGTACTATGGATCCACCCGAGCCCATCTGGGTTCCCAAAGAGTATCAGCCAATCCACGTGTCCCTTCTATTAATGGACCGCCGCCTGTCCAGCTTCATATGCCGAACCTTGCCCAGCCTGGGGCTAACTTGCCTATGATCACTGACTCGAAGGAAGAAGAGCTGAAAAAAGTCAAAGAAGACCTCAATATGCTCACCAAGAAGTTCGACCAAGTCAGAATCTCAGGAAATTACATCGACTACACCCACATGTCTCCATATCGTATAGAGAGGTTACCCGAGAAGTTTAAGATGCCGAATATCGAGAAATTCATAGGAAGTGGACCCCTGATTGTTCATCACCAAAGTTATCACCGTTCCATAACTCTACTAGGGGCTTCTGAAGAAGCGATGGCCCAATTATTTCAGCAAACTTTGAAGGATAGCGCCCTCCAATGGTTTTTATCTCTCAAAGAGTCCTGAATTCGTAGCTGGGAGGATGTAGCCCTGGAATTCATGTGACAGTAAAAATACAATGAAGAGCTTGAGGTCATCCGCTGTGATTTAGAGCTGCTCAAACAGAACCCTGGAGAATCAGTCAGTAACTTCATCCCCCGATGGAGGGAAAAAGCAGCAACCATGACTAATTGGCCTTCTGAGGAAGAACAAGTCAGCATAGAGAAGATGAAGTTCTTACCCCATATCCGAGCAACGATGGGAGGATAATACTATCCCCACTTTCGAGCTCTCAGAGAAGCAGGAGTATAAATCGAGGAAGGTCTTGCCAAAACGAAAGTATACCTAAAGAAGGTGTCCGAAAAATTCACCCCCAGAATGATAAGTTTTCCAGTGCTACAGTCAGCCATCAATAACATTTCTCAACCAACCACATCATGGGCGCCAAAAAGCCACCCTGTCCCAGTCCGAAAGGAATACACCGAGCTCTATGCTCCCCTCTCCAAAGTTTATCAAGCCTTTTTGAGCCGAAACCTTATCAAACCTTTGGATTCCCATCCATTGCCAAATCCACTCCCAAGAAACTTCAAGGCAGATGCCCATTGCGCCTTTCACCAAACTGTTGGCCATACCACCGACCAATGCTTTCACCTATGAAATATAATCTAAGGTCTAATTGACTGGGGTACCATCACCCCACCAGCCAATCCTAAGCCAAACACTACTCACAACCCACTTCCAAATCATGCCAATGCCATCTTTCTAGAAGAGAACCCAGAATTTGATCCCTCAACTCAAATCACACCCATATACTTTCCTAAACCTCTCTAAATTTGCCCATATTTCCTCCTACACCCTACTAGCCTCGCTGATCAGGCACTGTCACTCCTTACCAGAGCATGCATCATTGTCCGTACCCGTTCTAAAAATGGAAGCATGGAATTATCATAAGTGTTAAACCAACTCCTAGAGTTCGGCTGAAATTGCCCTCACAAATGATCCTTGATTGCCAAAGGTTCGGTACGCTATTCTTAGAAGCACGAAAATGGGCCCGAGAGTCAGATAGTTGGGTAGTACCAACCGATGAAGTCAGTCTGGATGATGTCACCCAGATCATGGTAGAATTATTTAGGCAAACCAACAACATTTGCAGTATGACCGAGTTACTTGATACTCTGAAGCTATAGGGGCGCCTGGTCCCTTCACCCTTACACATCCCCACAGAATGGGATGACCTATATGAAGAAGTCGTTGAAGTTATGGAATGCATCGACTTTACATGAAAAGATAGAATTATTGCCACCGGATGGGGGTAAAAATTTGGAGATTCGAATGAAGAACAAGCTTTCGAGAAAACTGGCCCGATAGTCAACATGTGTGGAATATCATTTGAAGAACTCCTCAGAGAAATGAATAAGGTGGAAAAACAACCCGAGATCAACGAGGAAATGGGATTCATATTTTTCCCTTCTTCAGTAAATCACATAACCAGATCAGGGAGGCATTACCAGATCCCAAACTCACTACCAGCCAATGACAAAGGGAAGGGCGTTGAAAACCTTCCTATGCCAGAAATGACCCTCAAGGAGAGCAAGATCATTGATCAACTGAAGAAAACTTAAGCTAACATCACTCTTTGGGGGCTTTTCATGTCTTCTAAGCTACACAGAAATGCTTTGATCAAGTTGCTCACTGGACCCATAGTTCCTCCCTCTACCACACCAGAAGAAGCGGTAAATTTGGTTAGATCCTTGACATCTACCCGAATGCTATCCTTTTTCGAAAAAGAAATACCCAAGATTGGGCCAAACCACAATCATGCACTCAACATCTCCGTCGAAGTTATGGGGAAGGTCGTACCACTCTCTCTTGTCGACAATGGATCCGCCTTGAATGTATGCTCACTGAGAACCTTCAAATGTTTAGGCCTAAAAGACAGCGATCTCGCTCCAACCTCTGCTGTTGTGCGTGCCTACGATAATACCCATCGGGAGGTGATGGGATCCATAAAGCTTGTAATAGGGGATGGCCCTATAAACCCTATCGTTGAATTCCAAGTTATTGACATCCCAGCTTCTTTCAATCTATTGCTAGGACGACCTTGGCTCCACAGTATCAAGGGCGTGTCTTCCTCACTCCATCAGAAATTAAAGTTCTTCGCCGACGGAAGAGTCATTACCATCTTGGGCGACGACGACAATGTCGATGGTTCAAGTACCAGCAGTCCAATCCTTGAGATACAGCACGGGTTAAATGATATGCTCCTATCAGGATTCCGAGTTGAGCCACTTCCACTCCCGGCAGGTAACAACTTCAAAGAAAGGTTTTATCAAGAATACGACCCTCATGGCAACGTCAATGTGATTCAAATGTTCAGAAACATGCACTTCATCCCCGGACTGGGGCTAGGACAAAGACAGCAAGGGATACTTGAGCCGATTGAACTAACGAATGCTTTCCCTCCTTGTGGTTTTGGGTATCAATCGTTAGAACAAGAGCTCAGAATGATCCTCCTGTCTCAACCAAAGAGAAGACTAGACCGCGTCCAGACTATCCCAGGTGACTCCTTGAACGGACGATTCATCAAAGAGGGTGAGGACTTACCCTTTTGCGGCTTTTCGGAACCATGGTATGACCATACAAATAAGAAGATGAAGCCTGTAATGGAGATCTTTTTCCAAGACAGCTACCCATGGGCCGAAGATTCCCAACACCAAGTACAACCGCTCATCAAAGATACCGAAGAGACTGAGGAAAGTGACTCTGAAGATTCCTTCAACTTACAAACACTGGGGCCGGCACTCTGCATGGTTCATTCAGGCACTACATCACTGGATCCATCCCAACTTATTAAAGTTGCTGATACACCTCGCCTCAAGTGGCATGCTGCACTAGTTCTACCTGCTAAAATCTCCCCTAATCCTAATGTTTACCCTATTTCTTCTTCTATTGTCTATCCTTATTCAAATGTAATCGAGTCCTCTTTTGACGAGGTTCTCAATGATATTTTTCCGATCAATTAAATAAACGAAGATTTTGAGTATCTTGTTGTTCCTTACATTAACTATTTGGATTCTAATCAAACTTTTATTTATGATGATTTTGCAAATGAACAATTCTTAACTAATCTAAAAAAGGTTAATAATAAACAACATAACCGCGTTCAAGTTAATGAAGAAGAGACTGTTGTTGTTAACCTCGGTTCTAATAACCAACTGCGCGAGATTAGGATAGGGGCTACCCTCGATGAGCATGAGCGTGCACAACTTGAAGAATTGCTAAAGGAATTCATGGATGTCTTTGCATGGTCCTATGACGATATGCCTGACATTGATCCTGAAATAGCTCACCACGAGATCCCCACTCTCCCATATTACAAGTCGGTCAAACAAAAGTTGAGAAAGCTCCGCACCAAATGGTCTCTCAAGGTCAAAGAAGAAGTGGTCAAACAGTTGAACGTGGGTTTCATTCGTGTGATCGAATATCCCATATGGTTAGCCAATATAGTGCCTATACCGAAATCGGGAGGAAAAGTTCGGATGTGTGTAGACTATCAGGATTTGAACAAAGCCTCTCCAAAGGATGATTATCCGCTACCCAATATCGACATGATCGTGGAAAACACAGCCATTCATGCTCTCAAGTCATTCGTCAATGGGCTTGTCGGATACAACCAAATCAAAATGCACCCATACCACCAAGAAAAAACTGCATTCATCACCCCATGGGGAACTTTTTGCTACACTGTTATGCCATTTGGTCTCAAGAACGCCGGAGCTACCTACCAAAGGGCTGCCACGACCATCTTGCACGATCTGATTCACAAAGAAGTTGAGGTCTATGGGGATGATATGATTATCAAGTCCAAGACTAGAGAAGGGCATGTTCCCGCTCTCCGAAAGTTCTCCGAACGACTGCGATAGTATCAGATGAGACTCAATCCGCAGAAATGAATTTTCAGCATTATAAAGGGAAAACTCTTGGGATTCATGGTCTGTGAGAAGGGGATAGAAGCAGATCCCGCCAAGCTGAAAGCCATACTTGAGATGCCACCTCCCCGAACAGAGAAAGAAGTCTGAGGTTTCCTCGAGAAATTACAATACATCAGTCGGTTCATCATCCAGCTAACCTCCATCTGCGAACCTATCTTCAAACTCCTCCGAAAGGATTAAACTAAGGTTTGGAACGAGGCCTGCCAAGAAGCTTTTGATCGAATCAAACAATATCTGACCCAAGCCCCGGTACTCATGCCACCACAGCCTGATCTCCCTTTGCTCCTATACCTAACCATAACCGACATTGCAGCTAGGTCTTTGCTAGCCCAATACCTTGAATATTCCCGCAAAGAAAGAGACATATATTATGCCAGTTACAAATTGTTCGGGTACGAGGTTAACTACACCACTTTAGAAAAGGTGTGTGTCGCACTTATCTGGGTCACCCAAAAGCTGCGGCACTACATGCTCGCCTTCCCCATCAAACTTGTATCCCGAATGGACCCCATCAAATACCTGCTTGAGAAACCCGCTTTATCCAGCTAAATGGCCCGATGGTTGATGCTCCTATCCGAGTTTGATATCATGTACGTCACGTTGAAATCCATGAAAGGAAGAGCCATATCTGACTACCTCGCTGATTACCCTATGGATGAAGCTGATGTCTGGGTCTCTGAATTCCCAGATGAAAACATTCTTTGTACTGCTCAAGACTGCCTTCGATGGCAAATGTTCTTTGACGGTGCTGCCAATAAAAAGGGATATGGCATTGGGATACTTCTGATCGCCCCAGATGACTCCCACACTCCCATCGCCATCAAGCTGGATTTCTCCTGCACCAATAACATGACTGAGTACGAGGCATGCACGGTAGGCCTCAAAGTTGCTCTCAAGAAAAGTATTCAACTTTTAGACATCTACGAGGATTCCGCCCTCATCATCGATCAGGTGATCAGAAAGTGATAAGTCAAGGACGAGAAACTCCAACCCTTATATGCCCACTTAGAGGAATTAGCCTCCCAATTCTAAGATATCACCTTCCATTACCTACCTCGAGCAAAGAATAACCTAGCCGATGCCCTTGCTACCCTGGACTCTATGGTCGACATGCCCAAACGAATCACAATAACCCCCTTCCTTATTCAAAAGCAAGACAAACTAACCCACTGCTACCACATTGAGCTAGTCACTACAGAAGATCCTGAGTTAGCCAATTATTGGTACTATGATATCTGGTGCCTCCTCAAGCATGTTAGGTGTCCCGAGGGTTCCAACAAGAAATATAGAGCAACCCTTCGAAGACTCGTCGCCCAGTACATCATCTGTCACAAAGCACTGCTCAAAAGGAACTTCGATGGAACTCAAATGCACTGCATCGCAGGGGCTAACATTGAAAAGATAATGCAGAAGATCCACAGCGGGGAATGCGGTCCCCACATGAACGGTCACATGCTTGCCAAGAAGATCACCCGACAAGGCTACTACTGGACCACCATGACCCGGGATTGCATCGCCTATGTCCGTATATGCCTAAAATGCCAATAATTCTCCAACCTTCAGCACTTGCCTCCATATGAATTATACAATATGACCTCTCCTTGGCCGTTCTCCACCTGGGGCATCGAGATCATAGGGAAGGTTACACCAAAGGCTTCCAATGGGCATGAGTTCATCATAGTTGCCATTGATTACTTCACCAAATGGGTCAAAGCAGAGTCATACGCAGTGATGAACGCTAAGAAAGTGGCTAAATTCGTCAAGAAAAACATCATCTGTTGGTATGGGGTCCCGCACAAGCTAGTATTAGATAACGGGTTGTATTTCGAGGCAGAAGTCACAGAGGTGGTCAATAAGTATGGGATTCAGAGATACAAATCTTCTCCCTACCGACCTCAGACTAACGGTGTAGTTGAAGCCGCCAATAAGAACCTCAAAGCCATCATCAGTAAGATGACTGAAAGTTGTTGGGATTGGGCCGACCGGATCCCGTATGCCCTCTGGGGCTACCGAACCTCAATTCAAACCTCTACTGGGGCTACCCCTTACTCTCTAGTTTACGGTATGGAAGAAGTCCTACCCGTGGAGCTAGAAATACCCTCATTACGCGTCATGCTTGAAAGCGAGGTCAACGAAGAAGACTGGTGCCAAAGGTGTCTTGACGAGCTGACCCTCCTATAGTAAAGGAGATTAAAGGCACTATACCACATATAAGGGTACCATCATCGAATAGCGCATTCATTCAATAAGAGAGCCAAGGACCGCGGTGTTCGAGAAGGGGACCTAGCCCTTAAAGAAATCATTGAACCCATCTGGGGCCCAGAGGGAAATTCAAGCCCAATTGGAGCGGCCCCTACATTCTCAAGAAGATCTTATTCGGTGGTGCCGCCATGATTACCGAATTAGATGGGGAAGAGATGGCTCATCCATTTAACCTGTACCGTCTCAAGAAATTCCACCCCTAGTTCGAAATCTCGACTCGCTACGACTCTTCTCGTCTCCCTTCTATTTCAAAAAAAATCTCTTTATTTCCCCTACCTAGAACTACGTGGGCCTGATCCTCTGCAAAAAAAAATTCAAACAAAATTTAAAAACCCCAGAGGTACGTAGGCAGCTCATACACCTTACATGAGCACGTCCCTTTCTTTTTTATAAAATACTATTCTTTTCTTACCTCCGAGAACGACAGTTAATTATAACATATATTTGAACAAAAGGATTATGTATGCCTTAGCGATCGGTATAGATAATTCAAACAACACAAAACTCAACAAAGGGCACAGCTGGATGATCAGAAACTTGTTTATTTCACTAATAAGAAATTATGGTACATATTACATAAGAAAAGGAACGGATAACTCCCTTTCCCCCTACCTTCCTAAGCCAAAATAAAATCCCCACATTTATCCCCCATTACACAATAAACTCTCCAGGAGTCCTATCCACAGCTACCAGAGGAGCCTGCTCCGTCATCATCATCTACATCCTGGGGTCCCCAATTTTCCCCTGGCTGAACAGAGTGTCGCAGACACTCCATGGACAGATAAGCTCGAACCAGCTTCGAAAAAACCACAACACCTCCTTCCATGGTGTTAACAGAGATAAGCCACTTTTATCCAGTCTCCACAGCCAACATCTTGCTAACTATTCTCCTCCAAAACCACTTCATATAATTCCTAAGGATATGACAAACTATCCCAATAGACTGAGAGGGACGGGTCGACGGACGTCAACTCTCCCACAAAGAGCCAAGTCGCAGGCGCAGACGCTTAGTCAAATCCTCTACCGAAAATAAATTTAGTGTCCGAGGTGGCACAACTTGTGCCCGACCAAATTAGCGCAGAAGCCGCCAAGGGAAATAAAAAGAGGTCTGTCTGAGACCAACCAGTCGCACATACGAGTATTCTCTTAGCTCCAGAACAGGCAGCAACTGTCCCCACCAGGGCGCTGACCAATAAAGACAATTCTCCTAACTCTCAATATCCAGGCCAACGCTGACGAAGTGACGTAAAAAGAAGTTAGGTACTGCCGACAAAGGATAATCTGGAAGAGTCACCAGGCGGAGTCTTTCAGACAACCACATGAACAACATCACGGGGCTACCCCGCAGGAAGTCATAACAACCTTCTCGCCAGGCATCCAGACCGTTCAGGGTCTCCTCCAGTATCACCGTCGCAGGATTGCAATGGTATGACATCTATGAAGTAATGGCTACAAGTTGCGGATCCATCAGCAGTTCCCCAGTCATCAGCAACAATTTTGAAACCAGGCCCAGAGAAACGGTTCCAACATAGCCAGCATCACCTACTTCCCTCAAATGCACGGACTGTAACACCGTCGGGAGGGAGATCATTCCTCCAGCAACCAGTGATCTAGTCGCCGAAGGCAAAATACAAAGAAACCCAGCCAGCAAATCCCTGGGAAAACAGGAAAATTTGGGTAAAGCTGTAACAACACTGGGATTTATCCCCAGCATGGCAGAAAATTCCTCGTAAGTAGGGCAGACTTCATCCAACCCAAAGTGGAATATATGGTCTTCGAGGTACCAAAATTGTACCGTCGCCATTCGTATGTTCCACTCAATGGACCGATTGCGCCACAAAGAGACTCGATGCATGTTGAAAGCATCGTAGCGGATGTTATAAGAGCACATCGCTTCCAAGGCTTCGAGGTAGTTAGCAAACTCAATGCTACCAGGGAGAGTCATCTTGCAGGACTAAGAGATAGTAGGCAAGTAAGTAAGAATGTGAAGGTGTGATGAAAACACTCCACCCCTACCCCTTTTTATACTTGAGAACCCTTACAAAGGATATAATCCCTGCAGAAATTGGAGGGAATCCTACCCCACAAAGTACCAAAAGGCTGAAGAGGGCACTAATCAAAAGCTTTGAATTGATGGGACTGAACTTGACTACCGATAGACAGGACAAGGGGCTTGCCGATCGGTAACACCCCATTTTTGGAAATTTTCCTTTTTCCTTTTTTGTCAAAATCAGAAAAACCCAATAAAAATAAAATTGATATTCTCAACAGAATTTCAAAAAAATCCTCTTCCACTCCTATATAATTTCCCTTTCCTAAAACTTTACTCCAAAATCCAAAAAATATCTCTTTTACGGTCTCAGTAGCAAAGTAAAAGCGCATGTGCATGCATTCATTCATTCACCATTAACAAAGATAATAAAAAATCCCATTGCATTGCATATATATATTATTCTGTGTTACATCAAATTTTGCAGGAAATAAAAGAAAGGCAAAAGAACAACGAGACTCAACCCGAACCCACATTCTCTCTCTCTCACCTACCCTTCACCCCTCTCTCTAAGAAATTCCATCCCTGTGACGTGCTCTCTTTCCCCTACGGCGAGAGGACGCACCACCACTACCTGAGCCAGAGTCCTCCCCGGACGAAGCAGATGACACCAAGCAAGAAGGAATCGGGACCGCATCCCAAATATGGGCGGTCGTTGAAGATATCCAGTCTCTGATGTCCCTCAGCCAAGTGGTCGACACCCGGACTTACTGCAAGTAAAAGGCAAAATTAATATCAAAGAAGGATTAAAATAGAAAAGGAACCAAAAAATAAGAAGAAGGTATACCGCAGGAAGAAGAACCTCCTCTGTAAAACCCAACTCCTCCGAATCTATCGTATGAGGACGGTGCAATATAGGCACCATCCCTCCATCAGCCCGCCGAATGTTGTACGAAGGGGTATGCAACCGCACAAAGGGAACCTCTGAAGTCACCGTCGCCGCAGACACCGACGGACCACCGCCGTTGTGAGAAGACCCCACTGCCCGACTCGAACCCGTAGAAGGAAAAGGCAAGGCATCATATATGCTGGGCGCCATCAACTAGCTCATCACAAAGTTCATATAATCATACGATACAGCCGTATCAGTGTACAACAAGTAGGACTCACCGATCATCGCCACGATCCTCGTATCCTTCGATAACAGTCGCTCCTGCCTCATAGACGTAGGAGGCTGCGCAGGTAGAACCACCACCTCCTCCTCAGCAATCTATCGAACCACCCACTCCCCCAAATACCAAGAATGGCCAAACTCATACGCTAGCAAATGCCTCATCTACGCGTTCACCCCAGTCACCCCCGTATCCTGAATAGTTATCCCCCAAGGGTAAAAAGTCACCTGAAAATCCCCAACAAGCATAAGTCAATACAAAATCAGAACATGCCAAAAACAAAGACTGAAAAGGAAAGAGTCTTACCTTACCACTGGTCAGGCCATTCAAGACTTGATGTACAGCCTCCAGAGAGAGGGATCCCTTCGACTGTCGATTGGCCTTCCGCCATCGATACAATCGGCAGAAGTCCCCAACGGTATCGTCCTTCAGAGCGATCAGCTGGGTAGTGCACCCAATCACCTTATAGAACCACGTCTGCCAAAGACAGGAATTCACAATCAAAAAGATAAGCATAAGGAAAATGAGAATGCATGAAAGGAAAATGCGCAAAATTAAAGGATACCTTGAGAAGATACATGGCTCCAGTAAAAGTTTATCGGTAGCACCGGCTAACTGCATCCAAAGAAAAATACAAAGTCAGGCTCCCCCAATCATAGAGAGGGATGTTCGAAAATATCCTCAAATATGGCAAGAACCACAATGGACCATGTCACCACTCGACGCCACCATGAAGCCTCCCAACACCAATAATATGAACAACCGGGCCATCTTCCTCACCTGCAACCCGTCCTCCACATCAACCACCCTACTCAGTAGAACATCCTTCAGCAAAGACAGCCGAATGGAATCCCCAGAGACTATCCTCCCTACGTCACCAAGCGCTTCCCTCACAGCCTCCGGCCTCACCCTCAGAGAGCGATCCACCTCTATATGCTCCCCATCGCAATCTAGCCCCATCAGATGTTGCACGTCTATGGGAGTTACGGTCATCTCCCCAAAACTGAAATGGAAGGTGTGGGTAGTATCCCACCATCTATCCCCCAGAGCGCACAAGACCGATGTCGAACGAGGCGTCTCATCCAGCGCAGACGCCAACCTCCCAAAACCCGCTGATGATACCACTCAACGCACCACAGGTGGAAGATGCTCTCAGATGTCCTTAAGCCCCATCATCCCGTGGGCACGCATGTTCTTCAAAGAGATATCAGACTGTCAAAAGAAAAAACCTCATCAAAACTCAAGAAGGAAGGAAAAATCATCAAAAAAGAGAAGAATGCCAAAAGTCAGGTTACTTACATAATTGCCGGGGTTCACCACCCTCGAAGACCGATGACGCGATGTCTCCCATAGAAAAGTCCGCTCATTCACAACCGGCTCGAATGCATCAAATGATTTCTCACTCCCCAAAGCAAGAGGCGCCCTGGCCCTCCACTCCACGTTCACCCAGTCATCAACAGTCAACCATTCCCTATACGCTGCAGTGCTCACAAAGACAGCCATTTTTTAGAGATTGGAATGCTAGAACGATTTACAGAAGGAAATCGCAGAAAGAAAGAAAGCAAGAGCTGTGAAAAATGAGGAGAATTTCCCCCTTTATATATGATGCCAAGGGTCATACCAATCGGCATTGACCCCCCACCCATCGATCGGCACTGACCCCTTAACTTCCCGAGGCAGTCCAAAAGTCCATGCCACTACCGAATGGCACCCCTCATACCATGTCGACCGGCACCCCCCTTAAAATTTCGTACAAAAATTCTCAGAAAATACCAGACATCCCTGAAAAATTCTCAGAAAATTCCTAAAAATCCCAGGAAGGATTTAGAACATTTCACCAAGAAAATTTCACACTCCCTCAAGCGAAACCCCTATTTCCCCAGCGAAACTCTCAAAAACTAAGTAAAACTCCTCCCAGAAACGTCCCCAGAGGATCTCTAATGATCACCCCCATGCTCGAAAGGTCTCAAGCAATACATCCGAACCCTGGACCACCTAATCACTTCCCAATGGAGTTTACGGCATCAAACTTGCCTTTCCCCCGCAAAATCCCCAAAATCATAAGGATTTCCCCAACGGAACTCCAGAAAGTTATTTTTCCCATCAATGTCTCCAAAGGACACTACATTTCCCCCAACTCATTCGTTATCCCCCAGCGAAATCCAAAGTCTAATCTTTAACCCTGCAAAATCCTTGATTGTCCCAAAGGAAATGTTAGGTCAGAATTGACCTCGGTCCTCGATCGTCACCTCTCTTGGGTCAGAATTGACCTCGGTCTTGGATCATCACCTTAGTTAGGTCAGAATTGACCTTGGTCCTTGGTCCTCGATTGTCACCTCTCTTAGGTCAGAATTGACCTCGGTCTTAGATCATCACCTTAGTTAGGTCAGAATTTACCTCGATCCTCGATCGTCACCTCTCTTAGATCATAATAGACCTCGATCTTGGATCGTCACCTTAGTTAGGTCAGAATTGACCTCGGTTCTCGGTCGTCACCTCTCTTAGGTCATAATTAACCTCGGTCCTCAGTCATCACCTTAGTTAGGTCAGAATCAAACTCGATCTTGGATCTTCACCTTAAGCCCGAAGAATTGGCTTCGACCCGCAGAAGTGGTTATCTCACTTTAAGCCCATAGAAATGGCTTCGATCCGCAGAATTGGTCGTCTCACCTTAAGCCCCCAGAATTAGCTTTGACCCGCAGAATTGATCATCTCTACATAAGCCCACAGAATTGGCTTCGACCTGTAGAATTGGTCATCTTTATATGATCCCGCATAATTGGCTTCGACCCGCAGAATTGGTCACCTCTACTTAAGCCTGCAGAATTGGCTTCGACCCGCAGAATTGGTCATCTCAACTTAATCCCACATAATCGGCTTTTACCTACAGAATTGATTATCCCCAGCACACTCTGTACGTCCTTAAAATTGGCCTCGACCCTCTGAATTGGTCATTCTCGCTCCCTTAGGTCCTTAGAATCGACCTTGACCCTCTGAATTGCTCATCCTCCCTCAAAAGCATCATGCGGTGTCTATTCGACGGCTATCGTTTCTTCCAAACTCACCCATCTAGGGGCTCTGTAAACACCCCATTCTGTTACCCCTAAACTCTCCTTAGGTCCCTAGCACATCCCTTCATCACTACAAACTCGGGTCATACCCCGAGTACTGACCTAGAAGACATCGGGGACTCTCAGGGCTCCATTTGACAAAAAGTCAAAATCTTCATCTCGACTAAGACTAAATGAATCTTCGAAGGGCCCTAAATCCCCTTTCCAATGGTCCATCCCGTGCATGATTCCGACTTACCGTGCGAACGAACGATCCATTTTCCCCCGAAATCTGATCTGGAGACCACCGGACGCTCCCAGGCTCAATATGACCAAATTCAACTCTTCAACTTGACCGAGACTGAATGAATCTTTATAGGGCACTTAAACCATTTCTAAAGGTCTGCCCCGTGCGCTATTTTGACTTACGGTACGGACGAACAATCCGTTTTACTCCGAAAGGTCATCGAATGCTTCCAGGGCCCGGTTGACCAAAGTCAACTCCCAAAACTGGATAAAACTCTTTGGAATGTCTAAGTACATCTCCTAACCTTTCTAACGGTCCGCCTCATGCGCGATTCTAACATACCATGCGGAGGAACGATCCGTTTGCGTCCGACGATTCCCCGTCCAATGGACTGATGAATGGTTCTGAGCCATATTTGACCCAAAGTCAACTCCCAAACTTGAGATCAGTCCAAAGTATTTTCGAAGGTCTCTGAATTACCTTTCCAACGGTCTGCCCTGTGTGTAATTTTGATCCAATTTTCTTAAAAGGCGTGAAAGACACTGCCAAACGGTAGGTCTCAGACCCTGCATATCGGCAGTGTGCCTAAACGCACTTGCCGATTGGCAGGATTAGGGATATGCTGATCGGTAATTCCCTGGGCCTATAAAAAGGAGGCCTGACCTCACTTGTAAGAGGAGGCTAGATCTGATAGATATCAATCTCAGCAAATCCAGAAAACCTCCCTCGAAGTCAGCATGATTTCTACACCCAAATCCCTTTCCAACCTTCACTTTTCATCATCCTTTTCATAAATTTGGTGAATTCACTACCCTCCATCATCATCCAAGTCTAAGGGTTGCTCTCTAACATTCAAGATCAAGCTCAAGATCTTCAAGAAGGTCCAATTTTCTCAACTCTCTCCTTAAATTCTCATAAATTCGCAATAACTTATTTTATTACTTAACACTTTTATTATCTCATCTCACACATCCTAATATACTTTTTATTTAGTATTATTGCACATCTCTTATTTTCATATAAATAGAAACCCAAAAAACAAGAAAAAGAGGATTTACTCATATATTCCAAATGTGAATTCTCATACTTTCCTTACACTTTTCTCACAATTAAAACACTTTTTCTACACATACACACACAAAAATAAGAGATTCCCCCGATTGGATTTATGGGACAAACCCCATCCATCGTTTTGCATGCGAACTATGTGGACTTTGATGCCTCTATAGGCTACGTAGGCATCTCGGGGTAAAACTCGAGACTCGAGTCCTATTTTTACTTTTTCTCTCATTTTTTATTTTCTCTAAACTCCACTCTCTTATATTATATATATACATATATTTGTTCTTAGTGGCGTATTATTCCACATGCGTTATCGTTCCATCATAATGGTCAACGTAAGGATAATCGCGTATATCCTAGTTTCTAATATTTTTATACCTTCCTACGAATGACTCGTTTTACCTCTTGTATGGTACAAGTCGATGATTCCTATCTCCACTATATATACACATGCACACACATCACGGGGAAAATAAAAGGAAAATAACAAAAATCCATGAGAGACCGAAAGGGCGGAATGGGTGCCTAACACCTTCCATTTCGTAACTTAGCCTCCGGACCTTTTTGAATGATTTTGATTTCATATGCATCAGTATGTCTTTGGATGCTGTCCTTCGGGATTGCTTCCCCTTTTATTTTGTCTGTTTTGATTAAAATAGACTGGAGACTCTAATCTCTCTACATATTTCACCTCACCCAAATGACGCCGATCGAAGCGCTCTCGAGAAGGATGCACGGGACCTAGGATCCTCCCTCATGTTCCCGCCCACCGCGAGGATCGGGGGATGGCTACATCAATCACTTTGAGCTTTGATTTGTTGATTTGATTGAGTCAATGTCTCATATTTCCATCTTTTTACACTTAAGGAAGATTTTGAGTTCATTCGTTAGGAGTATCCGATATTCATCGTGCACTTAGGTCATGTTTGTATGCATTGATTTTCCTATCGAATTTGATCACACGCCTATATTTACGCTATCATCGGCTTGGTTGTTTTTGTGTTTGTTCATGGTGTGATTCTTTGTTGTATATTTTGTGAGAAAAAATTTGAAAATTTTCAAAAATAGAATTTTATTCCCTTCTGACATTCTCCATTTGCATTTCTGTCTATTTGGGGACATAATAAAAAAGAGGAGAAAGAATTATCATATTATGGGGGAGTTTTGAGTTTATGAGATCTGTTTTATGCTGGTATCTATGTTTATCTCATTTCAAATTCAATACGTCACTTGGTATTTTCTTTATCTCATGTGTTTAGGTTCTACATTGATGATCTCTGAATTGCACATCCTAATGAGAAAACCTTTGAGAATTTTAAAGATTTGAAGAAAAAACGATGAAAACTTAGTCATTTGTACCTTTTCAGTTTTGGGTTCATGGTAGGGTAGATTTGTATAGGCAATTTAATATTTGATAATTTGGATATTGTTATGTATGTACCAGCATAGACATAGAGGAGATTTGTAAGGACATAGTTTTCATGTCCGTTATCTTACATTTGTGTATGTCGTACGCCGCTATAAAAGGCACATCACTTCACGATCTCACATGACGTCCTCTATCCGAATTTTGGGAATCAAGCATTCATCATCTCTATCATGTGTCCCACATCTTCCTCAACGAATTCACGTTACATGATTTTAGGGACTTTATGCAAGTGGTACGCAAGAGAAGTCAAAGCAGTGAAAGAAGGAAAGATATGAAAGTTTAAGGGCATTTTGGTAATTTTACATCCACCGTCCGGAGGTTTGATCAACTGGAAATTTGAAAAGCTTTATGCCTCAAACATACTAGAAGAAACGGTACCTCAATCTGAGCTACGGTGAAGAAGTTGTGGCCCTTTGAAAATGGAGAAAATCCGGATAAAATCCTTATGAAGAATGCTATGTGTTTAAACCCCAAATCCAGTGAACTATCGCGAACTTAAGGCCAGATCGGTTTGGGGGGTGAATCGGTTTGAGGTTCATGCCAAACCGGTTCGGGGTACCTGACGCTAGCAAGAGTCCCAAAGTTTTAAAATTCGTTTTCGACTCCTATCAAAACTAACTTCGGGGGAGTTATTTAAGAAGACTTGGAGAGACGATTTTAAGAGTTCTAATTACTCTAGTCTTTATATTTTTTAGTCCCAAGCCTCATGTTTTGATTCACACAACCTTAATAAACCTATGTGAATCCTTTTATAACCCAAGAACGCAACCTTGTGTTTTTTCAACCATTGTGGAGAAGGCATCTTTCTTCTTCATTGCTGCTCACCTGGAGTTCCCGAGGGAGATTCCAGCCGACGACGATAGAACTGACACTTGCGGGTATTTCTATATCATTGTATTTTCATTGGAATCCGTGTAACTGTATCTTATAATATTATAGTAAAAATAAAAGTTTTTGCCCCTTTGGAGGATTTTTCCTCACATGTGTGTGTTTGAATCTTGCTTGATTTTATCATCTTCAATCACACCTAGATGCATGTTTAGGACTTAATTGATAAAATTGAGTTTAATTAAATAATTTCTTTATTTGAACGCAAGCTCACTCCTTCATTAATGTTTAGAAAAGTCCCTTTTGTGTGTTTAATTTAGATGGCTTAAATCCTTCCAAAATAAAAAGGTATACACCCAATTTGTTTAGTTTATAATTCCAAGTATCTCTACATATATATATCTATTACTTTAAGTTTTGTTTAGTTGTGTAAGTCATATGTCTTGTATTTGTAAAATTCCGTACTTAGTGAACTTAAGCCTAAGGGTCGTCAGAGGGTTTTTTCGTTTTGGGTTTTCCTCATACATCGCGGCATAGTGTGATTTATTTCTCTTTATCTTGCAAAATCACCTTAGAATGCATGCTTAGGTAACTCATGATAAAATATGGTTTAATTCTTTACTTTACTTTTAATTGGTGCTAGATTAAAATTTGGGTAAAAGTTATTTTAATTCAAGTCATTAGCTTTTAATTTGGTAAAATTTAGTTTGGCCTAATTTGCTAAAATGAGTAATTTTTGTTAGGCAAATTTTTAGGCCTTGGGCTAAATTATTTTTGGACTAAAAGTTAAATATTCTCAAGTTTCTTTTTAAGTGCAATTTTAATTTTGAGAAAATTAAAATTTGGTTTAGTTGTATTTTTAATTTGTGAAGAAATTTAAGTTTTAAATGTGTAGGTAGTTTTGTTTTGAATTGAACCATCCAATTCCGCATCTTATAGAAATTCATATTGAATTTAAAAGAAGAATTATAAAATTGGGGGTCTATATGTTCCATCAAGTGGTATCAGAGCGGGAGCGATAATTTATTTCGTTAAGGTCCTCTTAAATTTTTTGTTAAAAATGGAATTTTCTCCATTTTCAAAATTTCTTGTTTTCGATAGTTCCAATTATGCATATTGGAAAGCTCGTACGCGTTCGGCACTAAAGTCCATAGACGAAAGGGTTTGGTTATCCGTAGTTAACGGGTGGTCCCCACCCATATGTTTGATAGAAAATGAACGTGTCCCCAAACTCGTAGATAGATGGAGTGAGAATGAATTTAAACTTGCTAATTTTAATTCCCGAGGATAAATGCTTTGTTTAGTGAGGTCACACTAGATGAATTTCGACGTATCATGACATGTGAAACGGCTAAGGAACCTTGGTATATATTAAAACTCACTCACGAGGGAACTAGTGTCGTTAAGCCCTCAAAACTCCAAAAAACCTCACCGGTCAATTTGAAACCATCAAAATGCTTGAAAATGAAACCTTTGATGGATTTTATGCTAGACTTTATGATATAGTTAATTCATCATTTAATTTAGGAGAGAAAATACCCGACGACCGAGTTCTAAAGAAAATTTTAAGGTCCTTACCCGATATGTTTATACCTAAAGTGACCGTGCTAAATTCTTTACCAACTTTAGCCTCTACGAAACTAGAAGAACTCGTAGGTAATTTACAAACCTATGAACTAGACATGTTTCCCTCCAAAACTGAAAAGAAAATTGATAAGGGCGTCGCTTTGAAAGCCAAAAAATAGGTAAAGGTAGTTTCGGATGATGAGAGTGACATCGATTTCGATGAGATGGTTATGTTAGCTAGAAAATTTCTTAAATTTAATAAAGATAATATTAAAAAGGATTTTATGAAATTTGATAAATCAAAGTACGACAAAGCCAAAAAAATCCCTAAAAAACATAATGAAGATCTTAATAGGAATGAGTCGAATAGATGTTATGGCTGTGAAGGGTATGGCTATAGGGCTTTTGAATGCCCCACTAAACTAAGGAGAGAGGCTAGGCAAACTTCATACAATGCCACCCTTAGTGATAGTGATAAGGAAGAGGGAACCAATTCCCCCATTGAAAGCAATTTTACCGCGTTCATGGCTAATCATGTTAGTGAGTGTGAGATATTATCCAGCGATGATACCTTAAAACATGACACTTCCAAGGCCTTTGTTAATGAAGCTAAAAAAGATGATGGTAGTGAGAGTGGAGAAGAGAGCGAGAGAGTGAAAGTGATGAAGAGGTTGATGAGAGTGACCTTTAATTTTCTTTAAGATAATTATATAAACAATCTATTAAATTAAAAAGAGAAAATTTTAAGTTAGAAGCTAGTTTCAGAGAGCGTGCCAAGGTCGTTGATGAGAGTGCGTTGGTTGAAGATCTTAGGACACGTGAGAGAGCTCTTCGTGAGAAGCTTGAATATGTAGAAAGCGAGAGAGATAGCCTTAGAGGATTGATGGAATCAATGAAAAAGGAGCTTGTTATGTTTGAAAAGTGGAATTCTTTGCTAGAGTCTAGAATTTTAGAGTTGGAAGAAAAATTGAGAGACTCTAGTGAGGTCAAATTTGATTTGGAATATAGGTCCGCCAAATTAGATCAAATATTAGGAACCGTTCAAGTCAAAATTACACTTGTGGTTTAGGCTTCGATTCTTGTAACGATTCCACTAATAAAGCCAAAACCAATGTTTTGAGACAATCTTCTAGGAACACTTCTAGAGGTGAATCCATAGGTACTACTTTTCGACGAGTATTTTCTTGCTCACATTGTGGTCGAAAAGGTCATCTTAGGAAGTTTTGTTTTGATCTTAAAAGAATTTCTAGGAAATTAAAAGGTAAGGTAATCGAGTTAGCTATGATCCCAAAATCCCGAGGGTGTCAATCTTCATTAGTTTGGGTTAGGAGATCCGACTAGGTTGCTTTACAAAAAAGGATTTGTGATTCTCATTTACTTTCACATGATACCTCCCTTGCTAAATCTAAAGGTTGAATGTGTTAGTTGTTTGTATCCTATAGCTTTTTGTGCTTAATACCATATATGTTTGCTAGTTGTATGCATGTTTAATCATTTTTCTAGTTTATGCTTCATGATTAATCACATGCTAGAATTATGATTTGTGTTTATCTTTTGTATTATATTCTTTTCATTTTAGTTTGCATTAAATGAAAATTACAAAAAGATTTTGTTTATCGTTTGTGTTTTACCTTATTAGTAATTTAGGCTCAATGAAAAATACAAAATGATTTTTGTTTGTATTTTGAGTAAATATTTATGTATATTTGGTTAAAAATTTTAAAAACTCAAAAAGATTTTATTTGTGTGTATTTTAGTTTGACACACTTTATGTGGTATATACTTGTGTTTGAATCCTTTTCTTTTCGCTTATATGTGGTTAGAACTTTTGGTTAAGATCGTCAATCCTTAAAATGTTCTTTATCATGCATGCATGGAGTAGTTGGATTTTGTGTTGCTTAATGGATTATATTTTTATATGCCTCTATTCACTCATGCACGAGCTCTTTTGAAATTTAAATATCACATGTGCATTTGAGCTAAGTGAGATGTTCTCCTATCAATTTAGTCATCTACATTTTTCTATGACTATAGAGGATTTGTGCATGTAATAACCATTTTCCATATTTAAATAAATATAGAAAAATATGTTTATCCGGTGTAGTTTTTTATCAATGGAATCGGGATGCGAAAGACAAAATTACTTTGCTTGAAAAGCCTCCGTTGAATTTTAGGCCTTAAAAATGTGGCATTAAAAAGATTATTTGCCAAGGCCAAAAATAGTTTAGTTAATATTTTCACAAGAAAAAGAAAAATAAAATTATGAGGAGTTTGGTTGGATATATTAACGGGTTAGCACAATGACTTTGAATCCTAGTTAAGATTTTATTGTCATGACTCTATTGGTTTGTAGAATTATCGAAATTCTAGGCTTGTATGCATTATGTATGTTTGTTCATTGAGTTCAATTTATACTGTCACATGAGGCTATATCAAAATTTGATTTGCAATCAAATGAGACCTCCGTGAACATGTTTAAGTGATTGGGTCGAAATTTAATTATTACTAGTTCACACCCCTACACTTCCGTTTACCATATGTATTTGGACATATTTTTGCCATACGAGTGTGAAAAGCTTAATGTATTTTGTATCATGTGTGGTGTTTATACCTATGTAATTCTGCCTATACCTATGTATTTGTGCGTGTGCATTAGTGATACTCAGTGTGTGTGTATATATATATTATATTTTTTTGTTTATGAGTCTTTTCCTTACTTGCTAGTCCACATATGCTTTGATTCATAATTGGTATCTACCTTGTTGCTAATTTTGGTTGATATCCCAAGCTTGTATTGAATATATTTTAGTTGGTATCATTTGTTTTAGCGCATCATAAGTTGGTATCTATTTATCCTTGTTGTGGATTAGCTCTTGTTATTGTTGCCCCATATGCTTTCATGTTCTTATCACCTTATGTACCATCATGTTTACTTGCTTTCCCATATTTATATCCCTTATTTAGTTTTTAGGGGGAGAAATGGTACTTAGTTAAAATTAGGGGAGAAATTAGTATTTAATTAATTCTATCACCTTTGTCTATTCCTAAACAAAAAGGGGGAGAATGATAGGGGAAATGGCATCTAATCCTATTGTAACTGTATCCTAGTTTGGGAGATTTAACTTAGGGGGCGACGTCTTTCTAACTATTTGATAAAAGGGAGAGAATTAATTTAGGGGGTAGTAATTATTTTAATCGCATTTAATATTAAAATATTCCCTATGCGTTTATTGTTTTGCTTAAGTGTGCAAGATTTTTAGCAGCATCTATATATTGACAAAGATAGTCATCCTTGGGTTTTGAGTCAAGCTTGTATTTTTTATTTTGGGTGGGATTTTTTTAGTCTTGTTGAGCTTAACGGCCCTTTAAGATTTTTGTTTGGTTTTTGTCCGGGAATACCCAAAGGGGGAGATTTGTAAGGACACAAATTTTCAATTAAGTCTTATGTAGGGTTGGCTCAATTCCGGATAAAAATATTACAGTTGTAGGTTAGATGTTCATGGTACATTCTTTCAATCCTATGACGTTTAAAGCTGTTGAATACGTAGCGACCAGAATTTAGAGTTCATATTTTCTGGGTTTCAAAGTGACTTGTTTTGCGTCCTCAACGATATATTTTCCAAGGCTCCTTTAAGGTATGAATGCTTTATATATATTTGTAAGAACTTGGATTTTTTATTGGGTGTAAGTTTTTATTTAAAATGATTTTATATTTTTATCTTTGTATAAAAGTTTTGTGGGCTTAAAATGAAAAATGATTATTCTGTTTTTCATTCGAAAATATCATTTGAACGAGATTGTCGTTCGAACAAGATTGTCGTTCGAACGAGTTTTGCCAACGCGTTTCCTTTTTGAGCACTGAACTTTCGTTAGAAGGATTATTCGAACGAAATGTCATTCAAACGACCTGGCGGGAACAGTTTTTGGAAGTTTTCGGCATTTTCCCACTACTTTGTCCCCACTTTCTTTTCTCAGTTTTTAACCATTTCGGGACAGAATTTTTAAAAAGACTTTTCACCTGATTTTGAGAGCTTTTGAGAGAGAAAATTAATGTTTAGAAAAATCCCTTTTGTGTGTTTAATTTAGATGGCTTAAATCCTTCCAAAACAAAAAGGTATACACCCAATTTGTTTAGTTTAGAATTCCAAGTATCTCTACATATATATCTATTGCTTGGAGTTTTGTTTGGCAACATTGGTTCATATCTACCACAAAAAAGGAGAAGTTTGGGTTTTCTTCTATTTCCCATAAAAGAAGAAGTCTTGCTTTTTCTGTGGCGTTCTCATACGATGAAAGGCACCGTGTGTGGTTGACGGGTTCCAAAAGCTACATTGGATGAGTCCAAGGTTCCGATGGAGTCCGGGATTATAGACTAAGCATAGGTTGGTACAAGAAGAGGCGTCAGGGGCTTGAAGGGAGTCGAGTCGAGTTGTGTAAGTCATTTATCTTGTATTTGTAAAATTTCGTACTTAGTGGACTTAAGGCTAGGGGTCGTCTGAGGTTTTTCCCGTTTTGGATTTTCTCGTACATCACTGCGTAGTGTGATTTATTTCTCTTTATCTTGGAAAATCACCATAAAACGCATGCTTAGGTAATTCAAGATAAAATATGGTTTAATTCACTACTTTAGTTTCAATTGGTGCTAGATTAAAATTTGGGTAAAAGTTATTTTAATTCAAGTCATTAGCTTTTAATTTGGTAAGATTTTGTTTGGACTAATTTGCTAAAATGAGTAATTTTTGTTAGGCAAATTTTTAGGACTTGGGTTAAATTATGTTTGGACTAAAAGTTAAATATTCTCAAATTTGTTTTTAAGTGCAATTTTATTTTTGAGAAAATTAAAATTTGGTTTAGTTGTATTTTTAATTTGTGAAGAAATTTAAGTTTTAAATTTGTTGGTAGTGTTGTTTTGAATTGAACCATCCAATTCAGCATCTTATAGAAATTCAAATTGAATTTAAAGGAAAAATTTTAAAATTGGGGGTCTACGTGTTCCATCATTTTCTTTCTCCAACTTCTTCCTAACATGCAGGGGAACGACACCTTCTACTATAGAGTGCCTCATACAGATCCATTTGAATACTTGCTTGATAACTATTATTATATGCAAATTCTACTAACGGTAAATGATCATTCCAATTCCCCTTCAGATCAAGTACACATGCCTTTAGCATATCCTATAAAATTTGAATGGTTCCCTCAGATTGTCTATCTGTTTGAGGATGAAAAGTGATGTTGAAATTCAAATGTGTTCCCATGGCTGCTTATAGGCTTTTCCAAAAGCGAGACACAAATCTAGGGTCATGATCAAAAACAATTCAAACTTGGGTTCTATGATGTCTAATAATTTCCCGCACGTACAACTTAGCTAACTTTTCTAAAGAATGCGTAATCTTATTGGCAAGAAAATGATCAGATTTAGTTAACCTATCCACAATTACCCAAATAGAATCTTTACCATTTGAACTCCTTGGTAGACCTGTCACAAAATCTATAGTAATATGTTCCCATTTTCACTCAGGGATGGGTAGGGGTAGTAGTAATCCCGATGGTTTCTGATGTTCAGCTTTTACTTATTGACAAACCAAACATTAAGATATAAATTCGACTATCTCCCTTTTCATGTTATTCCCCCAAAACACGTCTCAAAGATCCCTATACATGTTTTACATCCAGGATGAAATGTGAATCTTGAGTAATGACTTTCCTCTAAAATTTGCCTCTTTAGTTGGCATCACATGGCACACACACTCTATTTCCAAACCTCGATATATCATTTTGTATCACAAATTCAATCATATTCCCTTCAATAACTTCTTCTCTAATCTTCTTCAGTTGTGGGTCATTTACTTGTGCAATTTTGATCCTTTCCATCAACATGGGTTGTACTTGTAAGTTTGCGATTATTCCTCATTTACTATAAACACGTACATTTATTTACATACTTCTCAAATCCTTCAATAGTGCTTATTGACTTGTAATAAGACACGCTAAATTTGGTGTAGACTTCCTACTTAAAGCATCAGCTACTATATTTTCGTTCCCTGGGTGATAATGAATATTTAAATCATAATCCTTCATTAATTCTAACCACCTCCTTTGTCTCATGTTCAACTCTTTCTGAGTAAAAATATATTTCAAACTCTTATGATCGGTATAAATCTCACATGTCTCACCATACAAATAATGTCTCCAAATCTTAAGAGAAAATATTACAACTGTTAATTCTAGGTCATGGGTTGGATAATTTTGCTCATGTGGTTTTAACTATCTCGAGGCATAAGATACTATTTTTCCATTGTGCATTAGCACACATTCCAAACCATTTTTATAAGCATCACAAATCCCCCTGTCCCGAAAGGAATAGTCAAAATTGGGGTAGTTACTAATCGATTCTTAAGTTCTCAGAAACTATTCTCAACTTCCTCAGACAATTCATATTTCACCTTTTTTGGGTTAACCTAGATAGAGGTTTGGAAATAATAGAAAATCCTTCAACGAATGTTCGATAATAAGCTGTTAATCCAAGAAAACTATGAATCTTCGTCCATTAGTCGGTTGAGGCCAATCAAGTATAACTTTGATATTTTGAGGGTTAACCGACACTCCCTCCTTGTAAATGACATGTCCTAGAAAAGAGACGCTAGGCAACCAAAACTCACACTTCTTTAATGTCGCATATAATTTCACCTTCCTAAGGATTTGTAACACCGTCTCTAAATGCTTTTCGTGTTCTTCAATACTTTTGGAATAAATAAGGATGTCATCAATGAAAATAACCACACACTGATCCAATTATTTTCTAAACACCCTATTCATCATATCCATAAAAGTGACTGGTGCGTTAGTTAGTCCAAATGGCATCACAAGAAATCTATAGTGACCATATTTAGTACAAAAGGCTGATTTTGAAATACCAACTTCCTTAATCTTCAATTGGTGATAGCCTGACCTAAGGTCAATCTTTAAAAATACTTGTGTACCTTGAAGTTAGCCAAACAAATCATCTATACGAGGTAAGGGGTATTTATTCTTAATTTTCACCTTATTTAGTTCACGATAATTTATACATAACCTCATCGTCTCATCCTTCTTTTTAATAAATAACACTGGAGCACCCCAAGGGGATAAACTTGGTCTAACAGATCTTGTAATTAAACTTTTAATTCCCTTGATTCTAAAGGTTCCATATGATAAGGTGGTTTCGAGATTGGTATAGTTCTTGGAATAAGGTCAATCGTAAACTTTATTTCTCTACTAGGAGGAAGACTGAGTAAATCGTCTGGAAAAACTCTGGAAAATGTTTAGCTATAGGAATGTATTCTAACCTAGGCTCTTTTGTTTGCAAATTAATAACACTTTCAAGGAATTCTTGACATCCCTTCTTAAGAAAACTACAAGCTTGTATTGCAGAGATAATACGTATGGGAGATAGGAGGCCAATTCCTTCAAAACTAAATTCCGGTTGGTTAGGGATTTGGAAAGTAACTCTCTTCTCAAAATAATATAAATGATATGATGATAACCAATCCATACCCAAAATGACTTCAAAGTCTCTTATGTCTAAAACTATTAAATCGATGAATAGTTTATGACTACTAATATCTATAGGGCAAGACTTATATACTAATGTTGCAATCAATAACTCACCAAAAGGCGTAGAAACATGTATGCTATGATTCAAGGGTTCGGGCATATTAGGAAATCGATTAACAAAATGCATAGACACAAATGAATGGGTAGAACCGGGATCTATTAAAACTTGAAAAGGTTGTGCACATATAGAAAGTGTACCTGACACTACTTCGTTAGAATCTTGGGTATCAGAAAATGCAAAAACTCTACCCTGTCTGCCTTGGTCCTTCTTTTCACCTAAAGGCTGTATCGGAATCCTTATTGGGGTTGGGCAGTCTTTTATCTGATGTCCTTTTGCTCCACATCTAAAACAAGCTCTAGTATCCTTCTAATAAGGTCGTCCTCCATGCATCTTCCTACATCGCTAACATATCTTCTTATTAAACTATTTGTTATCACTAGCTCCCCCAAAATTGGATGTATTCCTAAAATTATTTCTATTATTTGGGATCTTCCCTATTTGTTCCCCAAACTTTCTCTTACCATCTCAAATTCGATTGTACTCCTCGCTATCCCTTTCGGCTATCGTAGCCCTAGCCACAACGTCACTATACGATGTCAACTTTAGGATGGAAATTTGACCATGAATACTCAACCTTAACCCACGTTCAAACTTTTTGTCTTTTAAAACATTAGTTATCACAACATAAGGTGCGAAACGGGATAACTCAATAAACTTTGCCTCGTATTGACTAACCGTCGTATTCCCTTGCACTAGACTCATGAACTCAGCTGCCATTTCATCCTTCATTGTTTCAAGGAAATATTTCTCATAAAAAATCACCAAGAAGTCATTCCAACCTATGCAAGTATTCCTCTCCTCGTTTATTCTCCACCAATGTTTGGCTTCACCTTCTAACATAAATGTTGCAAATGAAACCCTTTGTTCATCGGTACACTTAAGAACATCGAGCATCTTTTCCATTCGCATCACCCAACTTTCTGCTTTAGTGGGGTTGGGAGTACCTTTAAAAGAAGGCGGATTCAACTTCTTGAAATGTTCAATGGTATAACTAGTTAGTTCATGATTCCTTGGTTCTCCATTATTCCCCCGATGCTCCACAATCTTTGTCAGACTCTCATTCGCCTTGTATGAACCTTCTGGTCCTTCTATACTTTAACCACTAGTTCCCGCAGTTGATCTTGTCTTGGTCATTTTCTATAGTCACAGTCAAACGTAAAATGTATTATACTATCTCGAGATTGCAAATTAGAAGAATAATTATATATAAACAATTATATAGAATGTAAGACATATGGAGGGCTATTACATAAGTCGGATATTTAATCATATATCCGATGTATGGAAACTTCAAATCTATAACGTTTGAAACTTATGTTCAATAGTCTACGTGATACCACCTCTGTCACGACCCCGACCCAAAATAGAAGTAGGGAACGAGTGTCTTGACATGCCACCAAGGCAACATATATTCTTACTTAAATTGTTTCCTTAAATAAGTGAAACGAAAATACAATCACATGGTTATGAATCGTAAAATATTGAATGTAAAGGAATTACGTCATCGGAGCTTTCTAAAGGGAACTTCATTTATATTAAAAGTAACGATGAATTACAACTTAAGACAAAATTTAAAAACTTATTACAATTGAGTCAGACATGCTCTAAATGATAAAACAAACATAATAACAAAAAGAGCTCTAAAAGCTAAATCTTCAACATAGTCCTTGTATGTTCTCTCCACGAGTCTACTTATTTATTGAAAAATGGTTATTTATACAACATCAGCTAAAAGCTGAATGAGATTGAATCTCCAGACATTCCAGGTTTTTCAGAAAATTGATACCTATTAAATTTATAACATAAGGCATGTATATATAGACAGGAATTCTCAGTAATATATATATAAAGTAATTGGCAGTAAATATTTTCAGAATAAACAGTTCAGAACAAAATAGATAAAACAATTGAGCAATATGTTAATTATTCAATTTTATTTTGATGGCCATGTACGCTCTAATACCCAAATAAACAGATAGTGTTACCAAATGTTTCCACCCTGCAACAACACAGACAGAAAATCATGATCTCTGAAACAACGCCTCATTTAGGGCACACCAGTGATAAACTAGCTGGGAAGGTACCACCCAAATATTTCCACCCGATAGTCAAGGCCAACATAGTAAGAGAGTTTCCATAGGCAGAATCAATAATTTCAGAATTCAAATCAGATGTATATATCGAGAGATATACACATATAATAAACGACGAAATCATCGGTATCAGATGTATTTTGAGGAAAAAACATTTCATAAAATAGATACAGTTTGCATAATATCATATAATCAAAATAAGAAAGGAATGTCATAAAGTACTCACCTAGAACAAAAGTCCGAAGTTATAGATACAGAGTCTTGGATCTCTCGTTAATCTTAAGACGAAACTTCTTCCTAAACTTCCTCACACTTCCTCACACTTTCTCTCACTATTTCTTTTTTATCTTTGGAATGAATTTCATGTAAGAACTGATATAAAGGCTTATATTTATAGTTTCTCGAAGTTATCTGGGTGATGACACGTGTCCCGATGACTAAGCATTCATTTTGGTAAGTCGACGTTAGCATGTCGCGTAACGGAGCTGTCTTGCAGTCTTAATTCACCGAATGACGACACGTGTATTCGATTTCTCTAATTGCATGACATGTTTTTTTTCCTTTCGATTAAAGGTGACACGTGCACGGTGGAGGTGTCAAAACCAAGCACGAGGTGTAAAGTTATTAAGGGTATAAGGGTCATTTTACACATGAAGGGTATTTTAGTAATTTTACACCATACATTTTTCAATATTTTCTTAGAGGTCCTTGAAACTATTTTATTTAAAAAATGGTCTTTTTATATTTTTATTTTAGTCCCTAAAACTTTCTTTATTTAAAATCAAGTCGTTAAAGTTTCATAAAATTTTATTTTCTACCCCAAAACTTATCATTTAGCTTAGGATAGGCTATAAGACTTTGATTTAATCCATTTTGATGAAGAATGAGGTTATTACAAAGTGTTTAAGTCGGCCAAGCCAGTCTCCCCTTCCAACCAATCAAAATATAACACATGGTGTGGTAATAAGACAAAATACAACTTAAAGGATGGATAGATTTGCCCTTATTTCATAATTTCAGTATAACTTCTTGCTCGGCCCTCCGTTTAACACAATGTTTGTTGTGTTACAAACCTAATTCATATATACACAACCTTTTAGTTTTTACCTCAAGTCAATTGTTATATTATAATGGTCAATACTAGTCTCCAATATGAACATTCCCACCGAAAACTGTAAAATTTTATGTTTGTAACTAATTTGATATGTCATGATTTATGAAGGGAGGATTATACTAAAAATAATAAAGTAACATTATCCATATCACATATCAAATAATACAACATTGAAAACTATATATGAACATATAAAAATGGGATCATTACAAATGTCGTTCAAATGACGTGAGGAAGTCGTTCGAATGACATGCGCCGACTCAAATTTTTATTTGCCAATAAATACTTATTTCTTGAAGCTTTTCAATTAAGACTTTCATTTACGTAAACTGCAGAATTGTTGCAATTAAGTCTTCACTTTTTACGTCTAAAACACTTTTTAGATTCACCAAAATAATCTCATATACTTTTGTGAATGTTCTTTGGAACCCAAACACTTATCTCACGAAGTTTATTCTTGTGGAATGTTGTCTCTACTGCTGTACTTGGGGATACTCAAGGGTATTCACTACTGAAGGAGGAGTTGCGATTCTTGTGATTCTCGAGGGAGTCATTTTTGGCTCAAGGTTGCGGCCTTTGTGGGTTCTTGCGGGAATTGATTATAGTGTTTCATTTGTAAGTTTGTAAGTCTCCCTTTGCGAATTATTAGTGAAATAACAATTTAACCCTGCGAGGATTTTTACTAAAATTGCTTGGTTACATGCTTATATGATTTAATGCCTTCAATCACATAAATTCATGTTTAGGGTTTAATAAAATTGGAATCTTGTTTTTTTTTAGATTGACATCTAGTTAAATAAGTTAACTCTATTGAAATAGTGCGAAATCACATAATAAAGATTCTTTCATCTCTTGTATTACCTCTTAAACCATATCTCATACTTCGAACAAGTTTTCAAACTATATCAAATTGTAATTTCTAGTGCATCTACACACACACATACATTAATGGCCTTCCGTTATACAAGTTGATCTCTCTCACACTCATACATATTAATGGCCACTTGTTACCTAAATACACATTCACACACAATCACTCTTGTGTGCCCACACCTCTCATTAATACCATTTGTCATATCTAAGCATATATCTAAGTTTTAAGAGATTCTCAAACTAAGGTTTCTGAGTATGTTCTAAAATAAACTGAAAGTTAATGACGTAATGTAAAGATCGATAATACGCATATATATAAGGAAGCATAAAGCACAATTGGCGTGTCTAATATCTTTTCCACTCATAACCTAGTTTTCGAACCCACGACAAGAATCTATGGATCAATCGCAGACCTTAACCTGCCTTAGAGTTAGCCCGATAGCGCTAACTCGAACATTTTTATTTATTTTATATAAAATAAATTGGCGACTTTGAACAACCTATAACCCCTCACACGAAGACTTAGGTTTTGGCCTAAAATAGGGGCTACAACAAAAATTGGATATGGTGTCAAACAGCTTCCACAGGCAATCATTATTCGTTGAATTGATAACCCGACCTTAGGGAGAAATGGCATACCAAGAGACAAGAACTCTCACATCACCACAGGGATCACAAAGATGACGAGGCACCGCTGCCCGACGAAGCATCCCACATTCCCTCGATTGCCATCTGGGCTTATAACACCACATCTGGAAGATCTCGTCACCTCATCGCTTTAGGATCGCCACATCGAAGAAGTTACTCGATTTAGCAATGCCATCAACGACCAATTCCAATAACCACAAGCACCTTTTTTACAAGATCTTTCCTTAAGATTTTCTTAGTTTGTGTACAAAGTACACCTTTTTAACTGACTTTAGCTTGAAAGTTACTACTTGACATCATAGGAGCATGACACCTAACCTATGAGCCTTCCAAACACTTTTAAATCAAAGGCTATATAGTTAAGTATTCTATACACTTACAAACCATGCATGAGAACTTTGAAAATTATTTAGTTGATAAAAAACATTTCAAAATAAATGAGAGTGTATTTTCAATCCTCTTTTTTGAGTTATTCAAGCCAATGCTTTTTGGTTTTTCTCTTTGAGAAGACCTTAGTGATTTAGTTACACATCTTCGTGATCAAAAGTCCTTTTCAAAAGTTTTTATTCGTGAGTAGATATTTGTTGGGGATCGATATACTTGAAATAAATAAAAAAATCAACCCTTGAATCTTCGATTAATCAAATTATAGAAAGAGATGAAAATCCAAAACTAGGTTTGAAGAACAAACCTAGGGTTTCTAATATAATACCTTTGCAAATTCGGTTGCAATCCTATGGGGAGAAAGGTATTTGTTCATTATGCGAGGCTTCCTTCTTTTGGATCTCCAAAATCTGTCTAGAATGTTCTGAAACGCTTAAATCTTCTAGTATATGTTCCTCATAAAGCTAAGTAGGTATGTGGGCACTTTTGAAGAAGAAAACACTTGTTTTTAGTGAAATGGTCCTCTCTCTCTCTCTCTAGTCCCCTTTAGAAAAATATGAATAGTGTTTCATCTCATCCCTCTAAAACCCTAATAATGAATTATATAACCTAAAGACCCAACTTAAACCAGTATATACATGTTTAAGTGGTGGGCTTGAGCCAACTAGGATTCTTGAAATCCTGGCCTAACTAATTGTTTATGTGGACTATACTAGGGACCCAAGACAAATAATTAAATTGGCTTCCAAATAAATACTCAAAAATTCCAAATTACAAATCGCATAATTTATTTCTTTTATATATTTAATAATAATTAATTCCACTAAATAATTATAATTGCACTCGAATTTAATTATCTCAAAAATCACTCGGATATATTAAGGTCTTATTTACAAAGTTGATAATTGTGCACAATATGATTCCCCGCGTTAAGCTTTCGATATCCGCTAAGTCAACTCAATTATCTTGCTAATTGACTTTAACCAACACGTAATCAAATCCTTCAGTCTCATACTTAACTTATTTTGCTACTCCATCGGATTATAAAATAATCCACTGATTAGGTTCAATTAGTGGAAACAAATCTTATAAGTCTATCAATGCGTTATCGCAATCCAAGGTACCCCCGGACAGACCTACTCACATAATTGTCATCCAGTATTTGGGTATTATTTGATTCAATCTAAAATTGAATCACACCCATAGAATTTAAAGTAATAGTCATGCAAGCATTACAATCCTAATAATTCTTGGGATCCAGAATCTATGCACCCTTTGCAAATGGTGTGAGATTACCTGAGTCTAATCAAGATATACGTTAGGCTTAAATATCACAAGTGTCCATTTTCAATACATTTCTATTTGTACCGATCACAGTCCTCTTTTGAACTATTGTATAAGTTCCCAAACCATCATACGGGTTCCTGTAGTTTGAGATAAAATATTAGGATTCCATCGCCAACATTTCGATATAATGTCAACTCCCTATATAGGTTGTGAGCCTTTCAATAGTGCTAGAAATGAAATTTTGATCTCTTATGATTAATCCAAACCCAACTCGCTGGAATTCCTTCTAAGCTCTATTGACTGACATATATATGAAACAATATATTTAAAATAAATATAAAGCATTCTCAAAAACATGATTCTCATTTCAAAATGAATAAGACAATCCTTTATTAATCAAAATAAAATGTCCTTGCCTGGTTTTAAGAATAAAACCCCAATAATCTCTCACTTAGTCTTAAAGCCACGTGTCCATGCACTTGACTCTCATTACCTCTAAATGACTATCAAAAGTCTCAGCCGGTAAGATCTTTGTAAAGGTCTGCGAGGTTATCCTGAGATGCAATTTTGTCACGGTTACATCTGCACGATCTCCCAAAATAGGTGATACTTGCGCTTAATGTGTTTCGTCCTCTTATGAGTCCTTGGTTCTTTTGAGTTCACAACGTTACTGCTATTTAAATGTAATAGCCAATTGCGCTAACGAAACCACACCCAAGTCACTTAGGAAGTTTCAAAGACAAACAACTTCTTTTGTTGCCTCTGAAAGGGTAACATATTCGACTTCCATGGTCGAATCAACAATACATAATTGCTTGACACTCCTCCAACTTATGGCTCTACCTCCTAAGGTAAAAACTTATCCTGAGGTCCACCTCGTAGATATCCTTTGTAATAGAAAGTTAGAATATGTTCTTAACAACAATCCAATGCTCCTCTCCTGGGTTAGACTGGAATTTGCTGACTATGTCAACGGTATAACATATATCTGGTCTATTTCATACCAGAGCATACATGAGGTTGTCCACTGCCTAAGGAAAAGGTATGTTCCTCATCCTCTCTAGCTGATTAGATATCTTAGTACACTGATCTTTAGATAAAGAATTACCCTGCCTGGAAGGGAGAAACCCTTTCTTGGAATCTTATATGCTAAACCTTATGAGCACAATGTCTATAAGTAGCGTGGGATAAGACCAACATCCTATTTTTTCTATCATGCAAAAACTTTAGCCAAGGGATATGACTGACTTCTTCTAAGTCTTTCATATCAAACAGACTAGACAACCACACTCTTATACTAGATAATACAACCATATTGTTCCTAATTAGGAGAATAAAGCCCACGTAAAAAATACCAACATGTTTACATCATGCTTCTTATTATAGTAGGGGCTTATAAATTAACTCCTTACTTAGAGATTAAATGAGAAACTATAGAAGGATTCATCAAAGATTAGTGACATTACAAAGGAGTATGAGGAGCCAACAAAGTTGATTCAAAATCAAGGCAAAGTGGAGCTTAATCGTCAATTGAAGAAGACGTACGGAGGAATCTAGTTGAGGAACTACCTATTTACGTTTATTTTACTTTGTAATTATGAGTTATGTTGTAATGTTACTGAGGTCACTCGTACCAGCGATAGACTAGGTCTGGCAGGACCTGGGAGAGAATTCATGCTATATCGAGGAACCCCACTTTGGGAACCTTTGAGGGAATTTGTTTGGATGATTGAAGAGCAAGGCAACGTTAAGGTATGACTTATCCATTTTACGTACACCCATTTAAAATATCCAGCTTTGTCTGAAAGATCACCTTAGAGAAACTTTGAGCTACTAATATTGAGCTTACTCTGCCATAGAGTTTTAGTGCCAAAACTAGATATCTTTCCCTAAAAAGAACTTATTTATGTTTGTAAACACAATGTGATACCAATTAAATTATTTATTTGAACACGTATTTAATTAGGTGTCTTATTTTGCACAAATAAAAACTAATTTTAAATCAGACCCTAAACATGCATCTAAGTGTCATAAATCATTAAATCATTCAAACCAAGCATGTGAAACAAAGACAACAAATTAAGGAAAAATAACCTTTTGGGTAAAAACCTTTTTAACACTTTGAAAAGTTTACAGGACCATAAACTTACATACAACCTGATAATCACCCACAAGTGTAGCACACGGTGTCTTCGTCAAATTCTTCAAAGCTAGGAGAGACAACGAAATACCCTCCCGATTTCAGTACGTCGTCTTCGGCTCATCCACGCGTAGAATATCTACGCTCGGTATCCACCGATCAAATATGGAGATGCCTTCTCCACAGATATTGAACAATAGCAAACTATAATTTGGGTTCCACAAAAAAAACTCACACAATAGCAATTGGGATTTGTGAATTGTAAAACAAAAGTTATGAACCCTCAAATGGTTGGAGAATAGTTTTAAAATGTATTATGTGAAAATCAATTTTTCTCCACATGAAATTCAGTCTTCTGGCGCTCAATTTCTATTAAAAATCAAGGCAGTAATGTAAGGACACAAATTTCCAATTGAGTCCATGTATTGTGTTGGCTCAATTCCGGACAAAAACATTTATTCATAGGATAGAATGTAATTGTAATACTCTCAAGCCTATGAAGTGTTTGTTGAAGACGTAGCGGCCAAGAATATAAAGCATCATCAAATATGCCGGGTTGCGTGCCTCGTTTCTACGTCCTCAACTATGGTTCCATACTCCCAAGGTATGAATGCAATATTATATATATAGGAGCTTGGAACAAACTTTATTGGGTGTTAGGTTTTATGAAAACTGCGTTTTGTTTTAAGAAAGAATTAATTAAAACTTTAAATAAATGTTTATAAAGTTTTCTGGGACTTAAACAAGAATATTCAAACTTTCTGGTTTTTCGTTCAATAAATTCGTTCGAACGAGATTGTCGTTCGAATGCACCTGCCAACGAGTTCCCACTAAGGTATACTGGTCCGTCGTTCGAAATGTCGTTCGAACGAGATTGTTCGTTCTAACGAGATTTCCAACGAGTTTCTAACGAGTCCATACTGGAGCGTCGTTAGAAGTCTCGTTCGAACGAGATGCCAGGCGGAAACAGTTTTTGGCAATTTTTTTGGCAGTTTTTCACCCACTTCCCCACTTAGTTTTTAACCAACTTTTTCAGACTTTAATATGTGTGGGAAGAACATTTTCCACCTTAACTTTTCCTAACTTTTCCATTCCATCTCTTAGAGAGAGTTTGAGAGCTAAAATTGTTTAAGGAAAATGTTCAAGTTTTGACCACTCTAGTTTTACACCCATATTGTTTATCCAAGTTTACATATATACATATCAATTGCTTGGAGTTTGGTACCGGTTTATCTCTTCCGTTTCAAAGAGAAGTTTTGGTTTACTTCTACATCCATCAAAGAAGAAGACGTTTTGTTGCGATTCTACCCACTTGGAGAAAGGCTCCATGTACGGGTGACGGTGACCATATAAAGTCCTATCGGTGGATTCCGAGACCGCGGTGGTGTTCCAAGGTTATCCGCTAGGAAGCGGTGTCTACAAGAAGAAGCATCAAGGCTTGAGAGGGATCGAGTCGTGTGTTGTAAGTCTTTCTGTCTTGTACTTGTAATTCCGTATTTAGTGGATTTGTGGCTAGGGTCGTCCGAGGTTGTTTCCCGTCTTGGGTTTTTCCTCGTACATCGCGGCGTAGTGTGATTGATTTATTTTATCTTGCAAAACAACGTAGAACGCATGTTTAGAATAATTCAAGATAAAATTTGGTTTAAATTATCACACTCATTTAATTTGGTGCTAAATTAAATATTGGGTATAGTTTATTTAATTCGAGTCATTTGCTAAAATTTGGTTTCGCCTAATTTGCGAATATTGATAAATATGACCTAGGCAAATTCTAGGACTTGAATTAAAATTTGTTGTTTTAAAGTTGAACCATCACACCGCTTCCGCATCGAGTTTACATAAAAAGGAAATAATATTTTAACTTTGGGGGCCTCGCGCACCAACAAGTAACGTGTCAAATAAAAAGTCCTCTCATTCGAACGACACGATGTCATTTGGGCGAGATTCCATCTCATTTGAATGCGATGTGATGTCCTTTGAACGGAAGTCACTTATCCCCCAAAAAAACTTTTAGACTTTTGAATAACTTGGAAACCTCAGAAAAAATGTTCACGGGATCAGAAAAGGTTTATCCAAAACTTTTATGATAAAATGTTTTTGAAGATAAAAACCATTTATTAAAAATTCCAAAAACCATTTTTCATATATAGAAAAATATTTTATCTTTCACAAAAATATCCCAACATTTTTAATGTAAAAGGTAAATGGAACTTAAACATATTTTACCAAATTCATCATTGTTGGGATTGAATGTTCAAGTCTTCTTGAAATTCGGATTCGTCTTTGTAGATGTAAGCTTCTCAATCCTTCGATAACTTGTAGTGGTATATGACATAACTAATTGTGACGGGTGATGTCCTCACAACGTCATGCAATTGAAATGGTATATAAATATAGACAATTAAAAATAATCGGTGAAAAAGGGTTCAAATGTAGTTTTTAGGCGAGATTTTAACAAATAACGATGACTTTCTCTCTCTAAAAGTTTAAAAAGCTCTGAGTTTTAATAGCATAAGTGTTGGAAGGTTTTAAAATGAAGAGACGAGGGGCATTTAAAATAGTTGTTCGGGATGTTTGGCAGTTCATTATCCAATGCTTATTTTGAAATCTGGGGGCAAAAGATGATTATGGGAAACGAGGAAGTGCAAAAGTAACCCTGTGGAGCCACCTGTAAAAAGACGAAAAATATATTAGATGATTGGACTCCTGCATTAAATGCTGGAGATATCGAAAGACTTAGTTATCACACTAAAAAATAAGTGGCGTCAATTTAAGGTGTTTTAAACCAAGGTTTCTCGATCCAAGTCGTTTTGAACTAAGGTTTGTCAAAAAAATTGTTTTTAACAAATGTTTGTTGATTCAAGGCATTTCGAACTGTGTTTTGTTAGTTCGAAGATGTTTCAATTTGAGGATTATCGATCTAGGGTATTTCTCACAGAAATTTCTTCCTTGCACAATAAATTTCTCTATGAAGGGGTAAATGTATTAGGGGCTTATAGATAAACCCCATACTTAGAAATAAACCTCCAAATTAATATATTAGTTGAGAAACTAAATAAAGATTCATCAAAGATTAGTGATATCATAAAAGAGTGTGAGGAACCAGCAAAGCTAATTCAAGATCAAGCCATAGTGAAGTTTAATCGTGAATTAAAGAAGACTTCTAAAGGAAGCAAGTTAAGTAACTATGTATTTATGTTTATTTTACTATGCAATCATGATTTTATGTTGTAATGTTGATGAGGTTATTCGGTAACAATGATGAACCAGATTAGGCAGGTACTGGGAGTATGATCGAGAAACCTCACTTTCAGAACCTTTGAGGTAACTAGTTTGGAGGATTTGAGAGAGAGAAAACGTTAATACGTGGCATAGCCATTTTAAATACGTCGGGTAAAACACCCATCTTTGCCCGAGAGAGCACCTTCGAGTAACATTGATCTACTAATATTATGCTTACTCTGCCATAGAGTTTTAGTGCCAAAACTAGATACCTTTCCCTAAAAAGACCTGAGTTACGTCATGTCATACCTAATAAATTTCAAATCAGACTTGGCTTAAATAGTGACAATTTGGTGAGCAACTGGTTGGTTTGACACTCACACACTATGGTACCGACTGACACAATGGCTGGTCACTCGAGATTTCACTCAGCATTTAATGCATTTGACATGTTAGGTATGGTGTCCTGGCACAACATTTAATTCATCGGAGGTACCTTAGGTGTATTTCAAGCCTATATATACCCATTTCTTCCATTTGAGAAATCACGTGATCTTTGAGCCAAAAGACCACTTTGACAGAGTTATTATAAACCAAAGCTTGAATTCTTCAGCATTAATGCTTTTGTCCAAGTCTTTACCAAGAATCTAAGCATTCATTGAGCTCTGACCATTATTCCTTTATACTTTGGTGTTTGAGCTGCCTACCTGAGGTGTATCTAGATTTATTATTTTTCTTTCCCTCTAGCTTGTTTCTTTAGGGGTTCATTTATTGCCAAACACATGTATTGATTACCTGTTATCGAGTTGTAATCATGAGTTTGTTAATTGTCATTAAGAGTGAATTTACTTTTGTATTTATTTCCATTAATACGGGTTACACCTCCGTTTATTTTTAAACACTCTGTCAAATATAACTACTCTCTTACACTTATATACACAAGTTTCATCCCAATATTAATCAAAACTAAAAGATTTTATTGTCTGATCAAATCGGATGTTCCAAGACCTTGATTATTGCTTAAGCCCATAAATGGATCTCTTAAGCATGAACACTTTAATTTTTTAGCCCTTTGCTATGAATTTCATGGGCTGCATCATATAGATGCACTCGTCAAGACTAGCATTCAAGAACATAGTCTTAACGTCCATTTACTAAATATCAAAATCGAGATGAGCTGCAATGGATAAGATAATCTAGATAGACTTTATCTTGGCTATCGATGAGAAAGTTTCCTCATAATCGATCCCTTCTTTTAGAGTGAACTCTTTCACAACAAGTCGGGCCTTAAAAGTTTCCACCTTCATGTCTAGACCTCTCTGCTTCTTGTATGCCCACTTATAATCGATAGGTTTTATCCCATCTGGAAAGTCTACAAGTTTCCACACTTGATTCGAATACATCGAATCCAACTAGGTATTTATATGCTCTAGGTAAAGCTCGATATCCTTATCTTAGAGTGCCTCGTCTTAGTATGTTCGTGTTCCCTTGGGACTTCACCGAAGTGCTCACCTATATACACTAACATATTAAGCTGATGTCTGATTCTCCCACTACGACATGGATCCACTTATGGTCCAGTACTAGTGACACATGTATCACGATCATCAGTAATACTCCCACCATCGTTAGGCAATGTACGCTCGATATCTAGTTATATTTCACTATATATAGGTGGTCCCTAAGTAATTACTTGGTCTTGTCCTCTTAGCTCTTATAAGATAATCTTGCTCTTAGGCTTGTGGTTTATCATATAATCTTCCTCTAAGTACCGAACGTTGGTGGTAACCAATACCCTATAGTCTTTAGGATTATAAAATAAATCACCTTTGGTTCCTTTTGGGCAACCTACAAATAGACACACTTTTGTCCCTGATTCCAACTTACCAATATTCTTCCTCAGTACATGTGCCGGGCAACCCCAAATCCAAACATATCCTAAACTAGGTTTGCACCCAGTTTAAAGTTCTATAGGAGTTATTAGTACTGATTCAAAAGGAATTAAGTTCAGTATATAAGTGGCCTCTTTAATTCATTATCCCAAAAAGAAACTGGCATATTCGTAAAGCTCATCATCATTTAACCATATCCAAAAGAGTCATGTCCTTTCTTTCCACTATACCATTTTGCTATGGAGTTACCAGTGTAGACAATTGGGTTGTAATCTTAATTTTCGATAAGTTTTCCCTAAACTCTCCCAAAATTTATTACGATCCACAATCAGATCATAGAGTATGATTTAGTTTACTGTGCCTACGCTCCACCTCAGCCTTGGACACTTTAAACTTATCAAAGGATTCGCGCTTATGGTGCATAAGGTAAACATATTAAAACTTCGAGTAATCATCTATGAAAGTGATGAAATACTAGATCTCACCTCTTGTAAGGATAGTCATCGACCCACACAAATCAGAATGAAGAAATTCCAACACATATTTGGCTTTATATCCCTTAGTCGTAAATGGCCTCTTGGTCTTCTTTACCCTCTAAGTAGAATTCACAGACTAAAAGTGCCTCTACTTTCAATGAACTCAATTTTTCATTTGAGACCAGTCTTTGTATAATTTTCAGATTGATATGTCCTAAGCGTAAGTGTCAAAGATTCGCTTGGTTCAACTCAACAAGTTCCTTTCTCGTTTGGTTATTTTCATTTAAGTTATTCATTTTAGTATTAAGTAATAGTTGTGAGACATGTCTTACAATATAAAGATCATTTTCCAATGTACCAGAATAGATAAGAGATTTGCCAATTTTGATAAAAACACTTTTATTAAAATAAACCAAATATCCACTCATCACTAGCTTAGAAATCAAAATTGAAATTTATTCTCATGCTAGGAACATAAAAACAATCTACCAATATTAACTTATTATCTTCACAAAAATTTAAAACAAATTTTCTACTACTACTATTGATGCTTTGTGATTATCGCCCATGAACGGAAACATTTTTCCATTACTGAGCTCCCTAGTTCCCTGGAACCCATGCAAAGAATTGTAAACATGATTAGTGGCTCCCGAATCTACACACCAGGTACCGATAGATTTCACCACAAAATATGTCTCGATTATTATGGAGAAATTACTATTTTCATTGTTTCATGCTAAGAAGACTGGCACTATTTCTTCCACTGTCCTTTTCGTTTGTAGATATAACAGTTGCCTTTCAACATTTTACCCGTCTTTGAGACTTAAAGTTCATCTTGACCACCTTAAGTTATACCCGAGACTTCCAATTATTCGTCGTCCTTTTACTCTTCTTCCTCCTTTTCTTCTTCTTCTTCTTCTTACATTCTGGGACAGAATAAAATGGGCCTTTCTCAGCAACCTAAATTACACCCTTATGCCTATTGATATTCTTCGCAGTCTAGAGTTCCTTAAGTAGTTGCCCAAATAGTAATCAAACTTATTCATAGAATAGTTCGGGGGAAACTACTTAAAGGACTCTGGTAGTGATTGAAGCATAAAATCGACATGGGTTTCCCCATCAATTTTGGGTCCAAGCACCTCCCTTTTCTCCCAAGATGGACATCTTCTTAAGAACATGCTCGCGTATAGGAGTGCCCTCTGATATCTTGGTGTTGACCAACCTTGCCATACCATTTAACCTTGCGACACAATTTTGATCCTCAAACATGTCCCTGAGGTTTAGAATCATATCATAAGTAGTCGACATGTGTTGATGATGGTGTTGCAAAACATTAGTCATATTGGCTAATATGTATCAAAGATCTATCTGATAAAAAAATTTCCATCTCGGATAGGTTTGGACATCCCTTTCGGGTGCCCCTTCCTCAGGCTTAGCAGGGTAGCTCTCAGTCAAAACAAAACTAAAGTCCTCAGAAGTAAGGACAATGTAACTCCCCGACCCGAATTTATGGGTTACCCATGAGTCAAATCGATCCGAATCAAGTCATTATGTGTGAAGTACAATGAAACAACCTAAATAACATTGCTAGTCCAATTTTAATTTAGTTAACATTTCACTTGTTACCATGCGATTCCAGTTTCAAGATAGCTACGTATGAGACCTAAGGGGAGCACCCCGAAGTGCAAGTAAACATTGCTAAAGTAAAATAAATGAAGTACACTTACCTGTACAATGCCCTCAAAATACGAAACCGCACCCAACTTGTCGTAACAAAGTGAGGGTGTGAGCCAATGCCCAGTGGAAATATACAAGCAATATAGAAACGAACGGTAGAAAGGAATACTCACACGCTACAACACATGCATGCGAATATATATATATATATATATAATTACATATTCAATGCATTAACCGTTTTACTTTCAAAAACCATACTTGCCCAGATTAATTTACCTTAATCTTGTAAAATACTTCCTTGCATTATACTTAGCATTTTAACGCTTTTTGACACACCTCGTTCAATACTTGAAATAGTTGTACTTGACTTATTCAAATACATTCATCTACCGGAATTACTCTTTTTAACTCATTTATATACACTTTAGTATTTTCATTGAAAATTTTCATCTCAACTCACGCATTCATCGTGTTAGAAAATACTAATTTTCTATTTGAAAACCCTTTCACTACTTACTTTATCCCATTATACCTTATCTTATGGATATTGATTTTACGCGTTTACTTGTCCATTTACCCTTTTTACCGAAATATTTATTTATTCATTCAAGTTAGGTTGTATTAACACATTACACCACACAACCCATTTCTTGATATGTTCCATATTTTCTTTATCATTTCTCGGAATCCTCTAATTAATCACATACTTATACGGGCTCCACACTAACGGCTATGCGCACCATATGCTCTCACCAGTGATATATGGATTTTCACCCAAGGGCTCCGAGCCCTTATTGCTTATTCCCGGTTGCATTCGAGTCCTTATTAATGTATTTAACATTTTACATATGTCCACATTATTCCACTTCTTTACTTTTACCTGGTCGAAGCCAAAACCCGGACTTAACCGTCCGTTTTTCCATTAACACTTGGAAAAATAGTTTCTTTTCTTATTTAAGTCCCTTATTCATACGCACGTGATTCTACTAAATTCATTCACGTTTAGGACTTAATTCATTTTTTACACACACATTAGTGTAAAGACATTCTTTAATATTTTTATTCCATAAAAATGTTCCACTTTAAGTAAATTACCAATTTACCCTTTATTTGCCAAACATGCAATTTAGTCCTTAACAAGTATTATTTTCTCAAATGTTTATTAAGTTTCCAACTTAACCTTTAAAACACCTTCAGCTATTTTAACACATGTTCAATACCACCCTATTACCCAATTCTCACACTAGACACCTTTACGCTTCAAATATGTAAAATAACACATTTACATAACATACTTCCATTTTTCACTCCTTCCTTTAAGACCAAAATCTCCATTTGTCTTATTACACGTTTACACCCAACACAACTTTTTTTTAACTTGCTCATATATTTATTATCAAAATACTACAAGGTCATACGCACAAGAAAGTGGACTTTAATCACTAAAATCCTACTGAGTGGGGTAAACATACATTCGTTCTAGAATTTATATCATTTGCAACAACATGCATTTCCTTTTACTCTAAACAAGAATAATAATTACTTACTTTTTTATCCATAAAAATGTTTACTATTTTCTTTTATAAGAAAATATGCACAAACAATGTTTTCTTACATTTTTATTACCCTAAAAATATCTATTTCAGATTTATATGAAAATATACACAACAATACATTTTCTTACATTTTTATTATCGTAAAAAAGTGTATTTCATATTTATATGAAAATATACACAACAATATATTTTCTTACATTTTTATTATCATAAAAAAGTGTATTTCAGATTTATATGAAAATATACACAACAATACATTTTCTTACATTTTTATTATCATAAAAAGTGTATTTCAGATGTATATGAAAATATACACAACAATATGTTTTCTTACATTCTTATTATCATAAAAATGTCTATTTCAGATTGATTGGAACACATCATTATTTTTATATTCCTACTCTTAATCATACACATAACAAGACTACAATATTTATCAAATAGAGTCTCAATATAAGAGTACATCATCCCACCTAAATAGTCATATATTGGTGGTGGTGAAGATGGGTGACTCCCTCACCTTCAAAGGTGGCCCTAAAGGGAGTCACAATAGCTCCACCAAACAGGCCTCCATGATAGCGCCACCACACTCCAAGAAAAACTCCATTAAAACCCTCTTCAAACACCCATTAAAATGTACCCCCTACAACAACCCTGTTATTTCGTAGTCACGCCTTAACAATGTCCTTACATTTTTTATAGCTAATGCTTTATGAATGGAGGGGGAAATATGTATTTTTTCTTTGGTGTGGGTGGGTTGTTAGAGCTCCTAAATCGGTCATAAGCAGTAGGGGAAATAGATAGTGTGTTCTTTTGGGAGAGAGGGGGAATTGGTCGTGGGCTTTCTCCCCACGTTTCTTTCTCTTATACATTAACTTATAAACCCTCAACACATCGATCCACCATAAAAACTCATGACTAATCCTAGGTGTGAGATAAATGGTCCCCAAATTGACAGCAAGAATGGCAGGGTTGGCTTTTCCTTAATGTCGTGATGTAGTGTCCAGGTGGGAAGATGGTTTTAGGTCGCAATTCCTTATTATATACGAAATGCCTCAAAACCGTAAACACATGACTGTTTCCCCTTGCCTTCGCTAGACAGACAGATTTAAGACCATTGAGCAGCGAATCACAGCTCGACAGCGCACTTGTGGTTCGGGAAATCTCAGACGTCGCTCGAGCAGTTTGAGATGTCGCTCAAACGATGGGAGGTGTTGCTCAAACGACAGTGATGGTCGTTTGAGTGACCTGCTCTAATTCTATTGCCTTCTCCTCCTTGGTTCTATTTACCCGTCCCAGTTACATATCCTCTCGTCCCAGCCATAAGTGGGTGCACGTTAGTTCGTCTCATGTGTAAGACACACACACACACACACACACACACACATATATATATATATATATATATATATATATAGTCTAATTAATTCATAACTACTAATTATATAATCCCTATAAAATCCTTAATTTAATAACTTTATTAATCATCCAAAACCCACTAACACTCTTCATTTAATTTAATTTAATTTGTTACCCACCAATTCCTGTGATTATAGTTGATCCTTCTTCCTGTAGAATCTGTACATAATTTATTTAATTTCACGGGGCGGGGTATTAGAGACAATGTTTAGGTTCCTTTTCCATTCAATATAGTTCTTTCAAGTTAACTTATTATCCTTTAAGATAGAACCAAATGGGTAGAATGAAGATCCCAATTTGAAATTCGAGAATCATAAATTTTGAAAAGCGAATTAATTTCAAAATAAACATGTGAGAATTTAGCTTCAATTTAATTTTAAAGTGCCATTCCTCATCGTTATTTAAAAGTAAAATCACGTCGAACATCATAGTTCCCTTATAAAGAGAGATTTCTCGATGGGAGATTAAATCACTTCACCCTGAAATATAGAGACTTTCATTTTTCAATCATTTGCTTTAGGCAGTTCATGAACCTTTGTTTAACATAATTGAATAGTTGATGACTTTTGGTCCCATGCCTAAAGATGGTGACTTTGATGGGGAGGATATTAATAGTTGTGTCTGAGTGAATACCACTAGCTCATCTAATGAAATTAAACCATCTCATGCAGGACTTCCTCAGTGAGAGGACCAAACTAACTCACATTTAATTTCAATAAACTGTCACTTAAGAATTTTAAAATTTTCGTGATACCGCGATTAATACCATCCGGGGGGAAGATCAAGCTGGCATAAGGAATCAATCACATTACCATTTCAAAATACCGATGGAGACTATGGGGTTTATGTATAAACCCCCCTCCATCTTAGTTATTTATAAAATTGAGGGTTTATGAAAAATAATTTATTCTATTCCAAAAGTCTGAATTAAATCCTTAGTAATTTCCCAATTTACTTGTATAAATTAAATATATTGATCTCAAATTTTAACTTTCCAAAAAAAATTAATTTTAAATTAAAATAAACCCGGGAGATCTCAATTTTATTTACACCTTAAAATTAATTGTCCACGATTTGATTTAATTTATAAAAGAATAAATTAACACGAATTTTTCAAGAAAATCAGTGATCTAGGCCGGTGTCAAAAGTATAAATCATGTTGTCCACAAAATCAGGTGTTCCTAATTATCCAATTAATTAGCACACGAAATCATGTAATAAAAAACAATAATGAGATGTTGCAAATAAATAAGTAAATGCAGAAATAAGTAAAAGGACAAAAATGCCACTTTCAATCGTGACCTAAACTTGTCCTTGATGTAAAACTCTCCAAGCCTAAGAATCCTTGTTGTAAAAGACTTTTTCATAACGTACAGTCCAACTCGAAGTAGACTTAAATGTAAACATGAGTTCTTGATTATTTTATCAACTTAAATAATCCAAACTGGTATGGGAAGAATGATGGGGAAGAGCCACCACTTAAAGTTGAGAAAACAGGGTTCATATAAATAGTTTGTATATCAGGTTACGAACACAAAGATTCAATTTTTAACCAATTTTTATTTTGATTAATAATTGGGTGTGCATGCAAACTCAAGTCCAAATTAATTATGCCCAAACACACAATCAAACCAAAAAAACTGAGCAGAGATGAAAACTGGGGGAAAATCTCTTTCAGGTAAAACCTATATTTCAGCACTGTCAAGAATTTGATAGACTCGATGACTTACATACTACTTAGAGCCCCACTAAGTATAATTCATAGGTCTTCAAATCTTCAATAGACATGACAGAGTCCAATACCGTTCATAGGAAGCAACTTTTTCATCAATATCCACTGATCAGCCTCAGGATGCGATATCCTTTCTTTTTCTTCAGCCGTAGAACCATGGCTCCATAAATCAGCAGTAGAGTAAACTCTACAATGGTTTGATGTAGCGTATGGAAACTTGGGTTTGACAGCACTCAACAAATCATATAAGGGATGTACGATGTGGAAAACAAGAGTGTTTTCGTGAAACACAAAAAGAAAAACTTTTGGTGCGGGTATTGCAATTAATTTTTGCCAAAAGAGTTGTGATAAATTGACTAAAATAATCCTTTTCATAAGCAAACACGTTTTTCAATGCGTCGGTATAATTCGAACAAAAATGCAATCTCGTTCGAACAATAGCATAGGTTTCGTTCTAACGAGATTCAATCTCGTTCGAATGAAAGGCTAATCTTGTTCGATTGTCTTTCCAACGAGATTCCAACGAGAGTGGTTATGTCAAACAGAGACCCTTTCGTTAGATGTTCGTTAGAAGAATGATCTAATGAAATTACCATTTCCTTCCAAAAAAATAAATCCTCGTTCGAATGAGAACCAAGTCTCGCTCTAACAAGATGATAATATCATTCGAACAAAGTTATAAAACAAAAAAAATCTTTTTAAATCCTTTTAAGAAAAAATGCCTCGACTATAAAAATCATCCCAAAATATAAATCGACTGAGAAATAATCAAAACCACAAATCCTTATACCTCCATAAATTGTTCGTGATGATAGCAACGGCTTGAAATACAGAAACGATGCTCAGTCACTAACTAATCTTCAAATGAAAATGCGTATGCAGTGTTCGGTTTGTAGCAATGGTTTGTAAGGTGATACACCAAAATAACTAAGCTATGAACACTTATAAAATCTTGCTCTTAAAATCTCCCCCTTTGGCTATTCTGGTACAAAATAAAAATTGAAAATCGAATTACGACAAAACCCCTAAGATAATGTATCCAAATGTCCTCCTAAACTAGAAAATGGAACGATTTTTGAGACTTTGTATTCAACTAAAATTCTTCATCTTGTGTAGCCCATGAGTTTATAATCATAGCATAAGAGACCTACACACATGAAACAAAAGAATAACGTCACGCGTACGAGTTTAAAAGAAAAATGAACTCTCACTTAATTTGTTCTCCCTTTTTTGTCCGTAATAGACAAAGGGTAAGAAACTAGACACGAATAGTAAGCATCACATGAAACCATAAGAAATAACATCACAAAGATAATCAATTAAGCACATGCGATAAGATTTCAAAAAATCATACCAACTATTTTTGAATATTTTTAAAATTTTCAAGTATGAAAAGTATGTTTATAAAAAGATACATATGGGTACAAAACATGTAACAATATGGAATCACACTAAAATAATCGAATCACGAAACCGGAATGAAATTGTCCACAAATTTTACATAGGCAAATCAACATAGGTATTTATAACATAGGTGCACAAAGTCAATGAGATACTTCTAAAGAAAAAAGTCAATTTCAACCTTAGGTGTAAAAATATTGAACATAAATAAAATTGACTCGGCTTATGTAGCATGCCATGAATTTAAATGCCTCTCAAATCAATCAAGCCAAACTACTTAATGCTTTTGAATAGAGTCCGTTGTGCAAACCATTGATTTTGTACTTTATAATACCCTCAAAATCTCACATCTTTATGAATTCACTCTCAAATATTTAAGATATCATAATGCCCATATATAGCGAAGCATCAATGAAATAAAATTGGCCCTGGCACTTATATTTGTGTGCGTCATTAATTTTTTAGGCTCTTTTTGAAAATGGTGGCTTTTAACATTAAGAGAATTTTGCTCTTTCGTAGCCTCTTTCTATCGCTTAACATATAACAATCTTTTCCGAGAACCAAAATTAGGGCGATGGTTCTTACGAGAACAACTTAACTCTATTTACATCTGGTTTATTATTAAACACGATTGAGAAGAGAACACCATATTAGGCATATGACAAGATAATTCAATGTTAAAAAATTATGTGTACGTGTGCAATAAAGGTGATAAGAAGTTTAGCATGAAGAAAGTAATCATTAATGATCAACGAAATGTTATCCACGGATTATTAAGGACACTAAAGAAATGAAGTTATGTCACAAAATACCATGAAAAAGTCACATGAATGGATGGAATGTAGGGATTATCCGAATAAATTAAAGGCACGTCCATATATGGTGAAAAAAGAAAACACAAAATCTTTTTATCTTTTTAATTTTTTTTATCAAATAAAATCTTTTTGGAAATTTCCAAAAATATATCAAAAAAAGGCATATCAATACAATAGTAATATAATCTAGCAATAGGGATAAAAGATATGAACATGATATTTACCCTACACTAGATATAATACCCGAACTCAATTAACCCAAAGGCTTCATAAGATTCTCGAATCTAAGTACATTTAAAAATTTCATGAAAATATTGCTTAATTGATGTTCGGTGCTCATAAAGCTCATCAGCACGACCTTCTCCTTAACGAGATTTCAAATAAAATGTTCACGTATCGTAATGTGCTTTGTGTGGGAAGGTTGGACCAAATTACGGGATATATGAATTGCATTCATATTACCACACAAAATGGTGGTTGTGCCTTGAAAAATCCCATAATCTTCCAACATTTGCTTCATCCATAAGAGTTGCGTGCATCAACTCTCACCGATTATATACTTTACCTCTGCCATGGACAAAGATATGGAGTTTTTCTTATTGCTCAACCAAGAGACAAGAGTACTCCCAAAGCAAAAACACCCACATGAGGTGCTCCTACAACCATCAACATCCCCGGACCAATACGCATCTGAAGAGGCAAATAAAGGATCATTAATATTAAAGGAATACCAAATACTGTAGGAAAGAGTTCCACTCGCATATTTGATGATACGTTTAAGTGCGAGATAATGAGACTCTTTTGGCGAAGATTGGTATCGCGCATAAACTCTAACGCTAAAAGCAATGTCGGCATGACTAGCGACCAAGTAGAAAAGACTACATATAATGCTCCTATAAAGGGATTGCTCTACGTCTCTAAAGTTTTTTTGCTAAGCTTAGTCGATGTACTCATAGGAGTGCGTGAGTGCTTAGCGGAGTCTAAACGAAAATTCTTCACTTGGCCCCTAACATATTTGGATTGAGATATAAATATCCCATCCTCTAGTTGACACGCCTCGAGACCTAAGAAGAACGTAAGCTCATCAATCATGCTCATTTCAAACTCGCTATTCATCTCCTCCTCAAAGGCGTGAGCATGCGGATCCAAATACCATGTCATCCACATAGAATTGGGCAACCAATTTAATACCATTCTCTCACCTCACAAACGACGACTTATCCACTTCCCATCTCTTGAAGTCGCAAGCTAAGAGATAAGAAGTAAGCCTATCGTACCAAGCGCATGGTGCTTACTTCAAACCATATAAGGTCTTCTTAAGATAAAAGACGTGTCCCCGGTACTTTGGGTCTTCGAACCCCTTTGGTTGTACATTTAAACTTCCTACTATAGAATGCCATTAAGGAAGGCACACTTGACTGTCACACCCCGCGTAATTCTGGCGTCGGGCTTCACCAAAACTGTACCGGGAATGAGTACATAAAATACCATTCTTAGCATGAGACAGATTCGAGACATATAAAATTAATCCACAAGATAAATGATAATCAATCCCAAAAGATAAACCATCCAACTAAACGACAAAAGATCCATCTCCATGCTAAACTTAAAGTAAATCCAATCTTTAATAATATGAAACTGAATACAATCCAACTAAGAATATATGAATAAAACCATACAGTTATGGAACCGAATGGCCCACCAAAACCATAAACTGAGTCTCAATACAAATGCGAAGGAATGGAAAACTAATCTAACTACTAAGCATAACCAAAATAACTCCAACTACGCCTCCAAGATAATTTTCAAAAATCCTGTCCAACTACTCCAGCGCTAATACCTGAAAAAGTTAGTCAACGCACGAGGTCAAAGACCCGAGCATGAATACACACTACTCCCCTTAAATAGGATCCGTGAATCCAGACAATGGCATTATACGCAATAAATATCACAATATGGTATTTTAATTAAACGAGATAATTAAACACGAGAAGATAAATTACTAACCACCCCTAAAGATTCTAATAAAAATACACCAATATCATTTTAAATATCCCACAGCCCAAAGAGTTAATTTAATTAAATTAATCCAAAATTATTATTATTCTCACTTTTTATTGTGGCGGTCCTCCCGCCTCGAGTGGTAATCCACCAAAATGTCACACTTCCCCTTGTCAATAGCCAGTCAAATCCGTTTAAATTGTTGATCCCTCGGAATATGATAAGGTTCCACACATGACACGACATAAATCGCCCAAGATGACCCATTTAAACTGTCGGTCACTGACACATTATGTCGCAACAAATTTTAACACTCGTTTTTATCTTAGGCATTAATTCTCATTTCCTGAATTTCGCAATTAACCAATGACCCCACCCTTTTAATCAATGTGAAATCCTCAAAATATCCCTTATTCCCATACCTAAGGGTACCCAAGTACACATGCGTCCTATCCTACATATATGATGAATTACCAATATAAAACAGGTCCTAGTCTCATGTTTAGGCTAATGCAACGATAATAAAACATAAAAATCATCCCACCTCCGGAATTTAAAATCCCCAAGAAATTACACTAACTAGTCCCATACCTAGCAAGCATAAATTATAACCAATGCCTACCCACCAGTCCCATACATAGTAAGCATACTATAATAGAGGTGAGCAAAAATACTACCCAAAAGCCCCTCGTCCCCGTGATGGCAAAAGCGAATAATAAGAAAATCACACAATACACAATTCATAAGAATAACATGGCACGTAATCATAAAAGTCTCAAATTCAATTTAATTCAATGAATAACACCGTCGTTGTTTTCAACATAATTAATTTCGTTAAAAAATGTTAAATTTCATTAACATGCAACAATATTCAATATGTCATAATCATTCTCTTTTATAAGTCATCTAATTTTTATAAGGGTGAGCGCGTCCCAATAACCATATAAATAATCCCATAACTTCTACATGTGAACTTACACCGCAAAACTCATAAAAGCCTAATAACCTAACTTACACACCCAAGGGTTTCAAGGATTAAATCATATTAAAAAGTTTCATCAAAACGGCCACAAAATTTAGTATCCACTTCCTCTAATTAAGTTGCTAATTGATTTTAAACAAAGACACGTGATTAAGAATTTAGGCGACACTTAAAATGCATAATACTAAAGGAAAAGAATAGAGTATTCATGCTTGAAATTAGTCGAATAAAAATCTGAGTAGACGGTTGGACTCCTCTGGAGAAAACATCAATTGAATCTTCAATTCTTGAGTTAAAACTTGTTAAAAGTTGGGGTTAGGGGTTGAATATGAGAGGAAATATGTTTGGAGAACCTTACTGGAGAAAAGTTTGAGAGAAAAGTGTTTTAAAAGTCCCGCCCCCGTATCAGTTTTGGTATTTAAAGGGTTTAAGAGTTAGAATACAATTAGGACTCTTATTAAACCATTGCATCACCTGTCGCTCGAACGACTGACACATGTCGTTCGACGAGATGCTAAGTCATTCGAACGACATATGGTGTCCTTTGAACGACCAAAACGTCAAAATAAAAGCTTTAAAACACTGCCTTTACACTTAGAAGAAAACTCCTTAGCTCAACAGAAATGTACCTGCTTGTTAAAACATATTAAAAATCATTCTAACATTTTATTATAACTCCGATTTAATCACGGTTGAAAATTTACTACTCAAACATAAAAACCAACATGTTTAATTATTAAAAACCATTAAATCCAAAATTTATTTATCTTCGTTTTTCTCCAAATTAATCAAAAACATTAATTAATAAAACATGAGGTGTTACATTGACATCCATTTAATATAACTTGAAGCGTATATGAGATGTTATGGCGAGTAGTAAGCAGATGAACTCAAGCCTAGCAACAGGAGTGAATGCCTCGTCAATGTTTACACCCTGAATCTTGAAAAACGTACCACTTAAGTCATTTAATTCAAGATTAAACAGTTTAAATGGCTCCGAACAGTTTTTTGAAGAAACTTTTTAATCAAAACAAACAGTAAACACAAGATGTGTATAAAAGATTCTATGAACGAGTTATTTAAGGTGTACCAGTTTTTAAAAACAAAACTTATATAGGTTCCAAATCAGCAGTCTCAAGAAGGTGATGAGAGGAAGAGTAAGTATGCAAAAACATAAGATTTTAACGTGGTAAAACCCCGCCCAATTGGGGAAACATTCACGGAGGTCTCTACACCTCAAAAGCAAAATCCACTAAAATAGAGTTAACAGATTACAAACTATATAACAAACCAAACACACAAACAAACCTAATCTAAGTCCAGAAAGCTTACCAACTCCTTTGGATTATTCTGACTCCTCTGAAGGTTCTGATGTTGAGGTTGTTCTCCCAGCTTTGTAACCGTTTTTCTTTTTGCTTTACGGCGACTCTAAAGTCAATAATCTCTTTACCAACACTTCTTTAGTGTTGTAGTGTGATAAGTGTAAGTGGTGAAGTGCCTAATCACATGCATGCAACCCCCATACACTTATACAGATAATTTCCTAACAAATTACAAAAATCGTTCTAAGATGCAGTAAGGATTTCTGAATCACAATGTGTTTGATAGTCTCAGACTACTGATCTTTATTTTTATCCACACATCAAGAGGAAATCTTGCTATTAAAAAGGGCCAAGATCCGAAACACTTTCTTTTTATTTTTTATACACGGTTATTTCAAAAATTGTGAAATATTCACGAAAGTGTAAATTCCCAATTAAGATCTTAACTATATCTAAATCTGATTTTTCTCATAAACTGTAAACAGAAATGGATTTGCTGGTTCTGATTTTGAAAACAACAAGTAAGAGTAAAATCAACCAACAAATGAAGATTTCTTGAAAAATAAAAATCAAACTAAGCAAGTTATACGTGAGATGTATCACACAGTTTCAGATCTTAACTTTCTATGAAGAGAAAATGAGATCTAAACTTCGTGACTTGGTTGGACAATAGATTAAAAACTAGATAGGATGGATCTTTATAAATACGAACTCACTCAAATTCACAAAGGTTTTTCTGAGAAAAAAATTGGTCGGAGTTTGATTAGGGTTTTCTTTCTCTTTTTATCTTCTTTCTCTCTCTCTCTCTCTCTCTCTCTCTCTCTCTCTCTCTCTTTCTCTCTTATCTTTTTTTTCTCTCAATTCTCAAATGAGCTAAAAACTTAAAAAGCTCCCCACTTAGTCTCTATTTATACTACTCGAAGAAGGATTTGGAAGGGTTGGACAATACCATTGGCTGAGATTAAATCTAACACAAACGATGTAAATCTAATTGCTTGGGATGCACCGCCATTAAACGCGTTCTGATTGGTTCTCTCAACTAACACAAGGATTATTACAAAGACATGCAGGCCATTGATAACTAATTATCTAAGGGACAGGATTACATCTTAAGGTTGTGAGAGGTAACAAACACAAATCCAATCGTTCACTGACCAACACGTGTAAGGCAAGGATGAGCCCTCAAACGCGTGTTTCTGAGTTTTACAAAATCTCATTTCCCACCACAAAATCTCTGCCTCTTTAGGATCCTACCCAAGAAAGGTTTTAGGAAGAATAGGAAATTATAAATCAACCCATAACATTTTTAAAAACAACTTTAAATGTTATAAAATGTTTCAAAATTGCTAAAAATTATGTAGAAAATCTCAAAAATGTAACACCCCGCCCGTCCGGGAAGAACAAACGGAGCGCTAATGCGATAAAATAAATCCAATCCACAAGTGACAAGGTATAGAGCATCTAAATAAACCCACAATAATATAAATCCACTAATCTCAGTCTCTTCAATTACAACAAGTCTCTCGAATTACATACAACAACTAACTCAAAAATAAAATACAAATCTGCAAAGCTCCATACATCAAAATAATACAAATCTTTCCCAAACAATCCTCGCTAAAATCAATCTCCATATCGCCCCAAAATCCGCGCTAACCTGCCACTAAAAGAAAATATGGGGAAGTACACAATACGACAAGAAAGATGCTCAACAAATATTAACGATGAATAAAGCGTAACAACACGAGTACGAATATTCAAATCAAATGCAAATCTCATAAGCATTTATCAATAAATTTCTCAACAACACATCAATGGGTCACCAAGCCTCACCACATCCGTATATGCTTTATCAAGCCATAGCCCGGGAAACAGGAATTTTGGCTGGTGCCCAACATCCGTGCCATATTAAAATCTCATGACAACGTGCTCAATTACAACATAATGATACCACATGAATTAAAATAATTTCAACAATTATTTTCCAGATTTCAATGAATTTAAAAATTCAAATATGAGTTCAATTAACTAGAATTCAAAAAGAATGACACTCGCAAGATTTAAGGAGCATATTGTGTAAAACCCAATACCTCAAACCATGATGAGAAACCAACGATCACATCCTCAAGATCAACACAAAAGATCTACAAAATCTCCTCCAAGAACCTCCAACAAAATAGCTCAAGAACACCTCTAATCTAAGGTTGGAACTCACAAATATCAAGGGCCAAAGTATAATTAAAAAGGAGAGGAATATAAAATATATTTGCTGCCAAAATTTGTGCCAAAAGTATGTTAAAAGGTTGCCCCATAATTCCTTTTATAATGCAAAGAAATGAAGAGTTGTAATCCAAAAGACTCCTTTAAATAATGCAAAGAAATGAAGAGTTAGAAGTTAAAACAACTCTTGAAAATTACTTAATGTTCGCCGACTTAGAATTCCAAGAGTTAAAAACATTTAAAAATAATTTAAAAATCCGTTTTAACTCCGATTTCGAAACCGTTTGAAATTCTCGCCTTTAAAAATAATAACCAACATATTTGAGAAATAAAAATAATTTTATCAAAAACTTTATTTTCCTCCATTTTCCAGAAATTAATTAAAATAGCCTAAAATTACGCGAGTTGTTACAAAAAATTAGTAAAAAATCATTTTATGGGAATTAACACACACACACACACACCTAAATTGTAGTGAATGCAATCCTAGGTGCAGTGTTGGTATTCTAACTTTGAGACTATTAGATGAATTGATATATAGTGTATGAGGCTCTTTGGTAGACTAGGATATGACTCAAATTTTGTCTCTAGTTCCAAACTAGACAAGCTCCTATATAATGTAGACTTAAGTGAGTCAAAGATAAAGGGTGATTCAATCTCCCCCTTTGGAAATATGAGACAAAATCTCCTTTTAGGCATCAAGGACTCGTAGGGATACAAAAAATAGGAGAAAATCCTATTCTTATACGAAATTCTATCTACCCCATATCCTAGAAAAGAAAATTACATTACTCAACTAAATACAAACCAATACTCTAACAACATTATGATAACAAGAGGTACTGATATCCTGAAAATGAGATAATTATTATCAAGCACTTTAGTTGAAGTAATCAAAATAATGTTGAAGTGGACTCAAAGCTTCTCCTCTTATTTTGTTTCAAATGGACAAAGGGTCTACACACAGATAAGAGGGAGAAATATCAAAGCATAAAAATCAATGATATATTATAATTCTGCCATAACCATCCCAATATATTCACATAAGGATTCAAACCGTATATTGTCCAAGGTTTTGGTGAATAAATCAGCTAATTGCAATTCAGTTGGGGGTAATTAATTTCCAATTCCTTTTATTCGACTAACTCGCGTATAAAATGATGTCGTATTTTAATATGTTTAGTACGAGGGTGTTGAACAGGATTTTTGGAAATATTAATCGCGCTTTGATTATCGCAATAGAGATGTAATTGTTCTTCAATATACCATAATCTCTTAACATTTGTTTTAGCTAAAGTAATTGAGCACAACAACTGCCTGCGGCTATATATTCAGATTCGTCTATGGATAAGAAAGTGCAATTTTATTTCTTACTATTTCATCCTACCAAATTATTACGTATGTAATAACATGCTTCTGACTTGCTTTTACTATTATCGGAACACCCAGCCCAATCAGCATCGGTGTAGCCAATTATCGTGCTAGATGTCATTTGTGTAACAAAGTCCTAAGTTGAGAGTTCCTTTAACATATTTTATAATTCTTTTAACGCAAAATAAATTACTCTCTTTAGGGTTATTTTGATAGAGGGAACACACACAAACATCATACATAATGCCAGAATGGGAGGCAATAAGGTATAGAAGATTTCCTATCATACTACGGTATAAGGTTGAGTCAATGGATTTTCCATGTTCATCTTTTGATAATTTAACTGAAGTACTCATGGGAGTCCTAGCATCTTTGGCAGTTTTTAGACCGAACTTTTTTACAATCTCTAAAGCGTATTTGGATTGCGATATAAATAAACCATTTGAATTTTGCTTGACTTGAAGACCAAAGAAGAATTATAACTCCCCCATAAGTGACATATGAAATTCTTTATGCATAATGTCAGAAAATATTTTAACGTCCGTTAAGGAGGTAGATCCAAAAATGATATCGTCTACGTATACTTAGGCTATAGTAATATTTATGTCAAAGTGTTTGACAAAAATAGTTTGGCCATTCCTTCCTCGCTTAAAACCTTTATTTAGAAGGAAGGTAGATAGACGTTCATACCAAGCTCTAGAAACTTATTCTAACCCATAAAGAGCTTTCTTAAGGCAGTAGATATGATTTGGATGATGAGGGTCAATAAACCCTTTAGATTGTTCTACGTAGGTATCTTCAATTAAGATACCATTAAGGAAAGAAGATTTAACTTCCATTTGATACAGTGTGAAATGCAAATAACATGCTATTGCGAAGAGTAAGCGAACAGACTCAAGGCAAGTGGCCGAGGCAAAAGTCTCCTTAAAATCTATTCCTCAATCTGAGAGTAGCCCTGGGCAACTAATCTAGCCTTATTCTGAATAATTATCCCAGATTCATCTGTTTTATTTTTTAAAAGCCAACGTGTGCCAATAACCCTTTTATTTTTCGTCCGGGGTACAAGATACCAAACATCATGAATAACATATTGAAGAAGTTCCTACTGCATAGCACTTATTCACAATGGGTCATTCAGTGCTTCATTAACATCCTTTGGCTCTATAAGAGAAACAAAGCATGCATAATGAGAAAGAGTACGTAGTTGGGATCTTGTACAAACTGGCTCAGTAGGGTTACAAACTACACTATCTAAAGGATGATCTTTGGAAACCCAGTTAGTCACTTCGGGGGTTTCAGTTGGTAAAGAATGATCTATCTCTCGAGAATCATAAGTTAAAGTGTTTTCGAATTCATCCACTATAGTTGCCCTTTGATCTTACTCTTACATTAGTGTCACATACAACCACATTAATGGATTCCATTAAGTTTTTGGTATGAAGATTGTAGACACGGTGGGCTCTACTATTTGGTGAATATTCTAAGAAAATAGCTTTATCTCCTATGGTTTTGAATTTATACAGATGTTCTCTATCCTTGCATACATAACAGGTACTACCAAAGGTTCTAAAGTATTTTAGATTAGGTTTCTTCTCATACCAAAGTTCATAGGATGTTTGTTTAGTGTTTTTTCTTAGGTATACTCTATTGATTATATGACAAGTTGTACGAACGGATTCTACCGAGAAATATTTAGGTAAGTTCTTCGCATAAATCATAACACGGGCCATTTCTTGAAGAGTGCAATTTTTATGCTCAGTAATTCCATTTTGTTGAGGTGTATTAGGGGCACTAAATTCATGTTTGTAGCCATTATAGTCATAGTATTCGATGACACCTGAATTTATAAATCCACCTCCTCCATCGCTACGAATTCTATCTACTTGGGAGTCCTTTTCATTTTCATTACGAACTATAATTTTCAAAAACTTACGAAATGTTTATGACTTGTGTTTTAAAAAGGCAACCTAGGTAAATTGAGAGAAATCATCAACCATAACAAGAATATAACTATTGCCACAAAGACTAACAGTACGAGAAGGACCCATTAGGTCCATATGGATGAGTTATAGAGGTTTAGTGGATAAAACGTCTTTAACTTTCTTGTGGGGAGCCTTAACAATCTTTCCTTCTTGACACGGACCACATATCATGTTTGAAATTGGTTTGATTTTAAGAAGACCTTTAACTATCTCTTGAGAACATAATTTACCAAGGCTATTGTAATTAATGTGACCCAACATATTATGTCATATCTCATTGTCATCCATTCTGGCAATGTTACTAACCTCTGTACTTGGATTGACTGTATAATAGTTATCTAGAGTACGGAGTCCTGTAATAATGCAATCACCATTTTCATTTAAATTTTGCAATTGTTCTTTGAAAAGGTGACACTACGGTTGGAGTCACAAAATTGCAATATACTTAGTAAATTTTCTTTAAGACCCTTTACCAAAAGAACATCCTCAAGAATAGGTAATCTTTCTTCAAGGAGTGTTCCTTTACCAATGACCTGGGCTGATGCACCATCTCCAAATAAGAATTTTCCTCCAGAGAAATTAGTTTTATTTGAAAGTTTAGTATCATCCCCGGTCATATGTTTAGAACATCTTGAGTCTAAATACCATCGAGACGCTATGTGTTCAGCTTTGAAAGCACTGATCACAATGTTGCATTTCATCTGGGGTAATAGCTCATCTTTTCTAACCCAAATTGCTCTAGTTTTCAATTTTCTCTTATTAGCTTGTATTTGATAAAACTTGCGAGCTTCATCCTTTTTTCTAAAATATTTTTGCGTTGGTTTTTTAGTATGATAAAGGGTTTGAGAATTTGGTTTAGAAAAGAATCTAGGATTTCTTCTAGTAGATGATCTATTAGTATTTGATATTCTATTCCTATTACGATAGTTAGAATTCTTATTCGACTGTCTAGGTAGGACTTAATTATTTCGGCTTCTCCTAGAATAGTTGAAGTTATGGTAAACAGATGAGTGATATATTGGTTTATATATACGTTTAGAAAAGCATCTATTAATAGAATGTCCAAAGACATCATAGTATGAGAAATAAAGATGGCTAGTAAAGGGTTTAGATTTAGAAACGTTGTTAGACAAAAGGTTTGTCTAAAAATTAAACTCTAGCCTTATTCCTAGAAGGTACAGGTTGAAATGGCGAATCACTTTTTCTAATGGGAGGGAAAACATATTTATCCTTATGCTCTACATTACGCTTAGAGTTACTTGATTCACCAATGTCTAACTTTTGTTGTTATAAGTCAAAATCATTTTTCAAGGCTTAAAAATCTGGACAAGTTTCAACAGGTCTTTTGCCACCAGACACAAACTTGATAGATTCAAAAGTTTTAGTTTGCTTAGAATTATTGAGGCAAAAAACTATTTGAGTTATGTCATCAGAATTGGTCTTATTTTCAATAACACAGTCTTTAAAACATTTAAATGGTTTTCAAATTTAATAAACTTATTGAAGACTGTTGAAGTCTTTTCTTTAGTTTGTTCCAATTATAACAACGTCCCTTTATATTTCTTTTCCAAAATTTCATTTGATTCAGAAAACTCTTCAAGTTTTTGTTCAAAGTTTTAGTCTCATTTTTATGAATTAGACATCGAGAAGTGTACTCTTCAACATTCTGTTTGACCATATGGCTTAGGGTTTCTATTTTTTGTGTAAGGTCTTTGACGATTTTTTCAAGTTTAGTGCTTTTCCTAAGAGCTTTTAGTACAGTGTGTGAATGTTTGGGAGATCCTCATTGTTGGAGTCACTAAGTGTGCAGTGTCCCCTAACGATTCATTTTTAGGACTCACACACCCATTTGCATCAACAATAGATCGTTCCCTTTGACTCACACACACAACATTTGATGAATTATTAGCATTCTCAAGTAATAAGGCAGACAAATCAGAAGGGATATCATCATTCAACATAGAATGCTCAGATTCCTTATCATCAGTGTATATGATTTTGGCAAAGAAAGACATACAGGGGTCAGAAGTGTTGAATGACTCGGGTTCATTAGATTCTGATTCACTCGATTCATCCCAAGTCTGGTGATCGAGCGCGAAAAGTAGCACGTGTAAAGACCCTAGTCGTTGTTTTCGTTTTGCCAACTCAATACAAACAAACCTAAATTACTACTACACTTGTGGGGCAAGCACAACGGTAAGTCGGGTATCGAAAATCCACAGGGACGAGGTGTTAGGATTTAAGTGATTTAATACTCCGAAATAAAATTAAAAGATGATTACAAACTAAAAGAAAATATGCATAAAAGGGAAATAATTAACTAGGCAAGTGTAAATGACACTAGATTAACAAAGCGAGTAAAACTATAGGTTGCGTCGAATATCCCTCACCCGAGTTAATTTATAAAAAATGGTTACATGGGTCGACGAGTTATTTAGAATGCGTCTCGTTTAGACAGTTAATTGAACCAAGGGTTGTTACGCCCCTAAATCCGCATAAAAGCCTAATAAGATTTTAGCGTCAACAAATATCCCGAAAATTGCGCATGAAAGGTTGTAAGCACAGGACATACATGATATGCCCCGTCAAATCTCCTAGGCACAATAAATAGGACAACGCACCCGAAATAGACACGTAAACACCATCACCAAATCAAAGCAACGCGTTAACCCAAGTGAGTTCAATTCAAACACAACCTAATTTAAATTAGCTAGAAAGCATGGTAAAAACGCGATAAATGGAAAACGATTAATCAAAGCATGTAAACCTATTTAACAAAGCATGTAAATTATCCAGAAAGCAAGAAATGACTAAATACAATTATATTAAATGGTAGGGAAGATGAATAGTTAACTTACAATCCAAATGGGGTGTCAAACCAAGGAGAAATGAATAAGAACTAAGCAAAAACCCCCAAACCCTAAGCTATTCTACCCTAAAATCGTGTATGTACTGAATTCCTACATCAAAATTGTTTTATATACTAAGTTGGAATTAAATTAGAAAAGAAAAGAGAAAAGAAAAGAAATGCAAAATATCTGCAGAAAATAGGGCATCGATCGATCGATGATTTTGGTCGATCGATCGACCAAAATTGTCGATCGATAAAGTAGAGGTGAGCAAGCAGCAGCACACTGCATCTTTTCTTCCTCTTCTCCTCCTCTTTTGCTTTCCTTATTTTTCCCTCCACTAAAATCGCTGTAACTTCTTCATACGGACTCGGAGTCGCGCACCGTTCGTGGCCACGCGAAGCTAGCGAGGAAGGATACAACTTACGTGAGATGTTGGGCTAGATGCCCAAGCTGTGAAAAGATTAAAATGCCCTTGAATGTGCAATTACATACGGAACTTCACCGGAATGCGTCCGAACTCCATACTTAGTACCTAAATACCTACAAAAGCCCAATTGTACCTCATATAGCACATTAAAAATATAAACCAAGGTTGTCTAGTTAACGGGCTTAAATATAGAGATTAAGGCACCCGAGGGGGCTAAAATGCGTAGGTTCGAGAGATGAAATACGCAATATTTGCGTATTATCATCTGGCACAAATTAGCCTGAATGTTCTTATTTTTATTCAAATTGACTCTACAATCACTGGTTATGTGTCCTAACTTCCCACATCTGTAGCATTAAGTGTTCTTAAGGTCTCTACTGGGTTTGTCAAGTCTTTTCTCATGAGATATATTAGATTGGTTTGAATAGGTAGGTTTTCCTTGTCTATTTGCAATTTTATTTCTAAATTTCATAATTTTCTTAAACTATTTAGACATTAAGGCAATATGATTATCCAAACTCTCTAAATTACAGTCCTCGTCAGAATCTAAATCTGTTTCAGGCAAATGACATTCAGGTTTAGTCAACTTAGAGGTAAAGACAAGATTAGAGGTAGATTATTTCTTATGGGTCTGTATTAATTGCTTCTTGAACTCTAATTCCATTTCCATAGTTCTTAGCTTGCTACTGAGGAGTTCAGGGGTAAGGTTTTGATCATCCATCTCCTCAATTGGATAGCACTTATTGGCAATTTTTTGTGGAAATGACCTTAGAATTTTAGAGACAATTTCCTTCCTATCATAAGTTATACCATTAGCATGCAGTTTTGTCACTATATCTGTCAACCTAATGTAGAAATCATCAAATAACTTAGTCTCAGTCGTGATTAGAGTGTTGTACTGCTGGATTAACATTTAAGTTTTAGCAGTTTTAACACATGTGTCTCCCTCATGTGTAGTCACAAGAGTAGCCCAAGCTTCCTTAAAAGTTGTGCAGGAAGAGATCCTCTTGAATTCGTGTTCATTTATGGACATGAATATGGCATTTTTGCCTTTTTTATTACTAAGGGAGACATATTTCTCTTCTTTAGTGTATTCACTTAACACCTTCCTAATCCTCTCAGTACTTCCTTCTATGGTTGGTTTAGTAGGAAAAGTGTAACCATTTTCAATAGCATTCCAGGCATCATCTCCCAAAGTCCCTTGGATGAAAGAAACCATCCTCACTTTTTAGTAGGAAAGTCGGTTCCATCAAAGAAAGGGGGCCTGGACAGGTTACCTAATCTCTCAAATTTCTTGTCCATAGTTTGTTTTGAGAAAATAATTCAGAAACTCAAGATCTAAAAGAATTTGAAAATCCTTGCTCTGATACCAATTGAAAAGCGTACCACTTAAGTCGTTTAATTCAAGATTAAACAGTTTAAATGGCTCCGAACAGTTTTTTGAAGAAACTCTTTAATCAAAACAAACAGCTAACACAAGATGTGTATAAAAGATTATATGAACGAGTTATTTAAGGTATAGGTGTACCAATTTTGAAAAACAAAACTTATATAGGTTCTAAATCAGCACAGTCTCAAGAAGGTGATAAGAGGAAGAGTAAGTATGCAAAAACACAAGATTTTAACGTGGTAAAACCCCACCCAATTGGGTAAATATCCACGGAGGTCTCTACACCTCAAAAGCAAAATTAACTAAAATAGAGTTAACAGAATACAAGCTATATAACAAACCTAACACACAAACAAACCTAATCTAAGTCCATAATGTTTACCAACTCCTTTGGATTATTCTGACTCCTTTGAAGGTTCTGATGTTGAGGTTGTTCTCCCAGCTTTATAACTGCTTCTCCTTTTAGCTTTACGTCGACTCTAAAGTCAAGAATCTCTCTACCAACACTTCTTCAGTGTTGTAGTGTGACAAGTGTAAGCAGTGAAGTGCCTAATCACATGCATGCAACCCACACACACTTATACAGATAATTTCCTAGCAAATTACAAAAATCATTCTAAGATGCAGTAAGGATTTTTGAATCACAGTGTGTTTGATAGTCTCAGACTACTGATCTTTACTTTTATCCACAGATTAAGAGGGAATCTTGCTATTAAAAAGAGCCAAGATCCTAATCACTTTATTTTTATTTGTTATACATAGTTATTTCACAAATTATGAAATATTCACGAAAGTGTAAATCCCCAATCAAGATCTTAACTAGATCTAAGTATGATTTTTCCCATAAACTGTAAACAGAAATGGATTTATTGGTTCTGATTTTGAAAACAACTTGTAAGATTAAAATCAACCAACAAATGAAGATTTCTTGGAAAAAGAAATCAAACTAAGCAAGTTATACATGAGATGTATCACATAGCTTCAGATCTCAACGTTCTATGAAGAGGAAATGAGATCTAAACTTCGTGACTTGGTTGGATAAGAGATTAAAGACTATAGAGGATGGATCTTCATAAATATGAACTCACTCAAACTCACAAAGGTTTTTCTGAGAAAAAAATTGGCCGAAGTTTGATTATAGTTCTCTCTCTCTCTTTTCTTTTTTCTCTCAATTCTCAAATGAGCCAAAAACTGAAAACGTTACCCACTTAATCTCTATTTATACTACTCGAAGAAGGATCTAGAAGGGTTGGACGATAATAATGGTTGAGATTAAATCTAACACAAACAATGTAAATCTAATGGCTTGGGATGCACCGCCATTAAACGCGTTCTGATTGGTTATCTTAACTAACACAAGGATTATTACAAAGATATGTAGGTCGTTGATAACTAATGATCAAAGGTACATGATTACGTCTTAAGGTTATGAGATGTAACAAGCACAAATCCAATCGCTCACTGACCAACACGTGTAAGGCAAGGAAGAGCCCTCAAACACGTGTTTCTGAGTTTTACAAAATCTCATTTCCCACCACAATATTCTCTGTCGCTTTCGGATCCTACCCAAGCAAGGTTTTAGGAAGAATAGGAAATTATAAATCAACCCACAACATTTTTAAAACCAACTTTTAAATTTATAAAAATGTTTTAAAAAATGCTAAAAATTATGTAGAAAATCCCAAAAATTATTAAAAAATCATTTTATGGGAATTAACACACACACGCGCACCTAAATTATAGTGAATGCAATGAATGAATGCAATCCTAGGTGCAGTGTTGGTACTTTACCTTTAAGACTATTAGAGGAATTGCTATGTAGTGTGTGAGGATTTTTGGTAGACTATGGTATGACTCAAATTTTGTCTCTATTTCCAAACTAGACAAGCTCCTATATAATGTAGACTCAATTGAGTCAAAGATATAGGGTGCTTCAAATCGATGTGTAGCCATGAGCGACCAACCTAACCTTATTGCGAACTATGGTACCATTCTCATCCATCATATTTTGTAAATCCACTTGGTACCAATCACATTAGTATCGCTAGGTCAGGGGACTAACTCCTAGACATCATTCTTACAAAACTGAAGCAACTCATATTGCATAGCGGATATTTAATGCTCATCCTTGAGTGCTTCTTTCACACTCTTAGGCTTGATTAAGGGGTATAGCAAAGGGAGTTAACCACATTCTCAAGTTGAGCGAGAGCCTTGACACATAGTGTGAGAACACCAAGTATAGCGAAAGGGTCATGACTCTTCTGAACACAAGAGGGTGGACCCTCTAAATCAAGAGTGGGGTCCATTGGGGTAGTACGAGGAATGACGAGATCATCACTCGGGGGTGCATCCTCATCACACTCGAGGTCAGGGTCAATAGATGTCGACGGCTCATCATTTCTAATCGTGATATTTATTGACTCCACAACCTTTGAGCTTGCCCGGGTGAAACACCCTATAAGCCCTACTCAATGATGAATAACCATAAATATCCCCTCATCGCTTCGGGAGTCGAACTTTCCTAATTGCTCTCTATCTCTAAGGATTTAGCAAGTACTCCCAAAGACACTAAAATACGATAAGTTGGATTTCTTCCATATTCATAACTCGTATAGTATGCGTAACGTGTGTGGATGAAGATATACCTGATTCATCATATGGCATGCGGTATTAAACACCTTTGCCTAAAAATATCTCGGCACGTTTTTCCCAAATAGCATGAATTTAGTTATATCTTGTATCATCTAGTTCGTTCTCTCAACTATACCATTTGTTGAGGGGTAAAAATGACCAAAAACTCGTGCTTGATGCCCACTCCGTCATAATATCTATCCAATACGACTTCTTTAAATGTAGTGTCGTTATCATTATGCATCCGATTAATAGTGACATCGTGTTGGTTTTGTAGGACACAACACTTGGTTGTCAGGAACTTAACTGCATTGGAATTTTCTCTAAGAAACCCCACGATAGAGTTTCTTGAAAAGTCATCGACCATAATGAGAATATATCTCTTATCACCTATACTCTCCGTACGAGTAGGACCCATAAGATGCACATGTATCAATTCTAACACACGAGAAATGGTAATGGTATTCAACTTCTGATGAGGACTTCAAATTTATTTTCCTTATTGGCAAGGACCACAAATCAAGGAAGTTAGTTTCCTAAGGGGTGGTAAGCCACACACTGGGTCTTTCTTAACTAATCTCTTAATGTCTCTAAAGTTCACATGACCAAGTCTCCGATGCCAAAGGTCCATATAGGAGACTGTGGCATTATTACACACAAAGGAGGACTTGAGAATGATCTCATAACAATTATCATTGGTCCTCGCTCCTTGAAATAATAGTTAATCGGATTGATCATATACATTACATTCGGACCGATAGAAATTTACCACAAATTTTGCATCGCAAAGTTGTCTTATGGTAATTAAGTTCACTGTTAACCCTTCGAAGTGCAACACATTGTCTAGTTTAGGAAATTCGGGTATATCAATACAACCACGTCTTAAAATACTAGACTTAATCCCATTTCCAAATATGATTTGCCTTTTTTACAATCCATAAGGTCGGTGAAATACAGCTTGTCACCAGTCATGTACCTAGAGCCCCCACTATCAAAATACTATTGGGAAGTATTTTGAACCTTAAGAGCAATGTGAAAAATAAGGGCTTTGTCGTCTTGCTTAGGTACCCAATTAGAGATAACCTTTTGGTTACCCTTATCATTATTGGCTCTAATCGTAGCATTGAAAGCGTTCTCAAAAGGCATAGACATCTTTTAAAAATCTTCTATTAAGCTTTGAAAAGTCATGACTAGGAACTTAACTTTCTCTCTAAGACTAACGAAGTCTCTTTAGTGGTGCGTGGAAGTATACGTACGTGTAGTTCTCCCTAACTTGTAGAAAAATTCCTTAAGGTGACCTCTCCTTTTACAATAGGTGCAAACATAGACTTATTTGGGTCTACCTTGGTTCCTTCGTTTAGGTTGAACTTTCTTTTATGGTTTAGGTCGAGGCCCATAAGGATCTATCAACCGATTTCGGTGCGGCGTGAGAAGTGGATGCACTATCATAACCTATTCCTTGCCTCTCCCAAAAATCTAAAGTGGGATCGATGAACATCTTTTCTAACTTCTTCTATGTATCCTCTATAATAACCTTGACCTCTCGATCATGTTCGATATCTTTCTCAAGTTGGGATATAAGGGCTTAAAGTTTCTAACGGAGTCTCTAATCAAGCCTAAAGATCTCTTGTAAGACTAACCACTTTGTTGTTCAAGTCATCATTTTCCCTTTCCACTAAAATAACTCTCTCTCCTAAAGACACTCTCACCGAGGACTCGCTCTCTCTAGACTCTCTCAACTCCTTCTCTAAACCCAAACTTTGATTTTGATTTTTCATTTTAAATGACTCAGCGTAGAGCTTAGCGTCAACGCATTGAAGGGCACCCTCTCCCTCACTCAAAACATCATGGCCCTCATTATCTTCGAAATGATTAAACACATTGTCAAATTTATCGTATTTGGAAACTTCCTCATCGATGTGAGGCATACTCGATGTACTAATATGACTGGCCATGAATGCGGTGGAGTTACGTCCATGCCATGAATTATCTCTAGAATCCACCGACTCGACATCACTTTCACTAAGTGTGGTATTGAAGGCAGATTTAACTTTGCCTTGTTTCCTTAACCTCATAGTACACTTGTGAGTTTTGTGACCCTTACCCTCGCACTCATAACATTTATTCTCATCTCTCTTAGGGTACTCTCCTCTTGACTTTTAAAAAAATTTCTTACCCGATTTATACTTTTTATCTTTCTCAAATCTTTTGTTTTCTTTGAAAGTATTTTCTTTTCTTAGCTTGAGATTTTTTTTGATTTTTTTTGCAAAAAGGGCATGATCATCTAAGTCAAAATCATACTCAGAGTTAGAAGAAGCCTCCTCTTTCTTTTTAGATTGAACTTTCAAAGCAATTCCCTTTTCCTTTGGTTTAACAGTTTTGGGAAACATATCGATTTCATAAGTTTGAAGGTCTCCCACGAGTTCTTCTAACCTAAGTGTATCTAAAATTCCCAATGAATTAAGGGCAGCGACTTTATGAATAAATCAGGATTGGGATCTCAAAATCTTTTCACGACTCTCATCTCAGGAATTATTTCACCCAAATTAAAATAAAAGTTAACGATGTCAGACAATCGTATAAAAATTTGTCAAATGACTCAGTTTCTAGCATAATGATGGTCTCAAATTGTGTGGTGATATTTTGAAACTTAGAAGCTTTCATAGTGTTGGTACCCTCATGAGCGAGTTAGAGGATATCCCACACTTCCTTAAACGTGGTGCATGTCATGATGCAATGAAACTCGTCAGGGGCGACGACTCTAGAAATTGCATTTAAGCCACGTGAGTTAAAATTAATCCATTTTTGTTCATGCTCCATCCAAGTGGTGACAAGTTTAGGACTTATAACATCGCCACTAGTCATAGTGGGTGGTGTCCACCCTCTTTTATAAACAAGCCAGACACGCTCGTCAATCGCTTTCAAAGATGACCTCATTCAAGCTTTCAAATAAGCCTAATAAGATCCATAAAAAGGTAGCCTAGAATAAAAATTATCCATAAAAACTCAAATTTAAAAGATCACACAAATTTAGTATAATCGGCTCTGATACCAATTTGAGAAAGCGAGTTCGTACAGATAGTCCATATATTAAGTTACGCACATAAAGATTTGTTTTTTTGTCAAATTTTATCTTGATTAATAATTAGTTATGCATGAAAACTCAAGTTCAAATTAATTATGTCCAATCACACAATCAAACCAAACCAAACAGAGCAAACGAAGAAGCTGAGAAAAAATCCCTTTCGGGCAAAACCTATATTTCAGTACTGTTAAGAATTTGACAGACTCGATGATTTATAGACTACTTAGAGCTCGACCAAGTATAATGTACTGGTCTTCAAATATTCAATAAGTATGAAATAGTCCAGCACCGTCCACAGGAAGCAGCTCTTCCCTTAGCATCCACCGATCAGCCTCCGGATGCAATATCCTTTCTTCTTCAGCTATAGAGCCTTGACTCCACAAATCAGCAGTAGAGTAAACTTTATAAGGGTTTGATGTAGTGTATGGAAACTTGGATTTGATAACACTCGACAAATTATATAAGGGATGTATTATTTGGAAAACAAAAGTGTTTTATGAAACACAAAGAGAAAAAAATTTGGTGCAGGTATTGCAACTGATTTTTGCCAAAAGAGTAGTGAGAAACTGACCAAAATAATCCTTTTGATAAGAAAACACGCATTCAAGATGGCTGTTTCGTTTGAATGAAAATGCAACCTCATTCAAATAAGAACATAGTTTTCGTTTTAACGATATTCAATGGCTCGTTCGATCGTCTTTCTAACGAGTTTCCAATGAGAGTGGTTATGTCAAATAGATACCCTTTTGTTAAATGTTCATTAATAGTCTTGTCTAAGGAAATTACCATTTCATTCTAACAAAATAAATCCTCATTCGAATGAGAACCGAGTTTTGTTCTAATAAGATGACAATCTCATTCTAACGCAGTTTGAAAAATAAAAAAATATTTTCAAAAATCCTTTTACGAAAATGCCTAGAGTATATAAAAATCATCCCATAATATAATTCGACAGAGAAATAATCAAAACCACAAATCCGTATACCTCCATAAAGTGTTCGTGATAATACCAATGACTTGAAATCCATAAATGATGCTCGATCACTAACTTGTCTTCAAATGAAAATGTGTATGCAGTGTTTGGTTTGTAGCAATGGTTTGTAACGGGAAACATCAAAGTAAAATCAACCGAAACACCATAAAAAATAACCACGACCGCTGACTCATGCCGTCAAATCGATTCGACCTAGCACCGGATCGATTGACCCTCCTCCAAATGGATCCAATTGGGTGTCCGAATCGGTACGGCCCTGTATGTTGACAACTTCATCTTCCTTACGGGATTTACATGTAAGAGCGATCATAACTCCTTCGAAACTTTATAAAACGTTGTCCAACACTTAAACCCTGATAAACACATGATTCTAAGTGTTAATAAGCATTACATATGCTCACAATCGCCTCCAAATGCATCGATAATGAAATAATTACAAAAACCTAATTATTACAACCGTATCGAATCTAAGAGCGAAAAATAACTGCGAATAAACCACTATTGGATCCATTCATATAGAAAAATATATGTGAACATGATGTAAAGGATTCAAGCAAAGAATCTCTATGAAACCATGTTTATATGATACTATACACCAAGATGTACAATCATACAACATGTAAAACTAGGGTTTTCAGGGCCAGACAACATGTATCTTTCAAAAGGATGATTAATATAAACCAAAGGCTTCGATACCAATTATTTGGGAGCGATATACACGGAATATAACTTTTCAGCCCTTCAATCTTTGATTAATCAAAAAAGTAAAAAGAATAAAAGCTAAAGCTAGGTTTAAAGAATAAACCTAGAGTTTCTAATACAACACCTTTGTGGATCGGGTTGCAATCCAATGGGGAGAAAGGTATTTGTTCGTAATGTGGGTATACCTTCTTTTGGATCTCTAAAAGGATGATACAATGTTATAAAACACTTGGATCTTCTAGTATATGATCCTCCCCAAACTAGGTGGGTGGGTGAACATCTTCAATGAAGAAAACTCTTACTTTTTATTGAGATACGATCCTCTATATATAGGCTCCTTCTATAAGGACACAAATTTCTAATTGAGTCCTTTGTAGTTTTGGCTCAATTCCGGACAAAAATGTTTGTGTCATAGGATAGAGTATATTGATCATCCTCCAAACCTATGACGTGTTTGTTGAAGACGTAGCGGCCAAGTGTATAAAGCTTCATCAAAATGCCGAGTTTAAGTGCCTCATTTCTACGTCATCAACAGTGGTTCTATGCTCCCAAAGGTATGAATGCATTACATATATATATAGGAGCTTGGAACGGTTTATAATGGGTGTAGGTTAATTAAAACTATTGTTTATTTTTCAGAAAGATTTAATTAAAACTTTTAATAAAGTTTATAAAGTTTCTGGATTAAAAATGAATTTTTCAAACTTTCTGGAAGTTCGTTCGATATGTCATTCGAACGGGTTATTCATTCGAACCAAATGTCGTTTGAACGAGTTTACCAACGAGTTCCCATATTGGCCACTGGAACTTCGTTCGAAATGTCGTTCGAACGAAATGGCTGTTCGAACGAGATTTTGAACGAGCTCACACTGGAACTTCATTAGAAGGCTCGTTCGAATGAAACTTCGTTCGAACAAAAATCTCGTTCTAATGAGATTTGGCGGGAACAGTTAAATGGCAGTTTTTGACAGTTTTCACCCACTTTTCCATTATCTTTCCCCACTAACTTTTGACTGATTATCTAAGTGCGGGAATCAACTTTGGAAAAAAAACTTTTTCATACACAACTATCTCCAATAGAGAGTTTGAGAGAAAATTTGATTAAGGGAAAAGTTCATGTCTTAAAGTGTCTAAGTTTTCAAGAAAAATTGATTATACACCCATTGTTTATGTTTTCCAAGTTCCATATATATATACTTTGCTTGGAGTGTTTGGCACCGGTTTATCTTTACATCCATTTGAAGAGAAGTTTGGGTTTGCTTCTAAATCCCATAAAGAAGAAGAACTTGTTTTGCTGCGGCATTCTCATGTGGTGAAAGGCACCATGTGTGGTTGACGGTGTAACTATGTCTCATTGGTAAAGGCCAAGATTCCGATGGAGCTCCGGGGTTGTCTACTAGGCGGAGGTGTTTACAAGAAGAAGTGTCGGAGCTTGAGAGGGATCGAGTCGAGTGTTGTAAGTCTTTCTGTCTTGTAATTTGTAAATCCATACTTAGTGAACTTAACGCTAGGGCCGTCCGAGGTTATTTCCCGTTGTGGCTTTTTTCTCGTACATCGCGGCGTAGTGATTTATTATTTATTTTATCTTGTTATACTCACCTAGAACGCATGCTTAGGTAATTTAAGATAAAATTTGGTTTTAATCACTTCATGTTTAATTTGGTGTTAAATTAATTATTGGGTAATGTTTAGTTAATTTAATTCAAGTCATTTAATTTAATTTAATAAAATTGGTTTGGCCTAATTTGGTAAAATTGAGAAATATGACTTAGGCGAATATTCTAGGACTTGGTTGAATTAATTGTGTTTAAGTGAAATTTAAATAAGTGTGTGTTTGAATTTAATTTCACTTTGCTTAATTTTAATTTTGGAAAGAAATTAAAATTTGATAATTTGTTTGAACCATCATTTTACGCTTCCGCATCTATAAAGGAAATTATTATTTAAGAATTTAAAATTGGGGGCCTCGCGTTCCAACAAGTGGTATCAGACCAAAGCGATAAATTATTTCGTTAAGATCCTTTAAATAATTTTTGGCTAAAATGGAATTTTTCCCATTCTCAAAATTTTCTATTTTCGATGGTTCTAATTACGCGTACAGGAAAACGCGTATGAAATCGACACTTAAATCTATCGACGACAGGGTTTGGATGTCTGTAGTTAACGGGTGGTCTCCACCAACTCATTTAGTAAAAAATGAACGTGTTCGAGTGAGGGTGAATTTAAACTTTCAAACTTTAATTCTCATGGTATAAACGCCTTATTTAGCGCTGTCACACCAGATGAATTCCGATCCATTATGACGTGTGAGACCGCTAAAGAAGCGTGGGATATTTTACAACTCACTCATGAAGGTACTAGTGTCGTTAAAGCTTCGAAACTCCAAAACCTCACCACTCAATTTGAAACCATCAAAATGAACGATAAAAAAACTTTTGATGAATTTTATGCTAGACTTTTCGATATTGTTAATTCATCTTTTAACTTGGGAGAGAAAATACCCGACAACCGAGTTGTAAAGAAAATTTTAAGGTCCCTACCCGATAGATTTATTCCAAAAGTGACCGTTTTAAATTATTTACCAACTTTAGCCTCTATGAAATTAGAAGAGCTCGTAGGTGATTTACAAACCTATGAACTATACATGTTTTCCTCTAAAACTGAAAAGAAAATTGAAAAGGGCATTGCTTTAAAAGCCCGAAAAGAGGAAAAACAAGTAGTAGAGAGCAAAAGTGATAGTGACTTGAAAGACATGGCTATGTTTTTAAGAAAATTTCTTAAATTTCTTAAATTGATAAAAGATAAATTTATAAATGATTTTAAGAAATTTGATAAATCTAGGTATGACAAAGTCGAGAAGATCCCTAAAACTATTAATGGAAATTTAAATAGGGACGAGTAAAATAAGTGTTTTGTTTGTGAGGGTTATGGCCATAGGGCTTCTGAGTGCCCCACTAAACTAAGGAGAGAGGGTAAGAAACCATTTGCGTTTAATACAACCCTTAGTGATAGTGATAATGAAGATGGACCTGATTCCCCCACTAAGCCCAACTTTGTGGCTTTTATGGCTTGTCGTGTGAGCCTCGATAATGAATCTTCCCATGAAGATATTCAAACACATGACACTTCTGTAGTCAAAGTTTATGAATCCCCTATTTTTGATGGTAGTGAGAGTGAATAAGAAAGAGAGAGTGAAAATAAAGATGAGGTTCATGTGAGTGAACTTCAAAATGCTTTTCAAGAACTATATGAAGAATCAATTAAATTAAAAAGAGCAAATTTGAAGTTAGAAGCAAGTTTAAGAGAGCGTGTCAAGGTCATTGATGATAGTGTGTTGGTAGAAGACCTCAGGACACGAGAGAAAACTCTTCGAGAGAAGCTTGAATATATAGAAGACGAGAGAGATAGCCTTAGAGATTTAATGGAATCCTTGAAAAAATAGATTCTTGAGTTTAAAGAGAGAAATGTGTTATTAGAGTCTAACATTCTAGAATTAGAAAACAAATTAAAAGACTCTAGTAATGTCAAATTTGATTTGAAGTGTCGTTAGATAAAATTAGATAAAATATTAGGAACGATCCAAATTAAAAATGACATTTGTGGTTTAGGCTTCTATACTTGTAATAAATCAACTCAAAAAGCCAAAACCAATGTTTTAAGAGAATCATCTAGGAAATCCAATCGAGATCAATCCTTAGGTCCCAATTTTTGACGTGTTTTTACTTGTGCTCATTGTGGTCGAAAAGGTCATCTTAGAAAATTTTGTTTTCATCTTAAACGAGTTCCTAGAAAATCCCACCGTAAAGAAACCAAGGTAGTCAAGATTCCTACACCCCAAGATAGTCACTCATCATTAGTTTGGGTTAGGAGATCCGACTTGGTAGCTTTACAAGATAGGGTATTTGATTATCACTTACTTTCACATGCTTCCTCCCTTGCAAAATCTAAAGGTTGAATGTGTTAAGTTTAATTTGCATACTTTAGCTTTTGTGCCTCATGCTATATCATCATACTTATTTTATGCTTGTTTAATCATTTTTCAGTCTATGCTCTAGAGTTTAATCACATGCTAGAATTATGATTTTTGTTTATCATTTGTGTTTCATTTCTTTAATTTGGGATTAATGAAAAATAAAAATGATTTTTGTTTGTCTTTTGAGTAAATATTTTTATTTTTGGTTAAAAATTAGAATAACTCAAAAAGATTTTATTTTGTGTGTATGTTAGTTTGACACACTTTATGTGGTATATACTTGTGTTTGAATCCCATCTTTTACGCTCCCATGTGGCTAGAACTTTTGGTTTCGATTGCCAATTCTTATTATGTTCTTTACCATACTTACATGGAGTAGTTGGATTTTGTGTTGCTTAAGTAGATTCTATTTTTATATGCCTCCTTTACACACATGCACGAGCTCATTTGAAATTTTAACTTCATATGTATATTTGAGCTTTGTGAGGTGTTCTCCTACCAATCTTGTCATCTACATATTTGTGACCTAGGAGGACTAGTGCGTGTCAAAATCCGTTGCACGTGAGATTTGTGAGATATAAAAATGATAAATATAAATGTGCACGGGGAAGGGCTCCGAAAGGATTTATTATCCTTTGTGATAGTAAGCCACCGTTTGAAATGGACCTAAAAGAAATAAGTGGTCCAAAGGCCTAAAAAGAAAAATATGGCATCAAAAAGAAAAATTGCCAAGGCCTATATTTAATTGATATCTTCATTCAAAAATATATATGCTTATTGAGGGAGATTGGATGGTATTTCAACGGTTTGCACAATGTCCGTTTATCCTAGTTGTGCTTTCGATGTCATGATTCTATTGCTTTATAGAATCATCAAGATGCTAGGCTTGCATGCATTGTGTATGTTTGTTCATTGAGTTCAATCTATATTGTCACATGAGGTTATATTCAAATGTGATGAAGTTTTCAATCAATTGAGAACTCCGTGAACATGTTTTAAGTGATTGTGTCTAAATTTAATTGTAGTACTTCACACCCCAACACTTCCCTTTCCATATGACACACTTTTGCCATACGTGTGTGAAAAGCTTTATGTCATTTGTGTGTTTATATTCATATATGTGTACTTGAGGTTATTTAGTATATGTTATGTATACATATATTTGATATGGTTTTGTTTAGTCTTTGCCTTGCTTTCTAGTCCATATATGGTTAAAATTCATAATTGGTATCTATCTAATTGCATTCTTTGTTGATATCACATGCTTAATACTTTATGTATCATATTGGTATCTGTTTCTTGCATCCTAGTTGGTATCCGCTGTTATTTATTGGATTAGTTGAAATTTTAGTTGCCCATGTGCTTTAATGTTCTCATCACTTTATGCACAATTCATGTTTTAGCTTGTTAACTCATTTTATTTATCCCTTGTTTAGTTTAAGGGTAATATGCTTTAATTGGGGGAGATAAGTTAATGTTTTGATTCTTTAGCCTTTGTCTATTCCTGAACAAAAAGGGGGAGAATGATAGGGGGAGAAATGATATCTAATCATATTATAATCGTATCTTAGTTTGGGGGAGATGTTAACTTAGGGGGAGCCGCGACGAGATTTTAACTTAAGGGGAGTCACGAGCTTTTTAGGTAGATCACAGGTGATAAAGGGGAGAATCAATTTAGGGGGAGTATTTAATTAATTGCATTTAATATTTTAATATTCCCTATGCGTGTAATGTGTTTGCTTAAGTGTGCAGGAATTATAAGTGGCAACTTTCACCGGCAAATATTTTAATCCTTGGGTTATTTGAGTCAGGCATTGTAATTTTATTTTGGGTGGAATTTTTTGTCAGTCTAGTAGAGCTTGACGGCCTTTTAGGATTTTTATTGGTTTTTGTCCCGAAATAGCCAAAGGGGGAGATTTGTAAGGACACAAATTTCTAATTGAGTCCTTCGTAGTTTTGCTCAATACCGGACAAAAACGTTTGTGTCATAGGATAGAGTATATTGATCATCCTCCAAACCTATGACGTGTTTGTTGAAGACATAGCAGCCAAGTGTATAAAGCTTCATCAAAATGTCGAGTTTAATGCCTCGTTTCTACGTCATCAACAGTAGTTCCATACTCCCAAAGGTATGAATGCATTACATACATATATATATATATATATATACATATATATACACACACACACACACATATATATATATATATATATATATATATATATATATATATATATATATATATATATATATATATATATAGGAGCTTGGAACAATTTATAATGGGTGTAGGTTAATTAAAACTGTTGTTTATTTTTCAGAAAGATTTAATTAAAACTTTTAATAAAGTTTATAAATATTCTGGGTTAAAAATGAATTTTTCAAATTTTCTGGAAGTTCGTTCGATATGTCGTTCGAACGAGTTTTTCGTTCGAACCAAATGTCGTTCGAACGAGTTTACCAACGAGTTCCCATATTGGCCACTGGAACTTCGTTCGAAATGTCGTTCGAACGAGATGGCTGTTCGAACGAGATTTCCAACGAGATTTCTATCGAGTTCACACTGGAACTTCGTTAGAAGGCTCGTTTGAACGAAAATCTCGTTCGAATGAGATTTGACGGGAATAGTTAAATGAAAGTTTTTGACAGTTTTCACCCACTTTTCCATTATCTTTCCCCACTAACTTTTGACTGATTATCTAAGTGTGGGAATCAACTTTGGAAAAAAAACTTTTTCATACACAACTATCTCCAAGAGAGAGTTTGAGAGAAAAATTGATTAAGGAAAAAGTTCATGTTTTAAAATGTCTGTTTTCAAGAAAAAACGATTATACACCAATTGTTTATGTTTTCCAAGTTCCATATATATATATACTTTCCTTGGAGTGTTTGGCACCGGTTTATCTCTACATCCATTTGAAGAGAAGTTTGGGTTTGCTTCTAAATCCCATAAAGAAGAAGAACTTGTTTTGTTGCGGCATTCTCATGTGGTGAAAGGCACCATGTGTGGTTGACGGTGTACCTATGTCTCATTGGTGAAGGCCAAGATTCTGGTGGAGCTCCGGGGTTGTCTACTAGGCGGAGGTGTTTACAAGAAGAAGCGTCGGGGTTTGAGAGGGATCGAGTCAAGTGTTGTAAGTCTTTCTGTCTTGTAATTTGTAAATCCATACTTAGTGGACTTAAGGGTAGGGCCGTCCGAGGTTGTTTTTCGTTGTGGCTTTTTCCTCGTACATCGCGGCGTAGTGATTTATTGTTTATTTTATCTTGCTATACTCACCTAGAACGCATGCTTAGGTAATTCAAGATAAAATTTGGTTTTAATCACTACATGTTTAATTTGGTGTTAAATTAATTATTGGGTAATGTTTAGTTAATTTAATTCAAGTCATTTAATTTAATTTAATAAAATTGATTTGGCCTAATTTGGTAAAATTGAAAAATATGACTTAGACAAATTTTCTAGGACTTGGTTGAATTAATTGTGTTTAAGTGAAATTTAAATAAGTGTATGTTTGAATTTAATTTCACTTTGCTTAATTTTAATTTTGGAAAGAAATTGAAATTTGGTAATTTGTTTGAACCATCATTTTACGCTTCCGCATCTATAAAGGAAATTATTATTTAAGAATTTAAAATTGGGGGCCTCGCATTCCAACACCTTCACAAAAAAGTGAATAGTGTTTTCTCTCACTACTTTCAAACCCTAATAATGAATTGCGTAGCTTAAAGCCCCAACTGAAACAAATATATACATGTTTGAGTGGTGGACGTGGGGCAAACTAGATTTATTTAGAATCTGTGCCTAACTACATATCTATGTGGACTATATTAGGGATCTAAGATAAATAATTAAACTGGCTTCCAAATAAATACTAAAAAATTCCAAATTCCAAATCTCATTATTTATTTCATCATAATTAATTTCACTAAATAATTATGATTTCAGTCTAACTTAATTATCATAGAAATCACTCAGATATGATGAGGTCTTATTCGCAAAGTTAATAATGGTGCACAATATGATTTTTCACGTTAAGTTTCTGATACCCTCTTGATCAAATAAATATATCACTAATTGAGTTTAACCAACATCTAATCAATTCCTTAATTCTCAGACTTAATTTATTTTGTTACTCCACCGGATTATAAAATAATTCACTGATCAGGTTTAACTGGCGAAAACAAATCTTTTAAGTCTATCAAGGGGGTATCGTAATCTAAGGTATCCCCAGACATAGATTCTTACTCACACAACTGTCATATAATATGCGGGATTATTTAATTCAATCTACAATCAAATCGCACCCATAACACAATCATGCAAGCACTTCAATCCTCATAGTTCCTGGAATTAAGAATTTATGCATCTTTTGCAAATGGCGTGACATTACCCGAGTATAATTAAGATAACCCTTAGACTAAAATCTAACGGGTGGCTCTCTTGAATACATTCATGGATGTACTAATCACAATCCTCTTTTGAACTATCGTATAAGTTTTCAAACCATTATATATATTTCCATAGTTTGAGATAAATGATTAGGATTGCATCGCAAACGTTCTGATAAAATGTCAACTCCTTATCTAGGTTGTAAACCTTTCAATAGTTCTAGAACCAAAATTTCAATCTCTCTTGTGATCAAACCGAACCTAACTCACCAAAAATCCTACTAAGCTCCATTGATCGATTTACATATAAAATAATTAACTTAAGAAAATATATAGAGCGTTCTTATAAACACGATTGTCATTTCACAATTAATAAGATAATACTTCATTAATCAAAATAAAATATCTTTACATGGTTTTAAAAATAAAATCCTAACAATATTTTCTCTTCCTTAGCTTGAAAAATTCAATTTTGGATTTAGAGCACCGTAACCTCGTAATACACCAAGCCAACCTTTTAAGATTCCCTAAAAATCGTTGGTGTAGATTTTTGAGTTGCTTGAAGGTTCCATTCTTGGAACAAATTGCTTCAACTATAAAAATCTTGGCGAAAGATTTAACGATATTGGTCGCTGACCAAAACCAGTGGTGGTTGTGTAGCTTCTCTAGCTGTCGACGCTCTCCTTAAAAGATATGGTGTGAAAGAGTTTCTAGTCGGTCATAGCGTCATGTGTTTGTAAGTCTTTGTCTTATAGTTATAATACTCTATCATAGTGCATTTGTCGTTCTTATTGGCATAAGATTTTTCCCGTTAGTCATTTTTTCCCTCGTGCATCCAGTCTTGTGTTTATTTTACTTCTTTTCACATTTTTTAAAATCGTTATCTTAATGAATAAGATAGAATTTTGATTCTAAAATATAGTAAAATACCTTATCACATAGACTTTTGGATTGTTAACCCTTTTAAGAATAACAAATTAGTACTTATTTTTCTTGAATTAGGTGAATTGATTTTTATTTGGGTAGCTACCGTCGAGAGGCACGCCCTCAGGGATTGTGAGCCAGGTAGTCCACATGGCATGGCACATGACGGGTAAAGAATTCTACCTCATTACAAATCGTAGTTGCCCAATGATCACAAAATAAATAAGGACGAGTTTCTAAAAAAATAATGATAATGTCACCAGACACAGACTTACTATAACTCAACAACCTAAGAGATAAGACTGATGATAGATGATGATTACACTAAGAAAGCTTAAGGCAATCATTAATATAATTAGGCTTCTTGTATTTATAAATTGAATCACCCTAATGTGGGAGAAAAGATATAATACAACATTATACCAATGACTTGGACTCTCAGTTAGCATTCTCTAACACTCCAAGTCGTCTTCTTTATTCGTTTAATAAATCCTCCATCTCTCCCTTCACCGTACACATAGTCAGGTTGACCTACCGATCCACATACACCTTTGTGTCATTCTGCTCAATGCATTCATATTTGTGGGTGTTTTTGGTATTTAACATTATCATATGATCTAATCCCCCAACACTATGCATATTATACTTCTCACATATATAACAAATATTTACTATATTGAGAAAAAAACAAATTTAACGAGTCATATTTTTCTAAATTAATTTATATTGCATTTGGATTTTGTTCGATAGCTTCGGTTTTAAAAATAAAATTGTTCAAATATTGGTTTTGTATATTAAAAGTTAGAACTATAAAGTTTGAAAAAGAAAAAAATAACTACCTTACGAGATCGGTATCATTTCCCTCTAATTAGGGAAATAATAGTGTTATTTCTGGTGACTTGACACCAATATATCTTATATAATTAGATAACCAATATAATTAGATACAAAAAAAAAATCAGTGTAACCGACTTTGATACCAATTTGAGAAAGCGGGTTCATGCGGATAGTCCATATATTAGGTTACACACACAAAGTTTTTAACCAAATTTTATCTTGATTAACAATTAGTTATGCATGCAAACTTAAGTTCATATTAATTATGTCCAATGACACAATCAAACTAAATCGAACAGAGCAAAAGAAGAGACTGAGGAAAAATCCCTTTTGGGCAAAACCTAGATTTCAGCACTTTTAAGAATTTGACAGTCTCGATGACTTACAGACTACTTCGAGCTCCACTAAGTATAATGCATAAGTCTTCCAATCTTTAACATATACAAAATAGTCTAGCACCATCCGCAGAAAGTATCTCTTCCCTCGGTATCTACCGATTAACCTCAGGATGCAATATCCTTTCTTCTTCAGCCATAGAGTCTCGGCTCCACAAATCAGCAGTAGAGTAAACTCTACAAGGGTTTGATGTAGTCTCGGCTCCACAGTTTAGATTTGACAACACTCAAAAAATCATATAAGGGATGTATGATTTTGAAAATAAAAGTATTTTTTATGAACATAAAGAGAAGTTTAGGTGCAGGTATTGTAATCGATTTTTGCCAAAAGAATTGTGAGAAACTGACCAAAATAATCCTTTTGATAGAAAACACGCTTTTCGAAGTGGTTGTTTCATTCGAACGAAAATGCAACCTCGTTCAAACAAAAACATAGGTTTCATTCTAATGAGATTCAATCTCATTCGAACGGAAGGCTAATCTCGTTCGATCATTTTTTCAACAAGTTTCCAACGAGAATGATTTTGTCAAAACGGATATCCTTTTGTTAGATTTTAGTTAGAAGTATGATATAACGAAATTACCATTTCATTCCTACGAAATAAATCCTCATTCGAATGAGAAACAAGTCTCATTCTAAAAAGATGACAATCGCGTTCTAACAAAAATAAAAAAATAAATATAAAAAATCCTTTTACGAAAAGTTCCTCGAGTATAAAAATCAACTTAGAATATCGTTCGATAAAAGACATAATCAAAATAAAAAATCCATATACCTCCATAAAGTGTTTTTTATGATACCAATGACTTGAAATTCCAAAATGATGTTCGGTCACTAACTCATCTTCAAATGAAAATATGTATGCAATATTCGGTTTGCAGCAACGGTTTGTAATGGAATACACCAAAATAAATAAGTTACGAGCAATTATAAAAAAAATCTCTTATAAAAGCAATTGAAAAGCACCATAAAAAGCAACCAGGGCCGCTGACTCTTGTCGTTGGATCGATCCGACCTAGCGCCAGATCGATTGACCCTCCTCCAAATTGATCTGACGGGTGTCCGGATCGATTCGGCCCTATGTATTGACAACTTTGTCTTCCTTATAGGGTTTGCATATGAGAGGGATCACAATTCCTTCGAAACTTTGCGAAATATTGTTCAACACTCAAACCCTCATAAACGCATGATTCTAAGTGTAAATAAACATTACATTTGCTCACAATTGCCTCCAGATGCATCGATTATGAAATAATTATAAAAACCTAATTATTACAACAATATCAAAGCTAAGAGCAAAAAATAACTTAGGATAAACCACCGTTGGATACATTCATATAGGAAAAACATATGTCACCATGATGGAATGGATTCAAGTAAAGAATCTCTACAAAATGATGTTAGTACGATACCATACACCAAGTATGATTAGTCTAAACTAGAGGCTTCGATACAATCATATAACATGCAAAACTAGGGCTTTCAAGGTTGAAAAACATATATCTTTCCAAAGGATGATTAATCTAAACCAAAGGCTTCGATACCAATTATTGGGGAGCGATATACACGGAATATAAATTTTCAGCCCTTGAATCTTCAATTAATCAAACAATAGAAATAAGAGAAACTAAAAGTAGGTTTAAAGAACAAACCTAGGGTTTCGAATATATCATATTTGTGGATCGGTTTGTAATCTGATGGGGAGAAAGGTATTTGTTTGTGATGTGGGTATGCCTTCTTTTGGATCTCTAAAAGCTTACTAGAATGTTCCAAAACACTTGGATCTTGTAGTATATGATTCTCCCCAAACTATGTAGATGTTTGGACATCTTTAAATAAGAAAACTCTTACTTTTTAGTGAGATATGATCCTCTATATCCAAGCTCCTTAACCAAAAGGTGAATAGTGTTTATCTCACCCCTCTAACAATGAATTAAATACTTACACCAATATATAATTGTTCGAACGGTGGGCGTGGGACAAACTGGATTTCTTGAGAATTTGTGCCTAACTATTTGTGTACGTGGAATATAGTAGGGATCCAAGATAAATAATTAAATTGACTTCCAAATAAATACTCAAAAATTCCAAATTCCAAATCTCGTTATTTATTTCATCGTAATTAATTCCGCTAAATAATTATGATTGCACTCCAACTTAATTATCTTAGAATTCACTCAGATATGATGAGGTCTTATTTGCAAAGTTGATAATGGTGCACAATATGATTTTTCACGTTAAGTTTCTAATACTCGCTTGATCAAATAAATATATCACTAATTGAGTTTAACCAACATCTAATCAATTCCTTAATTCCCAGACTTAATTTATTTTGTTACTCCACTGAATTATAAATAATTCACTGATCAAGTTTAAGTGGTGGAAACAAATCTTCTAAGTCTATCAAGGGGGTATCGCAATCGAAGGTATCCCCAGATGTGAATTCCTCCGAATTATGATCTCAGACCTACTCACACAACTGTCACCTAATACGTGGGGATTATTTGATTCAATCTAGAATCGAATCGCACTCATAACACTTAAAGTAACAACCATGCAAGCATTTCAATCCTCATAGTTCTTGAAATTAAGAATTTATGCACCTTTTGAAAATATCGTGGGAATACCCAAGTCTAATCAAGATAACCCTTAGACTGAAATCTAACGTGTGACCCTCTTCAATACATTTCTGGATGTACTAATCACAATCCCCCTTTTGAACTATCGTACAAGTTCTCGAACCATCATATGTATTTTCGTAGTTTGAGATAAACGACTAGGATTGCATCTACCATACTGCATTTCTAGTTCTTATCGCCCCAAAGTTTTTTCCCTCGTACATCCAGTCTTGTGCTTATTTTACTTTTTTCATATTTTTTAGAATCATTATCTTAATTAAGAAGATAAAATTTTGATTATAGAATATAGTAAAATACTTTATCACATAGACTTTTGGATTGTTAACCCTTTTGATAATAACAAATTAGTAATCATTTTTCTTGAATTTGGGGAATTAATTTTTATTTGGACACCTACCGTCGAGAGGCAAACCCCGAGGGATTATGAGCCAAGTAGTCCACATGGCATGGCACGTGACAGGTAAAGAGTTATACCTCGTTATAAATCTAAGTCACCCAACGATCATGGACGGATAAGGATGAGTTTCTCAAAGAATAATGATAATGTTACCAAATACAATCCTGCCATAACTTAACAACCTAAGAGATAAGACTGATGATATATGGCGATTACATCAAGAAAGCTTAAAGCAATAATTAATATAATTAGGCTTCTTGTATTTATAAATTGAATAACCCTAATGTTGGGAGAAGAGATATAACACAACATTATACTCATGGTTTAGACTCTCAGTTATCATTCTCTATCACTCCAAGTCGTATTCTTTATTCATTTAATAAATCCTCCCTCTCTCTTTTCACACTAGACGAAGGCAGGTTGATGTATCGATCCATATACATCTTTGCATCATTCTGCTCAGTGCATTCATATTTGTGGGTGTTTATGGTATTTAGCATTATCACATGATCTAATCCCCCTACACTATGCATTTTTTACTTCTCACATATGTAAAAAATATTTACTATATTGAGAAAAAAATAAATTTAACAAGTTGTATTTTTTAAAAGAACTTTATATTGCATTTGTATTTTGTTCGATAGGTTCAGTTTCAAAAATACAAATTTTACAAATATTGGTTTTGTATATTAAAAGTTACAACTTTAAAGTTTGAAAAGAAAAAAATAACCACCTTATGAATCGGTATCATTTCCCTCCAATTAGGAAAATAATAGTCTTATTTCTGGTGAATTGACACCAATATGTCTTATATAATTAGATACATTTAAACAAGACTTATATAACTATTATTTTTTGAATAGGACATAAATATGCAAATATCAGTATATATTAATACAATTTCTCAATATTTATGTAATTAACTTAAAATAGTTAATCCTAAATATAACAGGCCAAAAGTATGTGAGGGATAACTAAATAGTATAAAGGGCTAACTATTAAACCCTAAACCATGAGGGATTTAATGTAATTTGCCCTTTATTTGATTATTTATATAATATATTATATTTTATTTCAAACGATCTTTACTGCTACAGTTAAATTTCTGCTCAGAGAGAGAGAGAGAGAACTTGGGCATCGGGCACCTCAATTTGTCCCTCTGCCAAATCCCATAATCCTGTTAAGAAAATGGTAACCGAAACCCTAGCTTCCTCATCTTCATCATCCACTAACATAAATCTCCCACCACCGGAAGATGCTTGGGTTAATACTCACCAAAGATTATTACCTCAATGGCAATCTCTTACCCTTTCTCCCCAGGTACTTTTATACCTTTTCACTCCATTTCTATTTAAATGCTGATTAAGGGTATACAAAAGATTCTTTTTTGGGTTTGTTTTTTCTTTCCTACTGCCAAAAATTATAAATGTTGTATTGGAGTAGTTGGAACCCTAGAGGAAAGTATGGGACACGTTTGCTTTACTTGAATATTTCATCACAAACTTATTTTAATGTCCGAGTGTTAACAACTTGTTTCAAAATATGGATGGATAGGTTGAGTTTCGTTTGGGAATTTACTGATACGGTGCTATTTGCATTGTTATATAATTAGTCAGTTTTTCCAATTGTATGCTGAAGATATAAACAAATATTTATATTATATATGTATACCGGCCATGTTATGTAGGATGGAGAGTTGGAAAAAAACATAACAAAATATGTAGAAAACGAGCATCGCGGAGATGGAGATGTTAAAGATGTATGTGTGGCAAAATTTGAAAGAATTAATTAGAAATGAACATATTAGTGAGATGCTAAAAGTATTTCCTATAGAAGATAAGTTGAGAGAAAATCAGGTTAGATTGTATGGACATGTCAAATATAGATCAATGGATGTTCCCGTAAGGAAACATAACTTAGTATTGATGGTAAAGCTAGGGGTAGAGGTAGGCTTAAATTGAAAGGTAACTTCTCTTCCAACCAAGAAGTCTTTTCTCACCCCTTACCAATACTATATCCCAAATGGCGTTGGATTTAAATTGCGGCCTCAATGGCAACCTCGAATAAGTGGAATGAAGCGATGTTACTTTGCACCCATTCACAACATCTAAACGTTCATAACTTTGGTCCCTTCCAATGGTATCAGTTCACATTTCTTAACATTATCACGCGACCTCGACACAACCTCAAAGCACATCCAAAACAGATAAGTTTCTGTACTTCTCTACCCCACAAACAGTGATCATGTCATCTGCAGACAAGAGTTATGAAATCGTCATAGGAGAACTACTCCCCTCTCCCATCAAGAAGCCACGGATCTAAACGTTCTCCAATGCTCAAGCAATAAGTCGAATCAGCTCCTCATCACAAAAATGAACATGAATGGAGAAATGAGATCACCCTAACACATAGGCCTCTGATACTCTGGAAAAAAGCCTCCTGCGAACCATTAACCAACACTGAAATCTACAGAAGCTATGCACCTTCAAATCCACACTACCATTGCTCTCCAAATCTTATCTACTCATACAACACAAAATCCCATCTCATATGGTCGTAAGCCATCTCAATGTCAAACTTACATATGCCCCCCGGAATTCCACTCTTTTATCTAGTGTCCACTGCCCACACCCTCATTAACCACTAAAACATCTAGGATCTTGTCTACCTCCCACAACAATGGGATATCACTTTTTAAAGCCTGGGACCAGAACGATGAATGTATCATTAAAACTTCTCTTCAATTGACCACATGAGTAAGAGTTTCTAATAATCATAACATCGTCCCGTGCCAGATCTCAATCTATCTGCCCAAGAGCCTTGTCCCCATTCAACGATTGCAACACACTCGTTACTTCCTCCTCAGAGAAAGGTATCTTAAGACGCTACTTATCATCCTCCCCTGAGTCCATTTAATTTAGCCATTTGCTTCTCCTCGTCCTCCTCCTACAGGCACAACTCCTCTTAGAACAGTTTGATAGCACCCCTTATTTCTCTATCCTCAGAAAACTCTCTCCTCAGCTACAACCTTCCCAATGCGGTTAAATCTAATATTAGAGTTGGCCACCTTGCAAAAAATAGTATTCTTATTCGTTTCCCTAAGCCACAAAATATGCAAATTCTGCTTCTTAACTAATCCCCCCTCCAACATCTTCCCAACTTCCTCTTTCCTTGTTTCGGATTTAAAAGCAAAGAGCCGAGGCTATCTAAATAGGTAATGCATAAATTGTTAGCACATCCCAACTTTTTGCATTTTGACTTGTCAAAAAGCACTGTGCCACACCAAAACTTGAATTTTGCTCCAACCGTTCCATGACAATTGAAATGTCGCGCCAAGAGTTCGGGAGAATTGGAAGTGACTGGAAAAATAAGAAAAAAGTAAGGAGAAACACCACCGATTTTCCTTGCTCAGGCTGGGCATATTTTGTGACATTTGGCCAACTCATTTGCATATTTTGGCATCTGTATGCATTATGCATAATGGGTTGGATGACCAAAATGCCAAAACAAGCAAATTGCCCAAAAGGCATTTTGCATAATGGGTTGGAGATGATCTTAAGATTTAAGCGGTATTGCATTAAGAACGGGTTTGCGTACTTATTGATCAAATTTGTTTTCATTCTCGAGCTGCAAAAAAGGAAAATAAGGTTTAAATACTCTCTTGGCATTCCCCCATAACTAAAATGTTATTTTTGGTGAATTTCTTTGCAGTTAGCCATTCCGATTGTCATTTCTAGAGTTAATCAGGTTGACGCAGCGAGACTGGACATTGAAATGTCAGCCATGTTAAAAGAACAGTTGGTTAAAGTTTTCTCATTAATGAAGGTATATCACGTGACTTAATTGTTTATTCATCAAAAGGAATTACTTGTTCAGCTAATATATTTTTACTGTGTTTGGCATTTAATTGGTTTCTTCTCGTATTCTTTGGTATTAGCCAGGGTTATTATTCCAATACGAAGCAGAACTTGATGCTTTCCTTGAGTTTCTCATTTGGAGATTCTCTATTTGGGTTGATAAGCCTACTCCAGGAAATGGCCTCATGAACTTGAGATATAGAGATGAGCGTGCCATCGAACCAAGAGGAAAAGGTAAGAAATTGGGGTTATAGCCTTATTCTAATAGTTCTGGTTAAGGCTTAGATTGTTGTTGAATCTCAGTATTTGGATTTATTTTCACAGTTCCACTATAAGAAAAAGTGTTTGTAATAAAATACTCAAAAGATAATTTCAAATGGGATCTTAAGTATTTAGTTCCATATGGGATGATTTGGTTGTACCCAATCCCATAGATTTTTGTTTTTTGCTTCTTGGTCCTATTGAGTGGTGGTTATACATTTCATTGGACATGTGTCAATATCTTCACATTTCATGGTAACGTCTTTTCGGCTGCTATAGGGCCAATATAAATGAAAAAAAACATGGGAGGAGAGCCTAAAAAACTATCTAAATGGGACTAAACCCGAATAATCTAAAATCAAATGGTGATCATTCAAAGATCCTCTCGGCATTTATCGTGCTATTTCTTATATAAAAAATGGTTATTATATTATATTAAAAAACGTTCGGAAGTTGTTCAGTATATCAATAGTAAACTCCTTAAGGTTTTTCATGTACTAATAAATCCTAGAGTGTAATAAACTTTCAACAAGTCTATTGGAATAGGAACTAATATTTAATATTCTCTTTTACTAACAGTATTTAAAAAATCTCGCCTAGTCACTAGCTGTGCTCTGCTTCCTCGCCTAAGCCCAAATATGTACATTTGGCTACAGTTTTGGTGTATGTAATGTTATCTTTACATTGATATGACTATTTAGACTTTGTTTTGAATTGTTAAGTTTGCGCTAGTAATTGATTTTCTTACAGTATAATGTTTATGTATAAAAATTGAAACTGCTTATCTGACTACTGCTTTTTATAAAACACGGAATACTGGAATCTGTGGCACACTTAATCTATGTGCAGTTTAAGAAAGAATATATTCCTTATCATATATAATATGAAAAATATATATAATTAATCAAATATTGGGGTCGTGTATATAAACTATTGAAGGAAATTCTTAAAAGTCAAGTTTTACTTCCGGAAATATCATGTAATTTGGATAATATAATAGTGGATTTTCCAGTTTTTAATAAATTATTTGATAAGGGTGTTATAGTCATTTTATGGTCATACCAAATACTCTTTTATCCCTTATTATATAGTATTTTTTTTACTTACCCCCTGTGATAATCAATGTTTAAAAAGGCGAGGCGAGGTGTAAGCCTCACCAAAAAAAAGGAGCAAAATAATATTATAAAAATACTAATAAAACCATAAAAAATAAAGTAACAAAGAAATATAAAATAAAACTGCAAAAAAACATCTTTGAGGACTTTCTCACATAGTTGAACATTTTTTTGTTCCCCCAAGATGACTTTTTTACATATTGTACATTTTATAATATGACAATAAATTAATCAATGCAAAATCAAATTGACCAAATCATTTTTTTTAGTTTCATTCACATTGGTTATTTTATAATATGACAATAAATCAATGCAAAATCAAATTGACAAAATCAGTTTTGTAAGTTTTATTCACATATTGGTTATTTTTTAAAAAATTCTTTCAAGTTACAATAGTAAGTAGTATAAGTTAAGTGCAATTTTAAAACAAAAAAAGAATAAGAGGTAGTAGATTAAAGCAACATTTTTTTTAAGTTAAGTGCAATTTTAGAAAAATGAATAACTTGACCTTTAAAAAAAGTAGACTTCGTGATGGAAGAAGAAAATGAGTTTTTTTTTTTTTTTTTCGCCTCGGCAAAAAAGCGTGAGGTGCACTGAGGCGTAAGCCTCAAATTCAACCCTGAGGTTTAAGCCTAGAGGCATTTTTTACCCTCCTCGCCTCGAGGCGTAAGCCTCAAACGCCTTTTTAAACATTGGTGATAATAGCACATTTAGACATACCCTCCTAGAAGTTCAGCAATTAGACTTACACTTACCCTCTCCTCCCTTTGGACAGAAATATGGGTTATGATTTTGTATTTTATGATTGTAGTCGTTGCTCACAGGTGTAAGTCTAAATTTTGCACTTGTAGGGGGATGTCTAAATGTTCTCTTATCACAGGGCTTAAGTCTAGAAAACCCTATATAGTTTAGATAGATTACCAGCTCAACAAATTTTCACTGCAGAGTGTAAAATATTTAATGTGTTGATGGATAGAGTAGTGTCTCATGTATGCAAGTATGTATTATTGTGTATAGATCCATATCACCATGATGTTAATTAAATTTATGTCACCATGATGTGTATATTTCTTTATATATAGAAAATATACATGGTTATTGATGTGCTCACAACCAACCTTTTCAGAATTTATCATGTCAGCGTGTCATGTTATATTGTTTCCCGGCTTGAATCCCTGTCAATGTTTCATAGGCTTGCTCAAGGAGTTCTATGAGCTCGACCGATTCCTTGAGAACTTTTTAAGATATTATTAGTTTGGAGGCTGAGCACAGGGTTTGCCAATCTAGTGGCTCCATAGCCTGACCTTTCTAGGATACAGAGCAACACACCAGAATCCTTAGTGATCCTTACTTGCACTGGCTTGAGCCAACTATATATGTTTTGATTAAGGGCCTGTTGATAGGCCTTCTTTTCCATGGAAAACTACCACTTTCCACCATTTTTTCTTCGTATTTGCTGTTTTATAGATTTAGTTTTTCAAATATCACCTTTGTGATGGCCGTTTCTGCATATTTAATCAAAACTTTTTTCCAACCATTTTGTGAGACACCGTTTTCATCAAAACAAGCAAAACTGTTTGTTCAATATATTTTTGAATAAATAACATATAAATGTATTTAATAATATCTTCATCCCAAATTAATAGTCACTATTTGAAAATTACTGTCTTTAAATGGCCAAGATCAAGCCTTGTTCGTTACTGTGAATATGGTCCGTTGATTACGTCTAAAAAGGTTAGTGACGATTAATTTGAGACGACCCAAAAGGAAAGCAGGAATATTAATTTGGAACTGAGGAAGTATACTATATTCACTAATATCCTATAAATTTCAATATTTTGTATATATGCGTATTATTCATATTATTGGAATGAAAGTACACCAAATGCCTTGCCCGAGTGCAACGATGTTGATTGCCCTTCTTAACACCATTTCATTTTAGGTGAGATGGTGGCTTGAAACCTAGCAAGTTGTATCGGAGGCAATGGTTATATGTTCGACTCTTGTTCGTGTCATTTGTTGTGGGGTTTGTGTTGGAATGAGATTACAACGAATTCCTTTTCCTTACCCCAAGACAACGATATTGAGAAAACTTGTAAAATATTAAAGGTTTGCCCTCCTAAACACCAATTCGTTATAATTGGCAAGGGGCAATCAAATAGCAAAAGCAGGAAAAGTACACAATTTTGCAGCTGGGAATGGTGTCAATTGAATAGAAGAAAAGGCAATTGTCCACGCAAAACAATTCTGCCGAGAAAAGATTCAAGGAAAACATTTTGCTTTCAAGGCATTTTCTACTTTTCTATTAAATGCACCCCAAGTGTTTGCAGTTTTGACATGGGTATGTTAAGCCACCCAGCCAACCTACTGAATTATCTTAATGATGAACTTCCCACCAAGTGTATTTCCCTACTACTCATCTCTCTCAATTTTGATATGAGAACAGGATGCCAATCACAAGGTTAAGGGTTTGAATTTCAGGGTAAAGATATAATTCACCCTTTTCAGCACATTTGGTTAACTAGGAAGAATATGGGTTTCACAGACTTTTAAGAAGAGGATGAAAATCATGAAAGCTAATATATATTAGGTATAGTAAACATTGCATCACTTGTGGACAGTGTGCATGGACAAATATATTGATTCCTCAATAATTTTCAATGAAGCGTCTGACTAAAAGGTTCACTTTCATGTAGGTTTGCATTAATCTTATTCTTTCCTCAACTTTGATTATTCTCGTCATACTGCCATTTGCCAATGTGTTTCTTAATTTAGTACTTTCACTTATCCATTTAAATTATTATATGGATTTAATGTTAGGCTTTTAAGTAGAATATAGTTTTCATTGGTCAGATGTACACAAGTTGTTTGTTTTGTGTTTATAGTGATTTGTAGCGTGGGAATCTTTTGAAATATATGTGTAAGATTATATTTTATAAATAAATGATATGAGAGTGGAAATGCTCGTGTAACAACTGTGATGCACTTCTGTGCCCGTTTTGTAGAAATACTTGGGAGGACTGACTTCGAGTCGCCATCTTTATGTTTTGACAGTCAGAACGGGCTTGGAGGGACCTGGACTCACCGTTGCTCAGAAGTTATGGTACTGTGTTGCCACTGTTGGTGGTCAGTATATATGGGCCCGTCTACAATCTTTTTCTGCTTTTCGTAGATGGGGTGATTCTGAACAGGTACTTATATTTCATCAAAGTACAGTCACTTCTCTCTCTTTCTTCAAAATTCAATTCTTTTTCTTGGTCTTTTCTTCAGAGATCATTACCACGTCGAGCATGGTTTCTCATACAGCGTATAGAAGGATTCTATAAAGCTGTATCTTTCAGCAACCTGCTTATATTTCTGTACACAGGAAGGTACTATTTTGAGCACTAAGCATTTTCTTTAGATGGTTTTTGTAAATGCATAACTTCAGTAAAAGCTACTAGCAATAGCTGACTATTAAATTGTCAACGAGCATTCACATTATCACTCTCAGATGCTCCGTTTTGTCAAGTAACCTGTGTGAGGCCAACAGAACATGTTTAACAAGACTGATTGAGTTGAGTGCAAGAGAAATAAAATCCAGCCTAAATTTTGATGTTTTGTGTGACACCCTGAATATTCTAATACTGGATGATCAATCTTTTATTAAAATAAAACAGAATCCAGTATGATTTCATTCTTAGCATCACTGTCGCAACAAGTAATAGAAATTTAAAACCAATAAAACCATACATACAATGGAATGATAGGATAACTCGTAAACATAAATATGAATAATGTGAACTGAATAAATCATTGGTCACTACAAATTATCATCCAATGTAAATAAATATTGATAAGTAATGAATATCTCTGACATAAATAAAATACTATCCAACTGCGGGCAACACGCCCAAAAGAAAATACTGGAAACGAAACTGAATCTTGTATTGATGGAAACGAGCTGAAGCGGCTACAATCAATCTCGAAGCATCCACAGTTACTACTCGCAATGGCATGAAAGCACTAAACCCTGCTATCCTTGCTACTGCACACCTGGAGTTTTGAAAACAAAAATAGATTTGCCAGCGGGTCAAAGCCCGAAAAACATTTGAAAATATTCTTGCAAGTGTTTAAATGCTTTAAATAAAAACATGTAGTGTATTACCTTCATAATTAATTTACCGGTCGCTTTCACATGAGATTTATCCTTACCTATCATCTACAGTGCGCACATAATACATTCATTTTATCATCCTGATCATTCGATATATATATATATACTAACTACATATGGAAATTTCACAGCGTACTAGTTTACAAAATTCCGAAGGCCGAACTGACTTCCTGATTATACAATTAAGTGTTCAGTCACTTGAATTCCGGTTCGTCTCACTCGAACCTATCTAACTGTTGGCCTAACACACGTACGCAGACCGAACCGGTTCGCTTGGCTCAACCGATTCGCTTCCTCAGCGAACCGGTGCGGTTTGCTGGACTGTTCATTGTCTTCTTCCTCGGGTTTCACCTCTTAAACCCTCTAATGGAGGTCCAAAGCCTCCCCACACCATAATTTGATATCCCGCATCAACATATAACAAACCCAGAAGCATTCTAACACCAAATTAAACCCGAGTCCATCATCAAAATACAAGAATTCCTAAACGTTAATCAATTCATACAATTCAGAATTTATCAAACCTTTGAAATCGATTAATTCTAACATCCTATCAATATTCTCATGTTCATAATCATAAACCCAGATTAATATTACGAATTTCCCAACTATTCATTATCAATCATTATCAACTATGATTATGAACATGAGAGGTTAAACACAAACCTATTCATTATCAATCATTATCAACTATGATCAGAGGTTAAACACAAACCTATTCATTTAAATAATTTTCAAAAGTTTTCATCTTTTAATTCCTAGTTTTGTTCCTAATTAATTATGAACGTAATTAACCGCATAAATTGCAATCTAAAGCAAGTAAACACTTGCCTTTTGGATTTGAAACCGAAGTCTCATCACGTAGGGATGATCAGAATTCCGGAGATGCTCTTCCTCTCTTTTCCAAGTTCTCTTCTCTCTTAATCTCTCCCTTAATCACAATTATGCAGAGGCAAAAGTGAGGTCATCCACCTCCTTAATCCTTAAATACTCCTTAATCACACCCTAATCCTGTTTTTAAGTGTAGCCCTAAGGGTAAAAAGACACCCATACCCTCATACGAACCCTATTACGTTGAGAAAACCCCCGGAACCCAACTATAACCCCCAGGTACCTATTATAGATTATTTCGACCCATTTCGGATCACCGGTGCCCTCAAAAAGACCATCCGAGTCGCCCAACTAAAAATATACCACCATACCAATAACCGTGCCTGACACAACCGTGCCTGACACGTACGTACAGTACGCGTCCCCCATAACTATTTAAATCCGCCGATGTAGCTCTCTATCTGCATACTATAATAAACCGTCGTTTTTCACTCATAAACGACATATAACAATTCACATCTCTCCTTATCACACACAAGTAAATAATAATAATCATAAATATTAATCCTTACCGAAACCAATTTAATTTTTCCAATTAAATTAATAATTAAATGCACACATGGAAATTGAATATTCATAAAAGTACGGGGTATTACGTTTTGCAAAAGTGATCCCTTAGAATTTTGAACTGCTGTCTGTTGTTATGTCCAGTATGATAACTTTTAGGTTGAGGATAAACCCTCATTTTGATACATTAGAATTGAAGGTGACACATGTTTTTATGCTCTTAACGATGTATATCGGGGATGACACGTGGCTCGTGGATGGAGTTAGTCCTAATAGGATTTTCAATATAAATTGTTTAGTTGTATTTAGCTATAGTATTTAATTATATATAGTAAAATATAATTCATTTAGCAAAACATATTACTTTGGCATATTCATCAATTAGTTGGTTAGTTGATTATTATGAGTATTCTATCTTATTATGGGATTTGTTCATCAGTTAATTTAGGTAATTATCTATTAGCTATCTGGTAGATTTATAATACTAGTTAGTTTAGCCTATAAATATGGCTATTGGTTCTCTCTTGTAATCATTGTAATCACTGAACTATTAGGCAAGGCCGACTCTGAAGTTTTAGGAGCCTTAGGCGAACAATCAATTGGGGGCCCTTTTACGTAAAAAAAAATTAAATGAAAGAAAATGTGTTCTCGCATGCAAAACTATCAATTAAATTATCAATTTATTTTTCAACAAATCCTTTTCAATTGATAACATAGCTAATTCATTTAATATTTTTTTGTGACATGGTAGAACGAAGTTAAGATTTTATTAATTTTAATTTTGAAAAACTTCTTTCTGCTGAAGCAACTGTAACTGATATTGTCAAAATTATCCTACAGGCAATCCAAGCATTTGTAAAAATACAATCCATTCTTTTAATATAGTCTACACCTCAATTGTTTTTTTAGTTTCTTTAGGTAACCCCGTTTTCAAAATTCAATTCACAAAACAATTAATTTCCATCAATATCGCAACTATTATCATGTGTCAAATAATCTTCAAGCTTAGTACAATAACTATTTAAAATATCATCATGTAAGAAGTAATTAACTCAAAACGATTCTTTCATCGATTGTTTAATCCCGTCACTAGAATTCTCATCAAAATCTTTTTTTTCTATTAATATTACGTTTTTCACAAAATACGGTTTCAATTTCCATTTCTTTAGTAATATTTATAGCTTCAATCTTGGCGAATTCAAATCTGCTTTCTCTTTCATTTTCAAAATAAGATACAAGTCCTTTTAAAAGATTCAAAGCAACATAAATATCGATGTTATATGTTTGTAAAAGTTTGCTAACTTTATTGACCGCATTCAATACATTGTACCAAATAACCATACTTAAAGTAAAATCAAAAGTACCAAAAGCATTAGTTAGTAAACTATCACAAATATTTTTTATGCTTCCCTCACATTGGGACTAGTCGTTGAGTCAAATAAAGCATCTCTAATTTGTGGCATTTGAAATCTAATTGCTTTTACACTTTCAATGTCACTTTCCCAATGTGTTTGAGATGATGGTTTAAGTGTGAAGCCTTTTCCAATAAAATATTTGAAAACTTGCCACCATGGTTGTCAATATCGACCGTATCGCATATCGTATCGCCGATACGTATCATATCGTTAGCAAAACGATATGTATCGGGTATAGTATCGTTTTTTGGGGTGTATCGGCGATACATACGTATCGTGCGATACTTTCCAGCGAATTGAAAAAAGCCATTAAACGATGCCATTCAACCTAGAAAACAAGAACTTTGAACAAAACCCACTCAAATATCAATAAACGACTAAAAGGGTTTTCAAAAAGCAAGAGGGTTACGTGATAGAGGTAAAAAAACGGAAGAGATTCAAGAGAAGAGGAGAGAAAAAAACTTTGATTTCTACTCAGAGATATGATTTGAACTCTTCTCTTTGATTTCTATTCACGGATATTTCTCCTCTCCTCTCTTTTCTTCTTCAAAGAGAAGAGTCGATTTTCTCCTCTCCTCTTCGGCTGAGTGAAAGTGAGTTTTATTTTGGTGGCGGGCCTTCTGTTTGTATACTAAAATATGTAGTGGGATTTTTGTATACTAAAATATTGTCCCAAGACTATAATATGTATTACATATTATAATGTATATGTAGTGGGGTTTCTGTTTGTATACTAAAATATGGATGATATTATTGTTTATTGGTATATTCGTAAACTAAACATGGATTACATATAATAGATTGAAACTTCTAATTTCTGACGCTCCCTTTTGGAATTTTAATGATGAACTATTGGTGGAAACTTCTAAAATTAACTTTTGTGGAATTTTGTTAAGTGTGATGGTTGGAAGATGACATATTGCTTATTGATAGTAGATAAAAATTCATATTTTGATGTTTAAGATATTGAAACGTATTATATTGCATGTAATTTGTGTTAGATTGTCTTTTATTTCGTTTTAGGTGTCTATACACATACACTAGTATATAATTATTAAAAATTTGAATGTATCGTGCGATACGATACGATACACATTTTTTGGAAAAACGATACACCTCCGATACGTGTTTTGACAACCTTGCTTGCCACTGTTTTGTAGAAAATGAAAACGCATTATATAAGTTTTGTACATGACCCCAAAAATCGTTACCTTGAGTACATGAATTAACCATATCAACACGTGCAAGATTAAGACTATGACAACCACATGGCGTGTAAAATACCCTGGGATTAATTTGTAGTACCCTATTTTGTACACCTTTATTTTTTCCTTTCATATTAGAACCATTATTAAGTTTGTGATTTGTTAAAAACTTTATTTTATTTTTTCCTATTATAACAGTAATATTAAGTTTGTGACTTGTTAAAAACTTATAAGTTCATTAAGAAGCCCTTCACCAAATATATCATCTACCTTTAGAAATCCTAAATAAAATTCTTCCATCTTTATTGGACTTTTTGAAGTATCAACACAATATATTATGATATACATTTGTTCTTCTTTACTTACATCCCGAGTACAATCAAGAATAATCAAAAAAATATTTTGATTCTTTAATTGTTTGAATTATTACTTTTTTTATAACCATCCACTAGTGAGAGTATTAACTCATTTTGAATGTTGTGACCTACATAGAGATAATGAATTTCTTTATCTATAATACGTCGAATATGTTCTTTTATTAAAGGATCAAATGTGACAATGTGTTCAATGAAACTTAAAAAAATTCTTTTATTCTTTTCATTAATTTTTTCATTAGCCCCACGGAAGGCCAAGTTATTTGTAGAAAGATCTTGCACTACCGCAATTATTCGTGTTAGTATTTGTCTCCATCTTTCTCTTTCACCCTCAATTTGATCTTGTATATTTTGGTCAATTGTTTCATTTTTTATTGAAATTAAATATTAATTCATGCCAATATTTCATACTATCTACATGGTCACTACTATTTTCATGGTTCTTTAAGTCACATACTTATATTTTTCTAATCTTCTACTCCTTCATTTGCTAATCGAGTTTTATTTCCATTTTTTTGAACAACTTACTAGAAAAGCAATAAATCCTATCCACGGATCTTGAGTATACTATCCATTCTCTAGTACGTTTTTCTCCATTTTTCCAATAAAAAGTGTAATGTATACTAGAAAAATACCTATTTTCTATGTCTTTAGGGAAAGTAATGTCATTATCTCTTATTGGGCATCTTTTTACTAATGTATCAATTAAATTTTGGTCAATATTTTTCCAATTAGCTGGATCATAAATATCTATAGGTAAATATTCTACATGTTCATTTTCTAAATCTTCTAAATTTTGATGTTTTACATTTTCATTATCTAAATCTTCTCTATTTTGATGTTCAACATGTTCATTTTCTATTTTTTAGATTTCTTAAAATATTTATTTAGTGAACCCGCTAATTTTTGTGTTTATTTTTCAATTTATTTTTGTCTTTTTCTTTTTTCGTGACCGGAGAGATATTTTCTAGTAGACATATCATTCACACAACACAACTAAGTATAATTTGTAAATACAAAAATTAATCACACAAAAATATTAAATATTAAAGAAAAATGCTAAATAAGAACAATAAAACATGATTTGCAATTTGCAAAATTGCAACCAATTTGAGAGCATCCCCAAAGTGTAATTTGTAAATGCTCAAATAACAAATTGGAATCTACAAAATAAACAACCCAAAACAAACATACAATTATTAATAAAAAAAATTTACATGCTCAACAAATTATAACAAAGGTAATAAACATATACTTGCACAAATTCCAAGCCCTAACTTTCTAAAATTCAAATATAAAGTTTGAAACCCTTGTTTTTATGGGGTGGGAGTTATTTCAAAAACAAAACAAAACAAAACAAAACAAGGAGTTTTTGTCGGAGGGAGGGGGGGGGGGATAAGGGGATTTGTTGAAATGGGGGTGAAGTGGGAAAGAGAGTGAGAGTGGCTCGCTGTCGAATTTAGAGCTGGGTGGGGGACTTTTTTTGTTTTTGTTGTCTTGTCTTGTGTGAGAGAAGAGAGAGAGAGTGAGAAAAAAAAAGAGAAGATAAGAATGGTGGTGGGTGTGTCTTGAAATTGAGAAAAGAAAGAGAGAGAGAACCGTTAGTTTCTTTAGGTTTAGAGGTGGGTTGAGTTGAGTTGAGTAACTTTAGTGGGTTGGTGTGTTGAGAGTGGGCTAAGTTGAGTGCGCTTAGTGGGTTTAGTATTAGAGTGGATTTGAGCTACCTATAACTGTATATGGGTTTTTATACTTTTTTATTTTGGGCCCTTTTTATTCTGATTTTGAGTTGAACAAGTTCTATTTTTTGGGGGCTCTTTTTAAATGTTAAATTCTTAAAACTCTTTTTTTTTTTAACCATTTTTATACCTATTTTTTCTATTTAATTTGGGCACCTATTGATCGGGGGCCTTAGACGACGACTTACTTGGCCTATGCCCAAAGCAAGCCCTGTCATTATGAAAAGAATGAGAGTATGTATTAGAGAGAGAAGCCTTTTTATATATATGTTTTGTTAGTGTGTATTTTAGTCCATAGTTGTCAAAATCGTACGATTCGCGATTCAAATCGTACGATTCGATTCGATTCACACATAAAACGATTCAAATCGAGTTGAGAATCGCAATTGTCTAAAGAATCGGACCGAATCGGCCATTCACGATTCGAATCTTCCGATTCAGGTCCGATTCCCGATACGGGTCCGATTCACTTTTTTTTTTCTTACCTTATAACCATACGTGTTTTTTAATAAAACAAATAAAAAAAGAAGCAAACAATAAAGGATATCGTTAAGATACTGAGTTTTAGAGAAAAACATGTTACCTTGGCTCGGTTATTATCAGCTGACTTTTCTTGTCTATTCTCTTGGCTGAGTGTCTTCTATCTTTTGCTTCTTTTTTTGTTGTAAAACTTTTGTATTTGTTATAAAATCTTTGAAGGTATATTTTTTTGTTGCTTTAAATTAATATGAAGACTATTTTAAATTAATATTGTTTTATAGTTAATCTTAGTATTTGTTTTATTGTTTTAAATTAATATGGTTTACTGTTTTAAATTATTTTTGTTGTAATTTTTTAGGCTGTTTAAATTTTTTGGAAGTATTTGTTTTACAGTTTTACTGTTTTAAATTAACCTTAGTATTTATTTTATTGTTTTAAATTAATATGTAGGATGTTTTAAATTAATATGTAGGCTATTTTATGATATATTTTTGTTTTTTACATTTTTAAGCTTAAAATCAATGAGAACATGTGCTACGGTTAATTTTTGTGATATATTTTGGTATATTATCATGTGCTACGATTATTTTTTTGTCATATTACGCTTAATTACCAATTCTATAGTGTTAAATCCCATTTACGTATGATTTACTACGTTTTTATCATTTGGTTCCGATTCGGCCGATTCGATTCACGATTCGCGATTCGGGGGGTAAACGATTCACGATACGATTCGCGATTTGACAACTATGTTTTAGTCCCTTAGTTGCGTTTACATCAAAAGCAACATCAAACCAGGGTTTCCTCTTTATAATAAGTGTTAGTGTAGTAAGGTTTTCGAAGTCATGGCAAGCGCTTAAAGCAATTTGCAATCGGTGGAGGTGTGGCGACTATAAATGTTTTGCATCCTTTTGACACAAGTGGGGGGTCGTCGTTTCGTAACAACCCTTCATTTCTGGATTTTCAACATCTTTATCAAAGTCAGCTATTTAATCGACAAGTGCGTCAACAATTTTCTTTGGCGAGACAAGACCATCTCAATGAGACTGTAACATCACCACCGCCTTAAACCTTCATCAACTAATGAGTAAGCCAACTAAGAGGCCGCGATCTTTGGCTATTTCAGACTGAATGGATGTGGAACCAATCATATATTTTTAATATATATATATATATATATATATATATATATATAATTTATGAGTATAATTATTATGTGTAACAAATTTATATATGGAGGTTACAACTTATAAGTAATAAATAACTTAAGCAGAGGGTATTTTTTGTAAAACATGAAATTAGGGGTTTTATCTTCTTATGTCCCAAAATAAAACCCCCCACATCATTCTCACTCTCTCTCATCTCACGGTCGTTTGGTCCCAACCCCAACCCCAACCCCAACAACAAAATCATCTTCTCAGCATCAACAAAATCATTCTCCTCTCTCACCTACGGTCAATCGCACCCAAGAACCTGCAATCATAGACCCAATAAATCCTCTCTCACCTCCGGTTTCGCTCACCTCCGGTTTCGCTCACCTCCGATTACAGTTATATACTCGGACAATTTTTTTAATTACTTCGGTGATTGTGTGTTTAAATATTTAAATTGTTTGAGATTTATGTTTTGATTTTAAAGTATTTGAGATTTATGTGTTTAAATCTGAGATTATTGTACATATATATGAAATTGTTTGTTGATTTTAAAGTATTTGAGATTTATGTGTTTAAATTTGAAATTATATGTTGATTTCAATGTATTTGTGATTTATGTGTTTAAATATGAGGTTGTGTTTAAATTTGTTCGGAATAATTATGTGTTGACTTTAAGCTTAGAAGTAGTGGCATATTTAATCATTCGTAAACACATATTATTTTTAGTGTTAACTTAGTTATACACGTGTTTAAATTTTGTGATATGTTGGCTTAATATTTTACTATTTTAGGTTTTTAAAATAAGTAGATTCGTAAAGAAACCCTAAACAACCCAAACAAAAACCAAATCAAACCAAACCGAATGTTCGGTTTGGTTCCATATCATGATTGGTTTGGGTATGGTTCCAATAATGCGGAACCAAAGTACATAGGTTTTGATTTAGGTTTCGATATGGAACTGAATCAAACCTACCCATACCCTTCGCTGCCCTCACCATGTCTTCCTCCGACACCGCAAACTCTTCCACTAATATTACAAAAATCTCCTTTGCCCAAAATCCTCTTACTCATATTCAAATCCCCAACATTACCCATCTTATCACAGTCAAACTAACCGATGACAATTTTCTTTTGTGGTCCCACCAAATTAAAGCCTTTCTCTATGGGCAAGATTGTTTTCGGTTTGTTGATGATTCTTATCCTCGCCTTACCTTTGAACCAGAATGCTCCGCTTGGCTAACTCTGGTCAATATCATCTTCGCTACTCTTTCTGAATCTCTAGTGGCCATTGTGATTGGATGCTGAACCTCTGCCCAACTTTGGGCCATTATTAAGAGTCACTTCTCTCCGAAGTCAGTTGCTAATGCCTCTCTCTATCGAAAAAGCCTCACACGCCTCATTCGCTGCACCTGCTCCATAACGGGCTACTTTCAGGAAGTTAAGTCCATTGATGCTCTTGCTACTATTGGTCAACTAGTCTCTAGCACAGATTTTATCAACTCTGTTCTGAACAGTTTGGACTTTGAGTTCGAGATTCTTGTCACTGGCATTGAGAGCTTTGACACTCTCCCTGAAACTATGAGGCCGACCACAAGTTCACTCCCATCACCACACCTGTTGCCCTCCTAGCCTCTCAACATGCCCTTCCTTGTCATACTACCTATCTGAACAACTACTGTCAGAAAGGACACAACGGATCCTAAACCGCTCCTATACCAACAACGCGCGTTACTCTCAGCCTGACATTCTTGGATCTCATCCTACACAACAACCCATGGCCAAATGCTAACTCTGCTCTGGCTTTGGTCACTCAACCCGCGCTTGCTCCCGCCTCTCCACCTTTACCCAACCATTAGTGACCTGCTTCCTCAACTCTGCTTTTGCTGCCTTTGCTGGACTTCAGATAGCCCAACCTCCACAGCCCTCCTATGACCATAGCTGGTATCCTATCCTGACACTGGAGCCTCCACCCACATGATCGACAATTTTGTGCTCCTTCAGCAGCATCATCCTTATTTTGAACCAGACATCGTTCAGCTTGAAAATGGTGATCATCTCCCCATCATTTATACAGGTAACATGGCAGTTCTTCATGGTTCTTTCTCTTTTCATCTTAACAATGTCTATGTTGCTCCTTCCATGTGCAAGAATCTATTATCTATTGCTCAATTCTATAAAGATAATAAAGTTCTATTTCCTTTGATACCCATCATTTCTATATCTTTAATCTCACTACTAGGTCTCTTCTTAATCGGGCCAATGTAAGGATGGTCTCTACAAGCATCCTGCTCTTCTATCTCGTGTTCAATCTTTTTCTGCCTCTCACAGTTTGGTATCACAGTCTTGGCCATTCCTTTGCCAAAGTTATCTCTTATATAGACTCGCATAAATTTTTATCTCCTACTTGTAAGACTAGTTCTTCCTTTTGTCGAGAGTGTGCCGTAAGAAAATCCAAACACCTCCCTTTTTTCCAATCAAATGAAATAAATAGTGTTGCTCTAAAAATACATTCTGATGTTTGACAATCTTCTAAATCTCTGTATCTGGTTACAAATACTATGTGTTTTTTACTGACGATTATACTCGTTTTTCCTGGTTATATTTTATGAAATGTAAATCAGAAGTTCTTATGCACTTTAAGAATTTTGTCACCTACACAGACACAATTGCCCGTTTCCGTCGAATAATTTCGAAGTGATGGCGGGGGACTTTTCAGGAATTTTGCTTGTCCATCGGCATTTACTGCCGTCTTTCTTACCCTTACACAATCGCACAGAATGGTCTTGCCGAACGAAAGCATCGTCACATTGGGGATATATCCTGCACTCTCCTTTCTACTCACGTTCCCCTCTGCCACCTGTTAATCTTATCAATCATCTCCCCACTCTCGTTCTTAATTGGGCTTCCCCCTTCTTCCGTCTCTATGGGCGTTCCCCCTTGTACTCCGACCTATGTGTTTTCGGTTGTGCCTGTTATTCGCATTTGGGTGCTTATATCACTAATAAATTATTGCCAAGAACTGTCGAATGTGTGTTTTTATGTTACAACTCACTACACAGAGGATATCGCTGTTTGGATCGCTTGACAGACCGTGTCTACATATCCCGTCATGTTTTTTTCAATAAATTTTTTCTTTCTCTATTGCTACTCCCACCTCCATCCTTCTCCTTGGATATCCGTACCCTTTATCCCTCCTGTCCCTTCCACACCTCCACCCTCCTTCCCCTCCATCCACTCCTCGACCTTCTCCTCACGAACCCTATCCTTTACACTATCACCGTCGCTCCGCCCAACCACCTCAAGTATTTTTTCCCTCCTTCCAACACTCCAGACATGCCCTCCGCATTTGGTCCCACCCGACATCCCATGATCACCGGACAGCAAGTCGGTACCCATAAGCTCCTCCATCGAACAAATGGCACTATCAGATATCCTCTTCTCAAAGCTCTACTGGCTCACCTACTGTCCTCTACCTCCGAACCCACATGCTATTCGCAAGCCTCCCGCATTCCTGAATGGTGTCAGACCATGACTACGAAGTTCAATGCCTTACTCAAGAACTCTACTTGGGTTCTTGTACCTTCATATTCTTAACATGTAGTTGGCTGTTAATGGGTGTTTAAGCTAAATTATCGTGCTGATGGTACCATTGAGCGTCACAAGGCTCGCCTGGTTGTAAAGAGTTTTCACCAACATGCCGGTATTGATTTCGAGAAAACATTCGGCCCGGTCATCAAGTCCACTATAGTTCGCACAGTTCTCAGCCTTGCTATCTCACATGACTGGTATTTTCGTCAACTTGATGTGAAAGATACCTTTCTCTATTGGAACTTTGACGAGACTGTCTACATGAGTCAATCTTCTGGCTTCACTGATTTTGCACATCCTGATCATGTCCACCTTCTCAAAAAGGCCATCTATGGCCTTAAACAAGCCCCCCGCGCCTCGTTCTAGCGGCTCAATAGTTTTCTTTCTCCTGTATGGGTTCGCTCAAAGTCGTCCCAATCACTCTCAGTTCATCTACAAATTCGAGTATGCGATTCTTTATCTTCTACTATATATGGATGATATCATTCTTACTAGCAACACCCCACACCTCCTCACTTCCTTAATTGCCACTTTGGGCAAGGAATTTGAGCTAATTGACCTCGACCCTCTCACTCACTTCCTTGGCCTTGAAGCCACCTTCCCCCATAACTGCCTTCACCTCTCCCAAAGCAAATACACTATCGACCTTCTCCACCGCTTCAACATGAATGACTGCAAGCCTTGCTCTACACCCGTCTGTGCCAAAATCCAGCTCTTAGTGAACGCCGATGACCTAATTTCTGATCCCACCGAGTATTGCCAGTTAGTCGGCTCCCTTCAGTACCTCACATTCACTCACCCTGAAATAGCTTATGCTGCCCATTAGGTGGCTCGATTCATGAGTTAATCCCGTCACCCTCACTTCATACTCGCCAAGAGAATCTTTCACTATCTCAAAGGTTCTCCTGATCATGGTTTCCTCTTCTGCCCTTCCTCTAACCCTTTTATTATCACAGCTACTCCGATGCTAATTGGGCTGGGTGCCTTGACTCCCGCCGATCCACTATTGGCTTCTGCGTCTTCTTGGGTTCCAACCTTATCTCTTGTACTGCCAAGAAGCAACCCATTGTTTCCCGCTCTAGTGTCGAAGTTGAGTACCGCGGTCCGCTCCATAGCCCATGTCTGTGCTGAAATGACTTGGATTTCCTGTCTCCTTACCGAGCTTGCAGTTCCCTCCCCCAATCCTATCACCCTCTACCGTGATAATCTCAGCACCACCTACATGGCCTCCAACCCTGCTTTTCATCCCCGCACCAAATACATTGATGTGGACTATCACTTTATTCGAGAACATCTCCTGGCTAGCTCTCATCGAGTTCACTTTATCCCTTTTTCGGATCAACTTGCTGATATTTTTACCAAAGGGCTACAGAAGCATCGTTTCACTCTGCTAAGGTACAACTTCGTCTCTTCAAAATAGGCGAGTTTGCAAGGGAGCGTTAAAAGTCCTTGAAACATGTTTTTTAAAACATGCTCCTTGAAACTTACCATACTTTATGAAAATTAATGGTATAATTATTTTAATATCTTAAGCTTAATTTTAGGCATAAATCATGCTTATATGTTCCCATTATATGCATTGTAAGAGCTATATATACAGGCCTCCAATTGGAGAAGAATGACAAGGAAATTCAATTCTCTTCACGACTCTCGCCGACGAGCTCAACGAGTGAAAGAAGCCACCTGGTAAAAGTTGCAGGGAAGAATGTAAACATAATTGAAAAACGTTAATTATTCTATGAGGCATAAACATTAATCTAGAATCAAGTCGCAACTAGTTATGCACGTTAATTAGGATCTTTATTCTCATATATGTTCACATCTGAATTTTGCCTATTCTAAGGGATCATAAGGAAGCGTACCTTGGCACATAACGCTTCCTGTCTTGATCTCGAACTTAGCTTTGTTTTCTAGAATTAGCCCTGAATTCGGGACTGATTTTGAACCCTCGAAAATGTGTTAAAAATGGAGAACCGAGTTTTCTCCCTCTCGCCCTTCAAATTTGGTGAGTTGCCAAAAGGTGTAGAACGATGGAGAGACTACAACTATTTAAAGGTAGAGATAGGACCCAAGAGTCTCCTCATTAACTTTTATTTTGCTTAGCCATAAAAGCAAACTCTTGAAATATCCCAGCATAAAACCTTTCATTATTCTAATAAAGTCTTTAAATTCGGATTGTATAGGACCACATAATTGTAGATTTAATTTGAATTTCGAAATTAAGAATTAAATTCTAACATTCTCCCACTTGGTCCAAATATCAATCTAATGATTTATCGAGTAGGATGAGACCGGTATATACATTGGAATAATTCTAGATCATGATTTTAACACCTTATTGGAACAAATCACTACTGCGAGTCATGACGATTGTACACTAATTCAAGAGCATGTTCCTTTCCATGTATCACAACATCAATGCCTTATTTAGTAAGTCCTATAAATTGGCTTTTCTTTAATGGTCATGTAACCAATATTGCAAGGCATAAATATGAATATTCAGAAAACAATTTTGTTGATATCATAACATAGTGTCTTTGCATAGCAAGCACTAAGAAATCCACAATCATAATCTACACATTATGCTCAAGACCCATCGTTTCAACATGTTGGGCCGCTGTTCCCATGCCTTATATCTTTCTCTAGAATACTATTTAAAAAATCGTCATTACGGTTACCGATCATTAACAAACACCTAGCGAATCCCAAAAATCCTAAATCAAGAGGGTTTTCTAGCTTTGTTTTAGCTTAAGATAGTGATAGTTGCACCAAATAACAAATGAAAAATACGATAAAGGACTAGAAAGGTGGTTTTTTGACTGTTTGTTTAGGAAGAGAATGCCAAGAAAATCTTACTTGTGTATGCAAGAAAATTTCACAAAAAAGAAAACTAGGAAAGAATTAAATGGCGAAGGGTGCAAAGCATGGCATAGTTAAGTCCTGAGGCCCCGTTTGGTACGTGGTAAAGTTGGGTGGAATTTGATTCTTTTTTAAGTGTAAGATTACTGCGTTTGATACGACGTTAAGTTGCATGGGAATGTGAGCGCCAATGGAATCAGATTACCTCTTCTGTGGGAAAGTGGGCGGAATCAAAATCCATCCAGTATAGGTGGGATTCTTACTTTCCCATGATAATCCTTACAAATAAATAATTTTTGTGAAGACAAAAATGCCCTTAAAAATATTAAATTATAAAAACTACCTATAAAATCTAAATACTTATTTTGTGAAAGACAATTTTGTTACATCAGTTTGTCTCAAATTTACAGTCGAACAAATTTTATTTAGGTATTTTTTTTACTCATGTAATAATTATTTGAGTAACGTACAATATAATACACACATATCTATAATAAATTATTATATTTATTAAATATTGGAAAAACTATATATTTAAAAAAAGTATATTTCAGTTGATACATTTATAAATTGTGAACCGTAATATTGTGTATATACACGTGTGTGTGCGTGTGTGTATATATATATATATATATATATATATATATTTCGATATGATTGCTAAATGGTCTTATTGGTATCTATTGTACATTCCCAGGTCACTTTCCTTGTATGAACCAAACACAAAATTTTGATTCCCAATAGGAATCCATTGTTTAAACAAACAGAACGAAAGGATTTGGAATCCTGGTAAAAGTTTCTTGGTAATCACATTTCTGGTAATCACAATCCATCCAAAATTTTATTGCCAATCAAACGGGGCCTGAGCGCTTAATCGGAAGAAACCCGAGAGAAATTACTAAAGATTCAAAAATCTTGAAGGTTGTCTATGGCGGTGGAAGCAAGGAAGGCCGAAATTACGAGAGAAAATTGTAGAACTCTAAAGAAGAGGAGAGAGTTCTAGATGGAAAAGTGAAAATCTGGATTACCTAAATCCGGAGTGTTTAATCGGAAGAAATCTGGGAGAAATTGGTGGATAATCAAAGATCTTGAAGGTTGTCCCTGGTGGCGCAAGCAAGGAAGGCCAATGGCCTTACTTTTTCTCGAGAGTCCTTTTTCTGGACCGGGCCCATTTTTAGACCATCTCCTGAAACACCTGCTTACCCTGCATGTGCTTTCGGGGACACCATGAACATAGATACTTCTTGCCAATGACTATACTAAAATGGTCTTGCCCATTTGTTCCTAATCGTATTGCAAAGTCTCCCAAACACAACCAACAGTTCATATCAAATGTAGAATCATGAGATAATATCATAGAACTCTGGAGAAGATAAAGAGTTTTTTGAGGGAAAAGTGAAAATAGAAAAAAGGGTACAACCTCTGTTTGGTGCTTGAATCACCGAGGAAGGGAGAATATGTCAATCAAGGAACTGCCATAATGATGGGCTGCTCCCATCATGGTAAGACCCTCCATTGGCAGGCTGAGAAGACTGAGTCGGAATTCATCTACTACGAAGGCAGCTAAAGCTAACGGCAGTCGGGCATGCCAATTATGGGTTGGTTCAATTGATTGGATCGGGTTTAGGTTGGGCGACCCATTTGTATCATTCTATAAAACTGATACAAGAACTCTTTGAATACATTAGGAATTGGTAAATGAATGAATAACATTATGAGGGAGAGATAATTAATAGTTTGAAGCCTTTATTGAGGGAGGTAGTCATTCATGACTTGCGCCTGACCTGAATTGCCACCCCTGGTTAGAGCGATAAAGCTATATTGTATATTGAGAGCGCATATTGAGACAGAGAGAGGTCTCGAGTGTGAGAGAGAGAGAGAGAGAGAGAGAGAGAGAGAGAGAGAGGTCTCGAGTTATTCCTGACCCGTGCCTTACCTGAATTGCCACCCTTGGCTAGAGCGATAAAGCTATATTGTATTTTGAGAGCGCTTGTTGAAAGAGGAAATGGAGAGACATGTAACCATGGCAGTTCCTGATGCAGTGCTTTGTCAATAGTGCTATTCACCAGGGACTCATGCTTTGCTCAAGGGTCTGAACTAATATGTAAATTCCTTTTGCTGATTTATTGGTGAGATGTTCTTTTTCTAAAATCTATCATCAATACTGCAAAACTTGATTCAAAAGTATTGTACTTTTTTCCGCGTATTATTTCAGAGTCAAGATCACCTTCTTATTAGTGCTCATGATTTCAATCACCTTGCAGTACTTAATAGTTATTCATTTGCCTCGTGCTAACACAGGTATAGGAATCTTATTGAGAGAGCTCTACAAGCTAGACTCGTCTATGGAAGCCCTCACATGAACCGAGCTGTTAGTTTTGAGTACATGAATCGCCAGTTGGTGTGGAATGAATTCTCGGTAACTTTCATTCCTTATTTATGACTTTTAGCAATTGAATGGGAACTAATTACGAGCTCGAGCTGCAATGTTTGTAGGCCTTCTTGTAGCTTCAATAAAGTTGCGGCCATTGTGGAATAACGTATATTCTCAACTGTTATGATGTTCAGGAAATGCTGTTGTTGCTTCTTCCACTTCTCAATTCATCATCAATTAAAAGTCTTCTTCGTCCATTCTCAAAGGATAAATCTTCAAGTTCTGCAGGGGACGAAACTCTATGCCCCATCTGCCAGGCTAATCCAAGCATTCCTTTTTTAGCTCTGCCTTGTGAGCACAGGTACATGAGTTTGAAAGATTAATTAGTGTTTTATACCTGCTCAAGACACAATTGCAATTTTAGTTTAACTTGCCCCTAAAATAACTTGAATAACATTTCACTGTCCTAAATTCTATTTCATGAATGTTTTAATCTATCTTGACATGTGCAACCTAAACATGAACCATCTGTTCTTATTTATTTTGAATTACCTTGTCCGTGGCTTGATTTTTATTTTATGTTTATATTCATGTCATTTTTATTTGCTGGCAGATACTGTTATTACTGTCTTCGAACACGGTGCTCAGCTGCTCCATCATTCCGGTGCTCCAGATGTAATGAACCGGTTATTGCTATGCAACGGCATGGAGGTTCAGTTGATAATTTTAGTCAAAAACAATAGTTTATCCAATAGGAGATCGAAATAAGAAAATAGGGAAGTACAGTTACAACCGTGTATAAAAAGTTGCCCCAAGGTGGCAATTACTATTTATTTGAGGAATCAGGATTCCTTGATATGCATTTGTTTCTCTTCATTGAGTGCATTTATTCTCTGCGACTTTGTATCTATATCTTCTTTAATTTTCTCATTTTTTTTTAATAATTTTTTTGATTCCTCAACTACAATTGAAATATTTAAGAACGAGGAATCTCTAGTAATTATATTGTTTTATTTAAATACTTCTATCGTTTAGGAGTGCAAGTCACCATCTTCTACATATTTAGATTTGATGGATGGTCTTGTCCTTCGAAGGACGTGCACGTCTTGAAACTCGTGTGGGTAATGCAGTACTTGGCTGGGTGTACAAGTTGGGCATTACAAAGTGAATTTTTATTTATTCGGATTTACTACTTTTCTATAAAGGAGAGGAATTTTTCTTTAGATTTTTTTGGTTTTTTTTCCCACTTAAATACCTCCATAATTGGCCCTTTTTGACTTCTGTATTTTTTTTTTTTTTTTATTAATAGAGTTTGGTTTAGTACTTTTTTCGCTAGACAACCATCGGTCTTAGCAGTCACATGCCTTTGCATGGCTTAATAATTAATAAATTATTCTAAAAGGTTTAAAAGAACAAAAAAATAAGAAAAATGAAAAAATACAAGAAAAAAACCAGAAATTAAAAAAAAAAAACAACAAAAAAATTCTAATTGCTTTGTTTTAATTTTTGATTGAATAATTGGTCAAGAATGTTGTGTGGTGTTAAATGCATTGAGTTATAACATATCCTCTATTCGATCAAGCTTAAGAATTTTAAGACGTTCAAGCTTTGAATTTCATTCTCAAGAGTATATGGGCATAAACGAAAACAAGATACAATATTACATGCAAAAGTTCATACATTAATTTAGCGTATGGCCCAACTAACCTACAAGCACATAATCAATAATTGTATCAGAAAAAATAGAAAAAGGGGATTAAGGAACAACAAAAGGAATATGATGAGCCGAGAAACAAGATAAGCTTTCTAAGAGTCCTAGGTGCATCAGGGAAAAAAGTTATGATTCTTTTTTTTAAATTTTTTTAATTTATCTCCAAATCTATCATTTTCATACTATCCTTCCTAAAGCACAAATGACTCACACATGGTGTCTCGGGTTTAAGTCCGACCATTGGTTGGTTTTCGAACACCTTTGCTTCAAATAGGAGGAACAACATGATTTTTGTTTTCAAATATTGATTTTTGTTTTTAAAAATAGGAGGAACACTATTCTTCTCCTTCAAATGCTTCACACTGCCACATTTCCTAAGGTTTGAACACTTTTGGAAATAGACTCAAATAAAGGGTGATCCATTTGATGATAAAGCTTTGATATACAAAGTTTTTCCTCCAGGATATTTATTTTTTGTTGTAATCCAAGTCTTTACCATTTTAAAAGGGTGACATTGGGTTCATCACAAATTTGAAACTCTCTATTCAAATTGTCCAAAGAGATGGTCATCATCTATCTCCTTTCTCAAGGTGGACACACATTCATCTTCAACCATATGTAACTTCTTATTTTCTACAAGTTCATTTAGAAATTCTAAGAAGTCATTAAAGCATAAGTCACGAGCTTTAAGTCTAGGGTAAAGAGAATATCCACGAGCTTTATTTCCTTTTAGGAACAAATAAAACAATCTAGGTCTAGATAATAAAATGTTTTACAAATTAGACTAAACCAAATTTTATTTTCAATGTTAGGTGATTAATCCAAATGCAAAATAGGTAAAGCAACCACAAAATATTAAGTTATACGAGAAAAAATCGACAACGGGAAAAAGACTTTGGTCCAAAATGAATGATAAATACAAATTACAAGAACACAATGCTAGGGGTGGCAATTCGGGTCAACGGGCCGTGTTTTGGCACGACACGACACGACACGACAAGATTTTTTCTAACACGAACACGACACGACACGACTTCGTGTTTTTTTTAGCTGACACGAACACGACCCGAATAAAAAATAACACGACATGACACGACACGACAACCCTAATTTCTTAAATTTTAGGCTTAAAAAACACGATAACACGATAACACGACACGACACGACTCATAATTAAGGCACGAACACGACACGACACGACTTCGTGTCTAAAAAACACGACACGAACACGAAACATCGTGTCAATTTCGGGTCAATTTCGTGTCGTTTCGTGTCGTTTTTTCGTGTCATTTCTAAAATTGCCACCCCTACACAATGCTCTAACTGACTATCAACTCTTTTGCATCATAACTTCCATGGAAGGCTCGAACATCTGGAGTACATGACACAATTGCGACCGGTTTCGACCCCGACCAATGTCTTCAAATCTTTACCACGAAATCAAAATATCCTTTTTGAAGTTGAAGATAAACTTTTGTGAGAATCCAAATTCTTGGATGCTACTTTTTAGGATGTGAGATATCTTAAATGTCTTGAAATTATTGAAAAATACTTTGTCTTATTTAAACCTCACAATGTATTTTGGAGATATTCATATAAGTCTCTTAAGAACAAAGATATATTATTCAAGAATAAATGTGTAAGTGTTTTAAGCTTCAACAAGACTTATGATCAAAATTTGAAAATTAACATCTAAAAATGCAAATAGATAGGCAACAAATAAAACTATTGTTTTATTTTTTAGAGTGTCTCAAAAACTTCTTTCTTTTTAAAAGTCATCTTGATCAAATGTATTTTTCACTATAAGATAATTTCTCAACAGTTTTTCTCTCCAAATTTTTTCACAAATAATGATAATGAGGTTACTCTCTCCATATATATGAAGTTCTCCATATGTGTGGTGAACCATAAGCATCACAAGTGGGGAGGGTGAACTCATCACAAAAATCTCACACTCAAATGTTTAAACAAGAAATATATGGCTGCCAGAAAGTCTTTTATGTATTCTCAAAAGAAAAGTGAAAGACCTTTTAAAAGATCTACTTTTCAAACAGACTTCGAAACCCGCGAAGCAATGTTGCGAACACGATATTTTCCTTCGCCTATGCCAAACCTGCCGTAAGGAGGGAGGTCGCGTAGTACATGTTCAAATTCTGAAAAAAAATCTCTAGCTATGTCTGCGACTAATGAAATCCGTTCGCTAACATGAGGAGTTTCTTCGCCGATGTGACCAAGTCGCGAGCATCCCCAGAACTTTTGGTAAGGGCAGAAAATCTATATAATTTTTTAAACCTTAATAAAATATACATATGATATATTTATGTAATGTTCCTTTTGAAAATATTTTTTAGAACCTATGCTTACATACTTAAATAACTAATACCAAACACCATATCAAAGCACACAAAATAATTTTCCAATTATGAAAAAATAATTTTGAGTATGACAAAACTGCAAGTCTACTAAGTCCATTTACCTCAACCTAAGTAGTTTTCCAATGAGTGTGATCATGTACGATGCCAAGGTTGTATTTGATGAAGCTTTCTAGTGAATGTGACTTTATATGATGCTTTGCCTCAAAGGACAAAAGACTCAAAGTATATTTTGTAAAACATAATACGACAATGCAATTTTTCACAGGCACAATAGCATATACATATTCTTACATAACCTACAGATCGTAAAAGTCTCTCGTATGACATCTTCCCATGAGCTTCGTACGTGGAAGTTTTGTATTTTGTACAATGATCTCATATGCACGAGCATCGTACGAGGGAACTCTATAGTTCGTACTATGAACTCATATGTAGTACTCATTGTATTATAGATAAACAAAGATAAAAAATTCTTAAACCCTCTTACGAAGACATTTTTTGAACGAGAGACCAAGAAAAATATTTTTTAAATAAAAATAAAATTCTTGATTTGTGTTATTTAATGAAGTTAAAAATCACTTTAAAAGGAATAAAAAATCCTTTCCAATTTTATCTGAATAAAAACGAAACACAAATGTGTTTCACACACTTACCAACTATACATTTCTCATGATATTCGAGTTGACAAATGGAAACTCTTATTGTCGATGATCTAGATGAATATTTTGATATTCAATCTTTTCCAACATAGACCGAAACACTTTAGACCTATGTTTTGCCCCAAAACTAGAATTATGTCAATCAGAAGGATGTCCGTATAAATCCGTCATTTGACTATTCAAAGACAAAACCAATCGACGCAAAAAGTGGAAAATATCGAGAAACTAACGAATCAAAAATGAAATCTATCATATTTGCTAGACCTGTCAATGGGTCGTGTCGAGTCGTGTTCGTGTCGTTTTTTATCGTGTTCGGGTCTTATTGGGTTCGTGTCTAAACGGGTGACTTTTTTATCGTGTGAAAAAATCATACCCAAACCCAACCCGTTATGTTATCGTGTCGTGTCGTGTTCACTCGTTAATACCCATTAAGATAATGAATTATTTTTAATTGTATAGAAGTTGATATATCTCATTTTTGAATCCAAATAGACCCATTAATTCATTGACGTTACTAAATCTATCATTTAGTAACATTCATTACGATTAAATTAACATTATATTACATATATTATTTATAAGTTCCAAAATTATATCTTATTTACTTAAATTAATGGGTCATAACGGGGTTTATCGGGTATTAACGGGTTAAGGGGGTCAACCCTAACCCGACCCGTTAACTATCGTGTCTTATCGGGTTGACACTAATAGGACCCGAACCCATTAAGGGTCCACCCATTAACTTATAACTTCGTGTCGGTTCGTGTCGTGTTATCGTGTCGTGCCTCATTTTGCCAGGTCTAATATTTGCCTAGAAAATGTGACCGGCGATATGAGAAGAGACTTATGATTCATCTCGAACTTTTTGAATCCTATCCAAACAATGGTGCAACAAAAAATGGAATACATGGGTACCCCCTCTAAATCCTACAACCACTCAACAAACCCCGTGAACACCCAAAATATACAAGAGAAATATTCTAGAGCAATATTCATGACAATAATGATATTTGTAAGGAGTGATTCTAGAAAAATCATCAAATTGTACACAAAATAAAAATTTGATTATATGTCAAACAAGTATTAGTTAATGTCAGAAGTGCAAACCCACAAATACAAAAGCATCAATCAATACTCATGTAATACATAGTTTGAATTTTGTATATAATTTTAAGGATCTTCGTTGAATTATTCGAATGTAAAAGTACGGAAAGAAGTAAAATTTGAGAAAGTAGATATCCGAAGCTATCATCAATAGTCACATAAAAAATCTGAAGTACATGCCCGAAAGTTAAGAGTATGAGAGAGAATATATAAAATAAATACATTGATAAATAAATCTTCGTGTCTGTCTCTCATCTCGGCTCGGTCACCCGTGTCAATGTCATACTCAGCATCACCATCCAATGCATTATCTCCTCGAGATGACCCACCACCATCAATATCCCTACGTCTCACATCTAACGCATCCACTCCTCATGTCATAACTACTGCTGGAGAATAGTGGTAGTGCGTGTCTGCAGTGACACCACATCCCTAAACTCTCGAATACTAACGTCATTATTTTCATCTTCGGTTTATGATTTCTTACCCGCATACTTCTCTAGGCGCTAAGAGCATAATCTTCTTCAACTCTGCAAAAACAGGTTGCGATGGCTTAGAGTAAGGCTAACAAGGGGTTTCTATGGGTTGACAATAAAATTTTTCGACCCATGGGAATTTTATTGGACATAGTTTAGAAAGTAAAACCATAAGAACAAGATCTAGTGTTTGTATCTCTGTCGATCTTGTAGGTGATGCAAAGTGGGGGACAAATTCTATAAAGAATATGTTCTTGTTGTTTCCCCACCTTTAATCCATGCTTAGATGTGAAGAACACCCTATATCTTAGCATATGATCCACCTAAATCAAGCAAGTGTGTGGGAAATTATGGAATTGAAAACTTGGTGAAATAAGATATAAATCACTTTCTTTCTCCTCACTAAAAATTCAACCATTTTATATTTAGTTTGATTAGCTAACTTTTGTGTCAAAGTATTTGAGTCATGTACTAAGTCGAGCCCAAAAGATTGATTCACTTTTTAGACTATGTGTGTGAGAGTTTCGTTCTATTACCTATGGGCATTGAGCTTACAAGATTTTGTGACTTCTCTACATTCAAGACTTCCGTTGCTGATTTATCAAAGCGTATCCTTTTGCATAATGTTTTAATTTGCTTATAATTTGGCTATGAACACAGTCGTGTACTTTGAAATGAATTAAAATCTTTCTTAAAGTATTTTTAAGTTTCGTTAGAGTTTGTGTATACTTTTCAATGTGTTTTGCATTTTAAAGGCATTCTTAACTAAAATGTTTTTATTGCTTTAAACTATTTGCAGTGTGAAATCACCCCTGTAGACGGAGCATGGTTTTTTGGGCTTAAGGAATTTGATGCCTAAAAACGTGCGCACGAAATTAAATTGCCACTATGCACACGACCGTGTGTGTTTTTGAGTCATTGTTTTCTCTGCCTAAAATCGAGCGCACAATGCCTCTTTACACTCGTGCGCACAATAGAGCTAACATTTCGAAATATCTATAAATAGACCTTGTTTTCCTCTCAAAGTTATAACACTTTTTTCTTATTTCAAATAGACTTATTTAATGGACTTTTTTGTGTTTGAGAGTATCTCTTTGCTTCTCCATTTCTAAATCAAGTGTTCATATTCAAATTGAGAGATTATTAGATATCAACCTAAATCTAAACTTGAGAGGTGATTTGAGAGATTTAAATCCACAATATACATGATTTACGTATAATAAAAATATCATTCCATATGATCTATAATCCAACATATCAAAGGAGGTGTTTGATCTAGTGAAGTGTTCAAGCATGGTGTGGACCAAGGATGAAGAATGCGACATCCATATTCGATAAATGGAGTTTTTATTGGATTTTTTATTGGAAGGGGGAGAGTCACAACGTTCATAGGTAGTTTCTTGTGAGAGCACAAGAGAGAATTATCTTCTTGCATTGTATAAATGAACTTTTTAAATCTAATAAGAAACTATGTCACAATGAGGTTTTTTACCCATAGGTTGGGATTTTTTCTCATGAAATTGGTGTTGTGTGATTGCTTTGTGGTTTGATTGTTTGTATGTGATTGTTTTCATCTTAGTTAAATTAGATCTAATTGTTATAATTGAAAATGACTTAGATCTAGGTTGCTAATTGATGTGTGAATTTTAAAATTGGGCAAAATTACTTTAAAACTTATTCACCCCCTCTAGGTTTGCATCTTGTATATACACAATTTACATCCTCAATTGGAATAAGAAGACAATTACTAATTTTAGGGCTTAACATCCTGAGTTGATTCTTATTTGTAATTGCGTGTTTGTTTAATTGCGTATTTACATGGAGATTTCATATTTTTATGCTTTGGGAGTTAGTTTGGACAATATGCATTCATCATCACATTATTCTATAGTTAAGAACACTTCACGTGCATCTAGTGAGTCCAGCAATGAAATTGTAAATAATGAAAATGAAATGAATGATAAGGAGGAGATGAATGAAATCAGTTATGCTTATAACAAGTTTCATGAATCGTTGAAATTGAAGAAAACAAACATCAAGATGGGAAATAAGATAACAGTTTTTGAAGAAGAAAGTTCTTTATTGAAAGATAAATATGAAATGATTTTTCAACTCAAAGTTGAGTTAAAGCATGTGAATGATCAAAACTCTTCTCTAGGAATTGAGATATTTGATCTCATTGAAACGAATAGAAAACTTGATAAAGAGTGTGAGATAATTAAAATCAAAGAAAAATAATTTACAAAAAAGAAGTTATTTCTTTGAAGAGTGATTGTCTAATTCTATAAAAGTCAAACTTAATTTGGAGGATAGGTCCGATAAAATGAGCAAGATGTTAATGAGAAGTTCATGATGCAAAACGGAAAGAAAGAATTAGGCTTGACTCATTTAATGCTTATTCAAATGAATTTATTACTTTTGTACATGAATAGTCAAATGTTGTTGAATAATAGAGTTATACTCAAGTTAATGAATTTTTTTTTCTTCAAACAGTGTCAAAGAAGGATAACCTGAGAATAATGTTTTGTTTATCAAGAATGCAAAAGTAAATGTAGTAAAAGTTGAAAAGATCAAGTCAAAAGGCCTAAATTTTTTCAAAGACCTCAAATGCAAGAGATTCAAAAGAAAGTTATATACAAACTGAATCCTCACTCTAGGCAACATGTATATCATTTGAGAAGAGAAAATGTTTTTTAAAACCAAAGACAACAAAGATTTTTTCAAAAGAAACATGAAATTTTCTCAAAAGCCTTTTCAAACTTAAAAATTCTCCGATTGTTTCATGAGAGACAATTGTGACATTTTTGTTACAAACTTAAAAAAGAGAAGAAATATTCATACCATAGATTCTCAAGGAAAAATGAGTTTCAAGGGCGAACACAAGACTTGAAAATGAACTTAAAGTGAGTGAGTTGAGAAAAGGTTCTCAAGGTAAACCTAAATAGATTAGGAAGGAGAATCATAATTGTTGTGTTGTCATCGCTGATCTGAAAAATTCAAACTTTATTAATTGATATTTTGATAGTGGTTGCTAGCGATATGTGATAGGTGAGAAGTCATTTTTCACTTCACTAAAGGATTACAATGGTAGTTTAGTCACTTTTGGAAATGGGAATAAATCTAGTGTGAGTGGTAGATGTGTATTGAAAGTTTTAGTGAGCACTACACTTGAGAATATACTTTATATTGAAGGGCTTATTGTTAATATCATTAACATAAGTCAACTTTATGATGATAGTCACCTTGTGACTTTTTCAAAGGGTGAGTACTTAGTGATAAAGGAAGATTATGGAGATTTGATGTTAGGAGTTAGGACGGATGAGAATTATTACGTTCTTATGAGTGAACTCAAATTTGTGTGACAAAATGCTAAAGTGGAGTCCATTGACTTATGGCACCAAAGGCTAGGATTCCTAGGTTAGGAAAATACGGGAGAAAGGTTTGTGGGATTTTTCAAAAAGGAAAACAAATCAAGAGTTACCATAAAATGTTGAGTGATATTACTACCTCTAGACCTCTAGAGTTAGTACATGTTGATTTGATGGGTCCTAAACAACAAATATTATAAGAGGAAAGATATATTTTTTTGTGATGTTTGATGATTTTTGTAGATTCACATTTGTGGGGTTTATGAGAGAGAAACTTGATTCATTTGAGATCATTATTTTGGTTCACAATTTCAAAATGAATAATCACATCATTTTGTTAACTTAGGAGTGATCGTAGTTCTGAGTTTATTATTCAAAGGTTGAGAAATATTTTGATGCAGTTAGAATAAAATATTTTAGGAGTTGTTGAGAGGAAAAACCTGAACATTACAAGAAATGGAAAGGTGCATGCTAGGAGTTAAAAACTTACCTAAAAAGTTTTGGTCTAAGTTTTGAAAATGACTTGTGATACATTTAATAGGGTTTTTTCTTAGACCCTTCACCAAAAAGACTTCATATGAGCTTTGTAAAGGAAAAAATCTTACTATTAAGTACTTCAAAGTGTTAGGTAGTAAGTGATACATTCTTAGAGATATGGAGCATTGGCCAAGTTTGATTTGAGAAGCAAGGAAGGGATATTTCTTGGTTATTTATAAAATATCTGAGCATATCATGTTTATAATATGGAAATAAAAAAAGTGATAGAGATATTCAATGTGATTGTTGATGATGATGTCTCATGTGTTATCGCTTTAAATGATGAAGTTGAGGGAGAGGATTTAGATCCTTAGATTGTTAAGATTAAGAATATTAATGTAGGAGAGTATAGTTCTTTTGGGATAAACATTGAGGGAACTTCTTCTCGAAATGAGACTTAATGTGAGATAGATAAATGACTTACTATTTGGTTTCAAAGAAAGAATACATAATCTATAATCATAGGAAATATTGAGAATGGTGTGAAAATAAGAGATCAAATTTTAGATGAACTTGATTTTAAATACTTCACATCTCAAATTGAACCTAAAAACGTGAAATAAGCTTTAAAAGATGAACATTGGATTGAATAAATGCAAGAAGAATTAAATCAATTGGAAAGATTAAGAGTTTAAGAATAAGTTCCTAGACCACATGATCAAAATATCATAGGTACTAAATGGGTGTACAAAAACAAGTTAGATGATAATTGTGAGAAATAAAGCAAGACTTGTAGCTTAAGGCCATTATCAAATTAAAGGTGTTGATTTTGATGAAACCTTTGCCCCCATTGCAAGATTAGAAAGTGTTAGACGTTTGTTATCCAATGCATATTTCATGAAATTAAAGTTTTATCAAATGGGTGTCAAAAGTACTTTTCTAAATGGAGTTTTAATGAATAAGTGCATATTGAACAATTTAAGGGGTTTAAAAATCCTAAATTTCTCAATCATGTGTTGAGGCTCCATAAAGACTTATGGTCTCAAACAAGCTCCTAGAGCTTGTATGAGAGGTTGATCACCTATCTCTTGAAAAGTGGTTTTAGGAGAGGATAAGTAGATATTAAACTTTTTGTGTGAAAATCTAAGGATCATGTCCTTCCAGATCAAATTTATGTGGATGACATTGTGTTTGGGTCAACAATTAGAAAATATGCTAATAGTTTTTGGAGGAGATGAAAAAGGAGTTTGAGATGAGCATGGCGGGTGAGTTAACAATTTTCCTTGTCTTATAAGTGAAATAAGTGAACAATGGGATTTTCATTTCCCAAGATCAGTATGCTAAGGAATTGGTCAAAATTTTTGGCGTGGAATCGACAAAACATGCTAACACACCAATAGTAATTGATTCCAAAAATATCAAAGAAGAGAATTGGAAAGATGTGGATGAGAAGTTGTATAGAATAATGATTGGTAGTTAACTTTACCTAACCACAAGTCGTCCCGATATTTCTTATAGCATAGAAATATGTGATCGATCTGAAGTGATAACTCTGAAATCATATCTACAAGCTTTTAAGAGAGTGATCTGATATGTTAGTGGTACTTAAAAGATTGGGTTGTGATATTAATATGTTATTAATGACTCACTTTATGCATATTTGGATTTTAATTATGCGGGTGATTCTGTTAATTGAAAAAGCACATCAGGTGGATGCTTCTTCTTTGGCACGTCTATAGTGTTTTGGCTTTTTAAGAAACAAAATTCAATATATTTATCCACTGCCAAATAGTTTTGCACTCAATTGCTTTGAATGAAGGAAATGGTGAATGACTATGGGTTAGATCAAGAAACAATGGATCTCTATTGCGATAACATGAGCACAATTGACATTCTAAGAACCTAGTTAAATATTCTAGGTCAAAGCATGAAAAATTAAAAATAACTTCATTAGGGATTTAGTGGAGCAAAACGTCACTAACAAAGGCTATGTCCGTATGGAGAAAAAATTAGCCGATATATTCACAAAACCTTTAGAAATGATGGATTACAACTATCAATGATATATATTCTTTATAAAGGACCAGAAATACCTCGTTTATGTATCATTGGGAAGTTCGTTAACATAAATACGATAGTAAGAAGTGGTAATACAAAAGTGTGTAAACTATAAAAATGAGTTAAAGTGGATTGTCCCACACACTAGCACTTCTGCACAATACCAAAGGGGATCCTATTATAAGAATAACTTCTAAGTTTTGTTAACTTAGAGGTTGATTAGGCTTAGTATAAATTGTGTGATTGTGTTTCGTTGGAGTGAAAATGTGCATTTTGTTATAAATATATTTTCACATTTGATTTTGATTTATTTTGTACATATTTTTTGTTGATATTTTTAAAAATTCAAAAATATTTTTTATTTTTGTGTATTTTTGAACAACAGTCATACTTAACAGTTGTATATTCTATGTGATTGTATTAAATGAAGTTTAATTGCTTATTTGATTTGCTGTTGAAGATATTGTTGAATGTGTTTTGTCGAATTAAACCTTTATCATGATAAATATTAATATATGTTTTTATTTTGATGATTTGAAAGCTTGTGTTTTAACTACACCGCATAAATTTAGAAATGATAACGATAATTTTATTTCTATAAGGATTTGTAAATTTAAGGCAAAAATTAATCATGCATGAGTTCCAATAAGTGCTCCATGGTCTACTTGTGAGATTTTGAGTGTTTATGTTTAAAAAGTTGAATATGGATCGTTTTTATATGTTGATATGGGCTACCATTATAGTGATAACAACCGATTTGAATTTAAGTATTACTTGGGTAAGTGTCATCTAAAGTGTGTGTAAAAAGTCAATCAATGAAAAAATCCCGCATGTTGAAAAGACTTACAAGATGAGTGCTTAACCAACATTCAAAACAATATAGGTCTATAGCTTTAATTTGAACAAATTAGCTATTCTAATTTGGCATTCAAAAAATCACACAACATTGTGCCAAGGGATTTTTGGTATATAAAGTCCCTCTTAAAGTTAAACTAATGATAGGATTTTATTTTTTCTATAAAATTCGCTGATGTGTCAAGAAATATAATTGTGTGATAATTTTTGTATTTTTCCATTTCTATGCAGATCCAAGCCTAAAATGATTCATTTCTTACTTTTGTTGTGTTTATAATGTAAGCTGAATGTGTTTAAATCACTCAACATATGTAGATAATTTTGATTTGACAAATCTCAAGTGATTCTACATTCTATTTCATGTGAAAATGTATGATTATCATGATTGATTGGTATTTGAGACATAATCTCGTGTTTTCTTATATAATATACTATTTCTGGTTATGTTATTAATAATTCTTTGATCTTTAAATTTTTATGTAAGAGAAATATTGATAATTGCTCATCATGGTTTTAAGTTTGGCATATTCCATTACAACTTCATCATCATGTACTTTCTAAAGAGCTTCAAGTGAAGACAAGTTAGTGACGTTTTAAAACATAAAATATTTTTTCAAAAGTTTTGAAATAAAAAATGAATTCTTCGACATATCATTAGAACGAGTTTAGGAGGGTCATTAGAACGAGGTCGTTCGATCTCTGTCGTTCAAATAAGATTCAAATGGACCATTTTCCTCCCTTCACTGGAATGTCGTTCGATCTCCTATTTCTTTTTTGTTTAAATGAGAACGGGTACTTCATTTGAATGAGATATATGTTGTTCGAATGAGTGATTTCAAATGTAATCTTTTAACCTCATCTCTTTTAGATTTTTCTCCCTATATATAGAGCTACGAGCCTACAGTTTTAATCAAGACTTTTAGAATTCTTTTTATGAGAACTCTTTTGTTTTTCAAATCCAAACCCTTTGGATGATTTGAGATCACTTTATTAAATCTAAAAGAACACATCTAGTGTTCATAACCTTGTGTAGTTGATTCTCCACTGCTGAAGTTAGGAATAAAGTTTCTTGAGGATAACCAGTGGACACTGAGGCAAGTGGAGTTGTGGAGCGTCACTAGATATGAATTGTTGTTTCTTAACAACAAGGATTAAAGACAACTACATTACTTGGTGGAGTCTAAGATTTATAAGTCTATCCATATCGTTTTCGTAATAACTAGTTGTAATAGTGTTGAAATATATGTTTTGTCTGAAAGGGATTTCTCCTCATCTCATGTCTTCTTAGTTTATGGTTTGTGAGTTTTGATTTAGTTTCAATATCTTGAATATTTAGGTTCACCTAATTAATCAAGATAAACTTTGGACTAAATAGAATTTGTCTTATGTGTGTAACCTAATATACAATTTCTACATATAACTGGAACACTCTATCGCTTATAAAATTGGGATCAGAGTTTATTTATACAAGTTACTTAGATGAATCCTGGTAGCGATATGGATACTCGTACAATAGGCCAACTTTGTTTGATGACTCAAATTATGCCTGTTAGAAATATCGAATGAGATCATCTCTAAAATTGATCGAACGAGCGCGTCTGGCTTGCTGTTGAAAGAGGGTGGACTCCTCCCACCGTGACTAATGAAAATGTCATTAGTCTCAATCCAGTCACTATTTGGACTGAAGATGACTGTAGATGGAGTAACTTTAATTCTCACGGCTTACCACATTTAAGGAAGCTTAAGATATCCTCCAGCTCACTCATCAGGGTACCAATGCTGTCAAAACTTCTAAGCTTAAAAATCTCACCACATAATTTGAGACTATTGACATGCTTGAATCTGAAAATTTTGATGAATTTTATGCACGCTTGTATGATATTGTGAACTCTAGTTTTAATTTGGGTGAGAAAATTTTAGAAACGAGGGTAGTTAAGAAAATTCTAAGCCATTTCCTATATCGTTTTACTGCGAAAGTCACGGTCCTTAACTCTTTTGGAATTCTAGATATGCTTATGCTAAAAGATCTCGTAGGTGATATTTAAACTTACGATATATACATTTTCCCAAAACCCAAAACCCAAAACCCAAAAGAAAAAGAAAAAGAAAAAGAAAAAGAAAAAGAAAAAGAAAAAGAAAAAGAAAAAGAAAAAGAAAAAGAAAAAGAAAAAGAAAAAAGGAATAGCTTTAAAAGCCCAACCAAAGAAAAAAGATGAGGTTTTTAACTCTGATTTTGAATTCGACCTTGATGATCTTGTCTTGTTGGCTAAAAAATTCAAAAAGTTTTTAAATTAAAAAATCAAAATTCTTCCAAAGTGGAAATTAAAAGTTTTGAGAAAGACAAAAATTTCAAAGCGGGAAAGAATGTTTTTGATAATGATCAAATAAAATTCATAAAGATGCTATGAGTGTGAGGGGAAAGATAATAAAGTTCACGAGTGTGCCACTAGGATTAAGAGACAGAGTAAATGCAAAGCTGCTTATAATGCCACTCTTAGCATTAGTGATGTTGAGTCGGTGGATTCCAGAGATGAATCATCGCGTGGGCGTAACTTCACCACGTTCAAGGCTAGTCACATTATCACTTCAAGTACGTCTCATACCGATGATGACGTTTCTAAATGTGATAACCTCGACAATATGTTGAACCATTTTAGAGAGAGTGAGGGAGAATGTGGTCACCAACACGCTTACTCTGAACTTTATTTCGAGTTGTTAAAAACCAAAAATAAAAATAAAATTTTGACTCTTAGGGTACTGTCTTTAGAGAAGGAATTGAAGGTTTTGAGAGAGAATAAAACCTCAATTAGGATCTGTGTGAGTGAGCAATTAGTTTCTATGGGTAGGGAAATAAATAACTTAACTAACAAAGTGGTTAGTCTTACGAGAGATCTTCAAGCATCATTGGAGACTCGTGATAAACTTGAAGCCCATATTTTTCAACTCGAGAAAGGTCTCAAATGTGTCCAGGAGGTCAAAGTTACTTTAGAGGGCATATCTAAGAAGGATGGAAAGATGTTCCTAGGCCCTGCGTTTGGTTTTAAAGAGTGGAAAGGGATAGATTATGATATTGTATCCACTTACAATATTGCACTCAAACTGGTTCCCAAGTTTGTGATGGATTTGTGTGGGCATCGACTAACCCACCAAGGAGAACTCATCCTAGGTGTTTTAACAAGTTAAACCCAAAAAAAACTAAAAAAAATATGGTTGTACCCATTGTAAGTGAAGAGGTAACCTTAAGGAGTTTTTCCTACAAACTAGGAAGAGTCTCTCGCACACATGCTCCCACACCACTGTAGTGACTTTGCTAGTCTTAGAGAATAAGTTGAGTTTCTAGTCATTACTTCAAAGAGTTTAATGGAAGAATTTCAAAGGATGTCCATGCCTTTTGAGAACATTTCCAACACAATGATAAGGTCAAGTAAAAGATTACCACCATTTGGGTACTTAAAAATGTTGAAAAATCCCTTATCGTTCACATTGCTCTTAAGGTTCTAGATAATTTCCAATGATATTTTGACAGTGGGTGCTCTCGGCACATGACTGGTGACAAGTCATATTTTACTAACCTTGTGGATCGCAAGGAAGGAAAGTCACCATTGGGGATAGGAGTAGGTGTAGCATACTAGGACGAGGTTGCATGGAGATTCTCGACTTTCCTAAGCTAGACAATGTGTTGTATGTTGAACGGTTGAAAGCGAACTTAATAAACATAAGCCAAATTTGCAATGCTAACTTTGCAGTAAAGTTTAATTATTCGGAGTGTAACATTTATGATCAACATAGTGAACTTTTACTGCAAGTTGTGAGGACTATCGATAATTACGATGGTATCAGTCCCAAGTCCTTTTTAGTGTGAAATAATTCTAAGGTCTCCATCATGGACCTTTGAAAACAATCACTAGGTCACGAGTTCGTGGCTTACCATCGCTTGGAAAACTAACTTCCTCGATTTTTAGGCCCAACCTACAAGGGAAAAAGTTAAGAGTCCCCATAGAAAGTTGAATACCATTACCACCTTTCATGTTTTAGAGTTGAAATACATGGATATTATGGGTCCCACGCTTATAGAGAGTATTGGGGGTAAGAATTATATTCTAGTGATGGTTGATGACTTTTTGAGATATTTTATCGCTGGATTTCATAGAGAAAAGTCCGATGCTGCTGGGTTTCTACAACCAAGAGTTGTGTTTTATATAATCAACATGGGGTGACTATAAATCGTACTTATAGTGATAATGGCACTGAATTTAAAAAAGCCGTAGGTGATGACTTTTGTGATGAGGTTGGCATCAAACATGAAATTTTGACCATTCGTATTCTCAGCAAAATGGGATGGTTGAGAGGAAGAGTCTAACAATTCAAGAGATGGATAGATCCATGTTTCTTAGTAGGAACATGCCTATATGTTTTTGGAAATAGGCGATTAACACAAAATGCCACACAATGAATATGGTTTATCTTTGTCCACACATACTTCACACTTTATACGAGTTACGTATAAGTAAGAAACCCAACCTTTCGTATATTCGAGTTTTTGAGAGTCCTTGCTATATCTCTAGAGATTGAGAGAACTTAAGAAAGTTTAAGTCTAGAAGCGATGAGGGAATAGCTTTAGGGTAATCATCATCTGGTAGACCCTATAGGTTGTTTAACATTAAAAGCTCTAAGGTCATTAAATCGATAAACGTCAAGATTAGAGATGATGCGCCGACTACGTTTATTGATCATGGTCTTACGTGTGAGAATAATGCACCCCCGGTGATGATCTTATTATTACCCACACCACCATGGTGGACCCCTCTCTTGATATATAGGATCCCCCCGTTAGGTCTAAAAGAGTCATGATCCTACCGATATACTTGGTGATTCCACACTAGATATCAAGACTCACACTCAAATTGAGAATGTGGTTAGACACTTTTGCTACACTTCCATATTAAAGCCCAAGAATATGAAGGAAGCACTCAAGGATGAGAATTAGATATGTGTTATGCAAGATGAGTTGCTTTAATTTTGAAAGAACAATGCTTGGGAATTAGTCCCCCGATCTAAACAGACTGATGTTATTAGTACTACATGAGTGTATAAGAACAAGATGGATGAAAATGGTACCATTGTTCGCAATAAGGCTAGGTATGTTGTTCAAGGTTATGCACAGATTGAGAGTCTAGACTTTAACGAGGCATTCACTCATGTTGCTCAGATTGAGTCCGCTCACTTACGACTTGCCATAACATGTCATCTACGGTTTAAGATTTATCAAATGGATGACAAGAGTCCCTTTCTCAATGGTATTCTTCAGGAGGAGGTTTACGTGGAATAACCAAAGGGGTTTGAAGACCCAAAGCACTCGAAACACATCTTTTATCTAAAGAAGGCTTATATGGTTTGAAGAAAGCACCTCGTGCTTAATACTAAAGGCTAACTTTATATCTCTTAGCTTATGGCTTTAAGAAAGAGGGAGTTGATATGTCATTGTTTGTCAGGAGAGAGGGTGGTATTATCTTAGTTGCCCAAGTCTATGTGGATGACATAGCCTTTGGATCCACGTGTTCCTAATATGATCACACTTTTGAGGAGGAGATGAATAATGAATTTGATATGAGCATGGTTGGTGAACTTACTTTCATCTTAGGTATCCAAGTGCATAAACTCGAGAATGGAATATTTATATCTTGATTTAAATATGCTAGGGACATAGTGAATAAGTTTGGTTTGGACTTAGCTAAGCACTTATGCACACCTACGAGTTCCTCGCCCAAGCATAACAAATACATTTTAGGCACAAACGTTGGGAAAACACTTGATAGGAGTAAGATACGTAGTTTTCTCTACTTGACTGCTAGCCGTCCTGATATTGACTTTAGTGTTGGAGTTTGTGCACATTACTAAGCGTACCCAAAAGTGTCACTTGCTTGCAGTTAAACATATCATCAAATGGGTATGTGGCGCTCTTTATTATGGAATTTGGTATTCCTTTGATACCTATGACCGTTTGTTGGATTATTTGGATGCCGATTGTCTCGGGGGTATTGATGGTTGTAAAAGCACCTAGGGTGGATGATTTTACTTTAGTAGTGATATTATCACTTGGTTGAGCAAAAAGCAAGACCCCACTTTTTTTGTCCACGACAGAGGCCGAGTACATATCTGCTAGGAGTCGTTACATACAACTCTAATGGATGAAGAAAATATGAGAGGATTATGGAATTACTCAATACACAATGACTATTTATTGCGATAATATGAGTGCAAATCACATTTCTCATAATCCAATCCAACATTCTCGTATGAAGCACATTAGGATTTATGATCACTTTATTCATGATCTTATTGAGGAGAAGATCGTTTCCTTGAGTTTCGTGAGTACCGAATATCAATTGGCCAGTATTTTCACAAAGCCTTTAGCTGCACTTAGATTTAAGGATCTTAAAAAGTCTTCGATTATTTTTTCCATTGATTGAGTTGGGGTATTAGTTCTAGTATAGGGTGATTTTTATATTGCTATCTTTTGTCTCTATTACTAGATTGTATTCTTATATGTATATTCTGAAAAATCCTAAAATTTTTTCTTTTCTTTTAGAAGAATTTCCAAAAATTTTCAAAATATTTTTTTGATAAAAAGTTTCAAAAATTCAAAATTATTTTTGTATTTTGTTTTACTCCGTATATGGATGCGCATTTAAGATCCAAATCTCAATTAAATTACATCCATTCATGTGGCGTACTCATGGTGTTATGAGACGGAGCTTTATTTCTTTTGTGTGCTTAATTATGCGTGTTTAGCATTGCGTCATTCATTGTTGATTGCTACCTTTATGCTAGACTCATTATATCGCCTTGATTGCACACATGCATGAACTTTTTGAACATTGAACTTGCTTGTCATATATCGATTATTATGTTCTCATCTCAATCATGCTTAATAGCGAACCAAATATACCAGGAACTAATTGTGTATGTAAGAACCATTGCTCGGATTTTCTTTTCCAAAAAATTGATTTATGCTTACGTAATGGAAAGAGGCTACAAAAGAAGCAGTCTTCTTTGCATTTAATCCCACCATTGGAAAGAACCTAAAAGATGATTTTGTCATATAAAAATAGTTAGCCAATGCCAATTTTTTCTATTTCATTGATTCTTCATTCAAATGGGTAATATAAATCCTTCGAAAAAATTGAGAGTTTATGCTTAAATTGTGAGATTTTGAGTGTGTTATAAATTGAAAATCAATGGGTTTTCACAATAAATTTCCTTTAAAAAGATCAAATAGTTTGGAGTTATTGATTTGATAAGCAATGAAATTCATGACATTTTGTATGAGTTGAGTCAAAATTACTCGTTCACTATTTCTACACCTAATATTGAATTGAGTTCTTTCTTTAGGAGTGTCTCTTTAACTTCATGCACCATTGCTATGTATGCCAATGTTGATTTTTCTATGCATTGAGTTTACACAAATTCATTCCATTTGCATGATTCGGATATTTCGTGCTACTCCATGGTGAGACTGTTTGTATTTGTAGTTATATGTATTTCTTTATACTAAAAAACTTTCAAAAATATTTAGTTGGTTTGTTGAAGTTTCATCGCTTATGCTTAATTGTTTATTCTTTGTGATGTTATTTCAAATTTGGATTTTTGTGATGATAACTTTTCAGAATCAGATCTAACCTTTTTACCTCTTTTGAAGATTACGAAGATGGTAAAGCCACCTTTGGCGATGGGAGTAAATATAATATTATGGGTAGAGGCACCATTGAAGTTTCTGTTTTTCCATAACTAGAAAATATTCTTTATGTTGATGGACACAAAGCTAATTTGATAAGCATTAGACAGTTATGCAATGAAAACCCAACAGTTAAGTTTAGCTAGACAGAATACACGGTTTATGATAAATCTGGCCAGACTATTCTACAAGGTGTGAGGACTAGTGAAAATTGTTATGGGATCATTAAAAAGTCTTCATTAATTTGCAATAGTGCCAAGTTTTCCCCTGTCGACCATTGGCATCAATGTTTAGGTCATGTAAATTTTAGAGATCTTGATCCTCTAGTGAAGAGAGACCTAGTTCGAGGCTTTCCATCCTTAGGAAAACCAACCGCCTCTATTTGTGGCCCTTGTCAACTTGAAAAGAAAGTTAAGAGTCCTCATAAGAAGTTAAACTCTATAACTACCTCTCGTGTCATGTAATTGATTTATATGGACCTTATGGGTCCCACTCATGCCGAGAGTATAGGAGGATAGATATATATCCTATTGATGGTAGATGACTTTTCAAGATATTCAATAGTTGTATTTCTTCGGAAAAAGTCTGATGCAGTTGAGTTTCTAACGGTTAAATGTCAAGTCATTCAAAATCAATATGGTCTCACCATTAATCGATTTAGAAGTGATAATGGAATTGAATTTAAGGAATCCGGTGTGAATGCTTTTTGCAATGATGTTAGAATTAAACATGAGTTTTTGACCGTTCAAATGCCTCAACAAAATGGTATAGCAGAGAAGAATAATCTAACGATTCAAGAAATGGCAAGGTCGATGCTTTTAGGTGGGAAAGTCCCCAATAGGTTTTGGGCGAAAGCGATTAACACCGCATGTCATACAGTGAATAGGGTATACTTGCGTCCCCATACTAATGAAACTCCTTATGAATTGTGGACATGTAAAAAACCCAACCTAGCATATTTTCAGTCTTTGGGAGTCCTTATTACATTCTTGGGGATTTAGAGCTCTTAGGAAAAATTCGACTCGAGGAGTGATGAAGGTATATTTCTAGGGTATTCACCAAATAGTAGAGCTTATAGGGCTTACAACTTTGCTAGCTTTAAAATTATGGAGTCAATAAATGTTACAATAAAAGATGGTGCCCCAACCACATTTGTTGACATTAAGGATGATTCCTCACATGAGAGTGATGCACCCCATGATGTTGATCATAGTGTGTCTCAAAATGATTTGGTGGACCCCTGACTTGAGAAAAGGGATCCAGCCCCTTGGGTTCATAAAAGTCATGGCCCCTCCAAAATTATTGGGAATCTCATATTACGTGTCAAGACTAGGGCGCAACAAAATGAGGTACTTATTTGTGTTATACCTCTAAAATCGGACCTAAAAATTTCAAAGAAGCACCAAAAGATGAGCATTGGATAAATGTCATGCAAGAAGAGTTGCTGCAATTTCAAAGGAATGATGTTTGGGAGTTAGTTCCCCGACCTAGTGATAATAACGTCACTGGTACCAAATGGATTATCAAACATAAAATGGATAACAATGGTGTCATTGTTCGTAATAAAGCTAGGTTAGTTTCCCAAGGATTACCAAATAGAGGGTGTTGACTTTGATGAGAAGTTTGCTCCTGTTGCTAGATTAGAGTCTTTACGCATTTTACTAGCCATAGCATCTCAGTTTAATTTTAAACTTTATCAAATGGATGTCAAGAGTGCCTTTTTAAATGGCCTTCTTTAGGAGGAAGTTTATCTGGAATAATCAAAAGGGTTTGAAGACTCTAAGTGTCTGAATCATGTATTTTACTTAAAGAAAGCTCTATATGGTTTGAAGAAAGCACCATATGCTTGGTATGAGAGGCTTACTTCCCATCTCCTTACCCGTGACTTCTCGAGAGGGGGAGTAGATATGACGTTGTTTGTTCGTCGAGATAAAAATGATATTTTATTTGCCCAAGTATACGTCGACGACATAGTTTTCGAATCCACATGTGATAAACATACTCAGCTCTTTGCAAAAAAAATGCAAATCGAGTTTGAGATGAATATGGTCGACGACCTCACATACTTCCTAGGTCATCAAATGCATCAACTCGATAGCGGGATAATTTTATCCCAATATAAGTATGCGAAAGTTCTTATGAAGAAATTTAATCTAGACTTCGCTAAGCATGCACATACGCCCATAAGTTCATCTTTTAAGCTTAGTAAGGACACCGGAGGAAAGGATGTAGAGCACACTCTTTTTAGGAGTACGATATGTAGTTTACTCTACTTAACCACTAGTCGTCTAGATATTTCCTTTAGTGTAGGAGTTTGTGCTCATTATCAAGCCGCCCCAAAAGAGTCCCATTTACTTTCCATTAAGTATATTATCATATATGTTAGTGGGACACTATCGTTTGGACATTGGTACTCTTTTAACACTAATGATTGTCTATTGGTGTATTCAGATGCTGATTGGGTAGGAAACGTTGATGGTTGTAAGAGCACCTCAGGCGGATGTTTCCGTTTTGGTAGTTCACTTGTCTCATGGATGAGCAAGAAACAAAATTCCATTTCTTTATCCATGGCGGAGGCCAAATACATAGCCCTCGGGAGTTGTTTCACTCAACTCATTTGGATGAAGCAAATGTTGAAAGATTACGGCATTTCACAAGACACAATGAATATTTATTATGATAATAAGAGTGCAATCCATATTTCTCGAAATCCCGTCCAACATTCTTATAAGGACATATGTTACATAGTCCGGTTTACATTAGAGTATGTCGTATACCTTTGAACCGTCGAAAAAAATTTCAAGTTCAATCATGCATCTAGACGGATCTGAATATCAACATTCTTTAACAGAAAAGCCTCTGCGAGATAGATTTTGGCAAGGTTGTGTTTAAGTCCCTTAACGGTTCATTTAAAGTGTTGGGATAATTTTTTTAAACTATTTTAAACATCTAAGGCGTCATTTGAAGTGTTGAGTCGGAGTTTTAACAAAAAATATTTTTTCGTCAATGTCGTTCAAATGACATGTCAATGTCGTTCAAATGAAGTCTTCAAATGACATGCAATGTCGGGTGAAGTCTCATTTGAATTTCGCTTAAAGAGGTTTATCAAACGACATGCTACTGCTTTAATTTTCTAAGCTCGTTTGATGTGTCGAGATAAGTAGGATTGAACGACATTTAAAGTCATTCGAGCGACATGGATATGTCGTTCGAACGAATCCGCTACTCAATTTTGTTATATATACCTGATTAAATGAGTCATTTAGCTTTAAGAAGACCTGAGTTTTTCAGATACACGAAACTGCAAACTGCAGAATTATTTTGTCTTCTTCATTTAGGGTTTAAAACTTTTTTTCAATTCATAAAAATACCAATAGTTTAATGAATCATTTTGGAACCCAAGATATAATCTTGTTGAAGTTTCTCTTATAGAGAGGGTCTACAGCTGACGACTGCGTGTCATTGGGAGTACTTTGGGTGTTCCTGACTGATTCAGAGATGTGTGTTCTTGTGGGCTGCTGCGATTGATCCATTGCCGACTCTAGTTTGCATGTCTATGTGAGTGTCTGCAGATATTCACTTCAGATTTCATTGTGTATGTAAGTTACGATTTAGTTTTGCAGAGTGAAATAAAAAGGTTTTCTCTTTGGAGTTTTTTCCTGAGATCTGTGTGTCGAAAATTTATTTGTGATGGTTTGACTTTACCCACCTAGATGTATGTGTTAGGGTTTAAATAAAATTAGTTTAAAAATTGACTCCAATTAAATAAATTTAAATTGGAATTTGCGAATTAGTTAAAATCGATATCACATAGCCTTCTTAATTCTAGAGCAAAGCACATTAGGATTTGTGAGCACTTTATTAGAGAGTTAGTTGAAGAGAAATTCATTTCCTTTAGTTTTGTAGGCACCGTTCATCAATTGGTTAACATCTTTACTTAACCTCTAAATGCCCTTAGATTCGAGAATCTTAGAAAATCCGTAGGGGTTTATTCTATTGATTGAGTTTAGAGTCATATATCTAGTTTAGGTTATGCCTCGTGTCTCTCTTTTTACCTATGAACTATATTAAATTTTTGTACATATACTTTCAAAAATTCCAAAAATATTTTCATTTTTTTTGTGTATAAAGGCTTTCATAAAACTTTTGTCCATATTAGCCGTGTGCAAAATTTTCGGATCGCTATATCATTCCATGTTCATGTGGCTTTCGATGAGTAGCTAGTGCCGACTTCAGCTCACTTGTGCACTTTGCTGCTTGTTAATGATATATTCTTCAATGATTGCATCATATCATTGCCTTACATGCACACACCTTTTACGGAATCTACAGGATGTCTATGTTGCTTTTCATATGCTAAGTGAAGTAAGGTGTTGTCTTATTATATTTATCACCTAAACTTATAAGCAATAGACATTATAATTGTGCATGTAAGAACCATTTCCCGGATTGAGAGAAATAAAAAATTAGTTATCCGGTAAAGTTATGTTTAACAATAGAGTTGGGCTGCGAAAGACAGGTTGTCTTTGCGTGAAAAAACACCATTTGCAAAAATAAAAAATAAAGACTAAAAGAATTCATGGAATAAAATGTTGTAATTTGCTAAGGTAATGTGTAGCATGCAAAATATTATGCAAAATTCAAAAAGTATATGATTCTATGGGAGACATAGGTTGAAGATCAATGGGTTTGCACATTAAATCATAATATTTCTTTTTATGGAGATGTTATTGGCCAGAGAATCATCAATCTTCTACGCGTTTTATTTTTGTGCCTAGTGTCCAATTGTATTCCCCTTATTTGTTACAAGATTGATGTGAGTGTATATTGTGTAGATATATTATTTGGCATCTTGCACATGTGCGTTGTCTTAGGCGATGCTCTCACTTGCATTGTTCACACCCATTAATTCCGTTCCCACGGTTCGACTATTTTAACACTACCTAGGACAATTGAAAATCAAAATTTTCTGGGTTTTTAACCTTGTTAAGCCCTTATTCTTTTTATTTTTATTTTATTTTTTATTTTATATGCTTTTTAAATGTCTGAAATCTCGTACGAATTCTCGTTCAAATAAGATTCCAACGACCTGTGACACCCAACCTAATTAAATACCGGGTGAGCACTCCTGTACCAAATTAAAAAAAGAGTCTCATATGCTTCATTCTCAGCATCACTATCGAAAACTAAATTAATTACTAATAACCTATTAGGCTGTCGTCAAAATTTTATCTAACTAATCTTTTTAATCAAACCATTTAATATAAAACATCCACAAAAGTTATAAATAGAACTTAATGAAATAAAATAACCGAACACTCGGTTTAACATTATACAACCAAAATGAATGGCCGCACTAAAAGGGAGTAAAAGAATAAATAAATGAGGTTGGGTTATTAGCCTGAATGTTTATACAGTACCTCCTATTTAGATTACAAGGATAGAAGCGTCTACAGTAAACCTGCATGCATCCACAGCTGTGGCAGCAGACGTCAAACTCGAAGGAATTGTCATCTAGGCGTCCCTGTGTCTGGACACACACACACACACACACACACACACACACACACACACACACACACACACACACACACATATATATATATATAGCAAAAGAGAGGAAAATAGATAAACGGGTCAGAGCCCGAGTTGTGAAAATATTTTGCAAGTGCATAAATGCTTTATTTTTAAAAATATGTTTTATCTCAAAATTAAATTGGTATCGCACTCCCATGAGATACCCCTCACCTCTCTTCTAATAATGCACACCTAACGTATCCCTCAAAACATCCTAGTCAAGCTACTCTGCCTAACTAATCCGTCACCCCCAAACTCTAAAAGTCCTAAGTAAACTGAGTACTAAGGGATAAACTTCTCCCCAGTCTCAACACTGTGTCATGTTCGTGCGTGGGGTGTCTCGCGAAGCGAAATCCAAACAAGGAACCCCCTCGATACACTACTACTTGGCAGTGTCGATCGTCGAGATCCACTAGACCATCAGTGCACAACGAATATATATACATACTCATATAATTATATACATTATCATACTCACTCTCATATACATAACACTAAACACGTCCGGATATGATCTCTCAGAATGAGAATTTATGCTTTTCCATTTTATGTCTTTACTCTAGCAGAGATATATAATATCTTATTCTCATTCACAAGTAATATACTATACACGCAAGTATACCAACCATCCCAATGAGCTATAACTCGAGGATGTGGTCTCTCAATGCTATCATCTTCCAGGGCATTACTCACATACCATCCTGGATACCAGCGGTCGGACTAAATATCACCGACATGGTAAAAATCAAATCATAACGTATGTGAAGCTGTCATAGTTCCTCCCAGGGAATGAGACGAAACATACCCACCACGTCTCACCCCCAACAAAATCACACAATATAACCATCGACGCAATGACCTGGGGACTATACGCTCCCTGCTCCTCAAGCCAGGGGCCTCACCCTCATCCCGCAACTTCCCATGATAGCATTAGAGGGGGTATGCTTCACATATATATATATATATATATATACCATTCACACACACACACACACACACACACATATATATATATATATATATATATATATATATATATACATAATCGCATCATATTATATATATATACGGTAATCACATCGTATCTATATATATATTCTACATCATTCCTCAAATATATAAAAATGGCCATTATTGCCAATCACACATAACGATGGTCACAATCCCAAAGATTCTCACTTATAATAGCATTTGAGTATTCGCACACTCACGATACTAAATCCAAAAATATTCCCTCACTTGATAAATAACCTACCTTATTCACATTTAAAGATTTATATAATTTATTCAACTATAGCAATTTATCCCAGTAGTCTCGTAGGATTTACTCAACCATAATCGACACGATTACGTTGTCTACGCGCACAATTATGTATGCATATATGCCCACTGAAATTATCCCAAGATATATTCAACCCTAAACACCCTTAATTTATATAAATCATGGATTCCATTTTCCATGAACCTAAGGTTTACTCTTCGCTCAATTCATAACTTAGAGGTCCCCACTCTATTTAAGGAACCCAAAACCTTTATTTTCTTAATCCATTTATTTTCCTCGAAAATATATTTTTAGTGCCACAAAATCTTAGCACCCTACTAGTCCATATAAATAACCCCCAATGGCTAGATGTTAATTCCTAAATGAATACTTCTTTCCTCAAATAAATAAACTAGAATTTATTGAGATTGGAAATTTTCCCATAATTAACCCTAGGCAAAATTGTAAAAAATTCTGGACCATCGATCGATCGATCAACTCGGAATCTTCTCCGAGAAAATGTTTCGGCCATTCAATCTCCTCCCAAGCTTTTTACTCCTCTCCTACGCTCTTCCAACCTCAATCAACGATATACACACACATAATAAGGGTTCTAAACATCCTAGAACTCATAACCAACAACTAATTTCGATTAAATCCTAAGTTTTCAAATTGGAAATTATTCGGGGTTTATTCATTTTAACTTTCGAAAACCCATTTTGGTTCACAAAAACCCATCTCGAAAATCTTTTTGGTTTATTACTACCAATTACGATATGAGATTTATGCTTTATACAAAATAAGCAAGTAAACACTTGCCTTATGGATAAAATCCGATGACCTTGAGTCGAATCCCGCGGAGTTTGGTCGGAACCTCCCATTTCTTCCTATTTTCTCTCTTCCTTTCCTCTCCTCTTTCTTATCTCTCTTTTTCCTTTCTTCTTTCCCTCTCCCGTGCCTTATATAGGGAGACATAAGGGTTTATCCCTTCAAACCCAAAAATGACTCGTTTACTCAATTGCGTGTCCATATTAATCGAAGAATTCTCGGAATCCAAACACTACTCACAGATACTCTATTCTGACTATCTCGGCCCTTCCAAAATCGAACGCACACTCGAAATCTCCATCTGAGGTACTAGATCGCAATCCACTAATTAAACTCAATACATCTAAATGCGGGTTTTCCAATTAAAATATTGTCTTATGTCGCTTTACTCAACCGCGACATGTAATAAAATAATCCCAACTCATCTACTTTTTCCCAAAAGTAGTTATAACATACATCGGAAATCATCTAACACTCATAAACTCAAAAAATTATTATTCACAATAATTCCTCAAATTTCTAAATTAACCCCATTTATGAAATTTAATTATCTCTAAAAATGCGGGGTGTTACATACTCCCCCCCTTATAATGGAATTTGACGCTCGAAATTCGGATATAACTTACACCACCATCCTAGGATCGCTAATTACACCACGTCTTAGTAGACCAATGTCGAAAGGAACTAACACAATGGTCCTCTACCATATTCCACCTATCTCAAGGCGGATGCTCTAACGTGCTAGTTTGACCACAAGCTTATCAAAATTTCCATATGCTACAACGCTACCTCGATCGTAAGGTTGACTCTAACGCCACATCGCACCTAGGGATTCTATAGCCGCAAGTATAGAAAATGAGCCTATAACTGCCGCTCTAACTTATCGATCCCATCGGAGACCCCCTGATCGAAGCGTCCACTCATCTACCTCGGACATCAAATCTTCCCTCAAAAGGAAACTAAACTAGCACTTAACTATTCGCGTCATCTGATTGCTCATCTTAGGTGTATCAACTCTCATTTTTGCCAACATCATAGGGTTGTAGTGTGCCCCGTAGGACGTTCCATCCAACAAATTTCAATCTTACTTACAACTGCCTCATAGTATAATCTTCAACTTTATATACTATACATTTTCTCTTTCAGATGATATATATAAAACCAACTTACCAGGGTGCCCATACACCTTTTGACCCGTGCCTCTTTGCATAACCCTTACAAAAGTCACACACGTATTCTTCGGCCTGGTATTAACACCTGGGTTTTCCTAACCCGAAAGATTCAAAATTCAATCCTTCCTATACCTGGGTGTCCAATCCTTCTCAAAGTTAACCCACGAACCTTCTCGCGGTTAACTCAACACAATCTTCTCATAACGGCGCCACCAGCCCTTCTAGCCTTACTCCCTAATAATCCTACGAGCTATGAATTTTCCTACCCACACGAAATGAGTATTATCCTAAGTATATCCCTAGTGCCCAAGGCCTCTCTGAACTTCCGACATTTGCTCGGTTTCATGCGTGGGACGTCTCGCAAAGCGAAGTCCAAATAAGGAACCCTCCCGTTACACTAGTTCTTTGCGCAGCTGATCATCGAGATATAACGACCTGAGGCACACCAGTGGGATGTCCTAAATACTATCCCGCTATCCTACTATCGTACTTCTACCACTCTAACCTTTCACCTTGACGAAAAGGAAAATTTAACTAATCGAGGCGCCTATTCTCTTCAAACATGTTATGAACCTCACACCCAAACACATACTATATTCGAATTAGCCTTCTCATCAAGGCCTAGCTACAAGACTTAAATCAATTTCCTTTGCCTTGCCTCACTCACATACTTGCGGTGAAAGAACCATTTGAGTGCTTTTCCATATCACTTCCATCTCTATAAGCATACCATCATCACACGGCTCTCAGTCCATAGTGTTTTCTCTACACTAGGTAACTTATCATCAATACTAACACCCTTGCATCCCATAACATATCTCCAATCCCGACGTCGTTAAGGTTCATACATGTGTAACACCCCGTATTTTTGTGCATTTAATATTTAATTAATTCAGGATTTTAAATTACTGGTGTGTTGTAATTTTAATTGAATTAATTATGACAATATATATATTTAAATATTAATCGAGGAGTAAATGGTTAATGTTTAGGGAAATTTATTTACTAAGTGAATAGTAATAATTTAATTACGTCATTTCGGGTATTAATGATGGGGTATGCACTTATTCCAGCCGGGAGTCGGTATAGACTTAATGGGGTGTGAGATAAGGATTTTTATAAATTAATTCGGATGTCAATTCTGACTGCGCGGTTGAGTCTGGATGGGTCGAGATAGTCAGAAAAGAGTACCCGGGGGTAGTAATTAGGTCTCGGGGTATTTTTGGGCATAGCCGGGCCCACACGGGGTGAGTTGGGCCACTTTAATTAAGCCCATTAGGTGAAAAACGGGATTAAGGATTTTTAACCTAATGGGAGATTAGGAAATCAGCAGCCAACACAACTCCAAACCTAGGGTTTGAGAGGGGATTTGGGGGAAAGCAAATCAAGAACAAATTGGGAGCTTTTGGAGCCAAATTGAGGGACTACGCCAACGGAATCAGACACTACGAACACTTTCAGGCAAGTGGTTAACTGTTTTTGATTCTTAAAGCATGATGATCAATTTATATTATAGTGATGTGGGTATGAAAATCCCTTTTTGGGTGTAAATGGGTACAAAATGGTTTTTTGTTTTTGAAATATTTGAATGAGATTCAAAGTAAGATTTAGATGGGTGATTGAAATCTGAATATGTATTTATGATTTGAATGAGAAATTCAGAATATAAAAGAGTGGAAATCGAATCTGGAAATTGGGATTTAAAAACAGATAATTAAATTTTAGTGAGAAAGACCCATTTCGAAAATTAAGAGATAATTAGAGGGGTTGATTAGCTTAATGATCTCTATGATGAGTAGGATGTAGATTGACCATGTGTAGAGGATGGGATGATGTGATTAGAGGTAAATTATGGTTTAAAAATCTTGAAATTCGTTAATGGTGGAAAACAGGGGGGAAGAAGAGCTGTAACGAAGGGGTCGATCGATCGATCGGGGGAATCGATCGATCGATGATAGGAAATTCTGGGCAGTTCGGCCAGATTATTATATAAGAGGAAAATTATTAAAAGTTAAGTTTCATACATTAATAAGTGATAGATAATTGTGAAACAAATATTCCTAGCAATTATGGGAGAAAGTAATTGGGATTAGGATGAATTTATGTGGGACATTAAATGGATGAAATTTGAGAAATTTTATTCCAAAATAGTGAGGTACGGATCAAGTGAGTGAATCCGGGTATATTGGTCAAGCGACCCTAAGGTAGTGAATTAAGTTTGGAGATAAACTAAATAATTTTGAGTCGGAATATAGACTCGGGTGAATATTGAATTATGGACCAAGTGGGCGAGTCCGGGTATGTTGGTTATGTAACACCAAAATATTAAATTAATTATTAAGAGAGAGTAATTAATTTGGAGTCGGAACATAGACTCGGGAAAATATTAAAATAATAAGAGTGTATTAATTAATTTAATTAGAGTCGGTTTGTAGACTCGGGTAGGATTAAATTAATAAGGGTGTTAATTAATTTGATTAGAGTCGGTTTGTAGACTCGGGTAGGATTAAACTAATGGATGGGATAATTAGTTTTATCAGAATCGGATTGTAGACTAGTGAAGGGGTACTTATTAATTAATGTGATAATTAATTATATTAGAGTCGGACCACAGACTCAGAATTTGGGTTAATTAATTTAAGTGTAAATTAATTGTATTAGAGTCGAACCACAGACTCGGATTGGTATTAAATTAATATGAGTGTTAATTAATTTAATTAGAGTCGGGCGATAGACTCTGGGAAAGTATTATATTAATTGAGGTGTGAATTAATTATATTAGAGTCGGACCATAGACTCGAGAAGAGGATAAATTATTAAGTGAGAAAATTAATTACATTGAGTCGGACCATAGACTCGGGAAATTACAGGCAGTGTACGGGATTTTGAGTATACGGTAAAGCCGGAATTTATATTATATATATACGGTGTCGTGATAGTATATATATACGTGTATTTATTTTGCGTGATACTAAATATCAGTGACTAGATATTCATTAAATTTATATACTCTAATGCTATCAAGGGAGGTTGCGCGATGTGGGTGAATCCCCTAGCTTGAGGAGTAGGGCGAGTATATCCCCAGGTCATAGCGTCCGGTATATATGGGTGAGGGATTTATCTCACTTTCAGGGAAGGAATATGACCGCCTCCATTTCGTATATTTTGGTCCAAGTTGGTGAGCGATTCTAACTTGGGGAAAACTAGGTTTTGTGAGCACACCTAGTGAGATAGCATTCTGGAGGGAATCATCCGGTGAGGGTATACTCGGAAGGATGGATACGCGTATGATATATGTGTGGATATTAGTAAAGGTACGTATAATATGGTAGTAAATATTATATGTAGGTGATAATGCAGTGCGTGATGTATTTACCTTATATAACTCGGGTTACAATTATATGCTGTTAATTAATGAGAAATTAATTAAGTTAATCATTTGTGGGAATAATACAGTGTGTGATGTAATTACTTTATATAACTTGTGACACGGTTATATGCTGCTATTTAAGAGGAGTTAATTAAGTTAATTGTGAAATAACTTATAATTCAATAATCATTATACTCGGGTTAGAGTAGTATGGCAAGGGAAGGTTATACCAGGACTAGTTGGACGGGGTAGTACAACTAGGTGGGGTTAAGGTAAACGGTAGGTGTGCACAATAGTGGAGGGGTGAGAATGTCCACAAGGGAGTGCGACACTAACTTAAATATGAAGCGCATTCATGCATTTTAAATTACTGCAGCTAATTCACTTGCTAAATATTTTCAAAATGTTTTGGTTTCTAACCCTTGCTATAAAACTATTTTCAAAACCTTTTAGGTGTCCAGCCACAGGGACGCCAGGATTGATATTCTATTCCAGGGACACGGAGCTGCGGCATATGTGGATGCTAGCAGGAGTTTGGATTAGACGCATCATTCATTCATTCCTAGAGTAGGAATCTTGTATCAGTTTCAGTTTTATTTAGGGCTTGTCGCCCAGACTCCTCGGTACAGTTTTCAGATGTTGAATATTTATATTTGGATTATTTCTTTGGTGGCCGGTGTTTTATTCGGCATGTTGTGTAATTATGATTCAGTTCTTTTTCATTCAGTTGTGTGAATGGTTTATATTTTTCCGCATGTATTGTTTTGTTTAATTAAAAAGTTAAAATTGGCACCAGTTTTTGGAATACTAGGTGGTTAGTAAGTTTTTAAAAAAAAATTCGGCAGTGATGCTAAGGATGATCCAACTGGGATTCCTGTTTTAATTTGGTATAGGACTGATCACCCGGTATTTTATTAGGCGGGGTGTCACAACATGGAGCGTCTCGCAAGAGAAATCCAATTACGGAACCCCTCCAAAACACTACTACTTAACTTTGTCGGTCATAGAGGTCCGTTAGTTTCCAATATTCCACTGGGATGATCCCATCCCACCTATCGACAAAAGTGGTTAGAGCTCATATTTCCTTCCAGGAGACACACCACCAAGAGCTTGTACTGACTCTAAGTCTTTTGCGCCAAATATAACGAGCTTAAACTCGCAGCTTATCAATAAATTTTGCATACTATAAATCACATCTATAACGTCGCAACACATTCAAATCATAGTAATGAAACATCTACTCACCGAAGTTCCATTTATACGTAAAAATAAAAGCGAGATCAATCTATATTCAGATGAGATATCGCAACAACAATTCATTCCACCCTGGAACCGTGAACACGATAGTCTTACAATCATTAGCCTGCTATCGCTCCGATAATATAATAACATAACTCTTATAATAGTATTATACTCGTATAACGCATATAAAATGAGTAGTACAAACCAGACACAAATTTAAAATATCAATACCCACTTTCACAGCGAATGAAGGAAAATAGGACCCCGCTACCGCGGAAAAACATATAGACTTACACTATAATAATGTTATTGATATCGCCAAGAAGATCTAATTACACACATGAATCTAGAGTTAGCGAAATACCACGACTCTATCTAGTCACACTGAATATACCCCCTCATTCCGGGGTGAAACTCATAATAATAACTTCGCCAGTCTTCCTGACTGCTCCGATTGGTTTCGTGACCTAAAATACTTGTCTTAATTGAACCAAAACTACTCTCATCAATGCCCTACCTCGGCACCCTATTCTGGTCCTTTAATTCCTACTGGTCAAGGACTAACCATGGGGCTCAACACTCCACATCACCCTATTTCCCATATCTGGACTTCCTGACCATGATAAAGTTATCAGTATCATCAGACTCTATAGCCCCGATCTTGACAATCACCTTCATAATCCCCTTAACTTCTTCATTATAAGGAAACTCCACTAGTGGCTTCAATAGCCCTATTTCAATGAATTTCCCTGGGTGGATGTCCACCAACGGGGATTCTATAATCACAAATTCTCCATAAGTGTTAACAACATTTACCAGTGATCCTATCATTCCAATGAAGGACTCTATCTTTATTGTACCTACCTTACTTCGGTACAAGGTTCACTTATCCATCCCTCTTTATTCACTGTCGGTCTCTTGCCGATTCTTCTATGAATAATCCAAAACTGTATTCATTTCCTTCCTAATCAACCAAAGGAATTTGCGATTAAAATCGTTCGTAAGATTCCTCCACGATCAACACATCCTACTCCCCCGAATATGTTGACCACCGTTCCCACCATTTCAATATTGCTCCCACGAGTGAAAAATTTTCCTCAAATTTTCAAATATGGGTATTTCCATACCCTGCTCTAAGACAAAGCTTCTGAGCCTTTCACTACCTCTTAAAAATGTTACACTTACTCATTATAACTTAAACTTCAACGTATGGTCCTTATCAAAGACCTTTCGAACGTTTTCCCAATTTAACTTTACCAGGTACTTCAACTTTAGCACCATCATCTATTATGGATGTACTTGAATAATTATAACTACTATACTTCAGTAGTCGTCATAGCAATCCTTAGTAATTTCCACAAGGAGAGTGACCTCCACTGCGGTCCTAGTCTCTGACTTTAACTAACTGATCTAACTAAGACTGACCTTATGTTGCCCTCATCACGGCCTTTTATAGTCGCCCTTCTTCAATCAGCACACGAATCTCAAACGAGCACGCAAAAGATTTACTATAATCTTACGTAATAGAAGGAGAACGAAATCTCACAGGAGGAATCAACGATCCTAATCCTAAGGCTCTATATCAAATTGATAGCAACACTGGAAGCGTAGTACGTCCGCACAGATTCCTAAGGACACTATAAACTAATGCTCTGATACCATCTGTGACACCCCGCCTAATTTAATACCGGGTGATCACTTCTGTACCAAATTAAAACAGGAGTCTCATATGGTTCATTTTCAGCATCACTGTCGAAAACTAAATTAATTACTAATAACCTATTAGGCCGGCGTCAAAATTTTATCTACCTAATCATTTTAATCAAACCAATGAAATAAAATAATCGAACACTCGGTTTTACATTACACAACCAAAATGAATAGTCGCACTAAAAGGTGATAAAAGAATAAATAAATTAGGTTGGGCTATTAGCCCAAATGTTTATATAGTACCTCCTATGTAGATTTCAAGGATAGAAGCGTCTACAGTAAACCTGCATCCATCCACAGCTGCTAAAGCTAACGTTTGACTCGAAGGAATTGTCATCCAAGCGTCCCTATGTCTGGACACACACACACACACACACACACACATTAGTATATATATATATATATATATATATATAAATATAGCAAAAGAGAGGAAAATAGATACACGGGTCAGAGACCGAGTTGTGAAAATATTTTGCAAGTGCATAAATTCTTAATTTTTAAAAATATATTTTATCTCAAAATTAAATTGGTATCGCACTCCCATGAGATACCCCTCACCTCTCTTCTAATAGTTCACACCTAACGTATCCCTCAAAACATCCTAGTCAAGCTACTCTGCCTAACTAATCTGTCACCCCCAAACTCTAAAATTCCTAATTAAACTGAGTACTAAGGGCTAAACTTCTCCCCAGTCTCAACACTGTGCCCTGTTCGTGCGTGGGGTGTCTCGCGAAGTGAAATCCAAATAAGGAACGCCCCCGATACACTACTACTTGGCAGTGTCGATCGTCGAGATCCATTAGACCCTCAGTGCACAACGTATATATATACATACTCATATAATTATATACATTATCATACTCACCCTCATATACATAACACTATACACGTCCGGATATGATCTCCAGGAATGAGAATTTATTCTTTTTCATTTTATCTCTTTACTCTAGCAGAGATATATAATATCTTATTCTCATTTCCAAATAATTTTCTATACACACAAGTATACTAACCATCCCAACGAGATATAACTCGAGGATGCGGTTTCTCAATGCTATCATCTTCCAGGGCATTACTCACATACTATCCTGGGTACCATCGATCGGACTAAATATCACCGACATGGTAAAAACCAAATCACAACGTATGGAAAGCGGTCATAGTTCCTCCCAGGGAATGAGACGAAACATACCCACCACGTCTCACCCCCAACAAAATCACACAATATAACCATCGACGCAATGACCTGGGGACTATACGCTCTCTGCTCCTCAAGCCAGGGGCCTCACCCTCATCCCGCAACTTCCCATGATAGCATTAGAGGGGGTATGCTTCACATATATATATATATATATATATATATATATACCATTCACACACACACACACACACACACACACACACACACACACACATATATATATATATATATATATATATATATATATATATATATATATATATATACGATGTGATTACCGTATATATATATATATATATAATATGATGCGATTATGTATATATCGCATCATATTATATATATATATATACGGTAATCACATCGTATATATATATATGTAGAATATATATATATATATATATATATATATATATATATATATATATATATATATATATATATATATATATATATATATATATTCTACATCATTTCTCAAATATATAAAAATGGCCATAATTGCCAATCACACATAACGATGGTCATAATCCCAAAGATTCTCACTTATAATAACATTCGAGTATTCGCACACTCACGATACTAAATCCAAAAATATTCCCTCACTTGATAAATAACCTGTACCTTATTCACGTTTAAGGATTTATATAATTTCTCCAACTATAGCAATTTATCCCAGTAGTCTCGTAGGATTTACTCAACCATAATCGTTGTCTACTCGCATAACTATGTATACCTAAATTCCCACTGAAATTATCCCAAGAAATATTCATCCCTAAACACCCTTAATTTATATAAATCATGGATTCCATTTTCCATGAACCTAAGGTTTACTCTTCGCTCAATTCATAACTTAGAGGTCCCCACTCTATTTAAGGAACCCCAAACCTTTATTTTCCGAATCCATTTATTTTCCTCAGAAATATAATTTTTAGTGCCACAAAATCTTAGCACCCTCCTAGCCCATATAAATAACCCCCAATGGCTAGATGTTAATTCCTAAGTGAATACTTATTTCCTCAAATAAATAAACTATAATTTATTGAGATTGGAAATTTTTCCATAATTAACCCTAGGCAAAATTGCCAAAAATTCTGGACCATCGATCGATCGATCAACCCGGACAGCTTCTTCTCCGAGAAGCTATTTCGGCTATTAAAGCTTCTCCCAAGCTTTTTACTCCTCTCCTACCCTCTTACAACCTCAATCAACGATATACACACACATAATAAGGGTTATAAACATCCTAGAACCCATAGCCAATAACTAATTTCGATTAAATCCTAAGTTTTCAAATTAGAAATTATTCGGGGTTTACTCGTTTTAACTTTCGAAAACCCATTTTGGTTCACAAAAAACCACACCGAAAATTTTTGTGGTTTATCACTACCAATTACGATATGAGATTTATGCTTTAAACGAAATAAGCAAGTAAACATTTGCCTCGTGGATAAAATCCGACGACCTCGAGTCGAATCCCACGGAGTTTGTCGGAACCTCCCTTTTCTTCCTCTTTTCTCTCTTCCTTTCCTGTCCTCTTTTTTCTCTCCCTTTTTCCTTTCTTATTTACCTCTCTCATGCCTTATATAGGGAGAAATAAGGGTTTATCCCTTAAAACCCAAAAATGACTCGTTTACTCAATCGCGAGTCCTGATTAATCTAAAAATTCCCGGAATCCAAACACTACTCCCGGATACTCTATTCTGACTATCTCGGACCTTCCGAAATCGACCTCACACTCGAAATCTCCATCCGAGGAACTTGACCGCAATCGACTAATTAAACCCAATACATCTAAATGCGGTTTTTCCAATTAAAATATTGTCATCTGTCGCTTTACTCAACTGCGACATGTAATAAAATAATCCAAATCATCTACTTGTTCCCAAAAGTAGTTATAACATACATCGGAAATCATCTAACACTCATAAACTCCAAAAAATATTATTCACAATAATTCCTCAAAATTTTAGATTACACCCATTTATGAAATTTAATTATCTCTAAAAAAGCGGGGTGCTATGTACTCCCCCCCTTACAACGAAATTTCCCCCTCGAAATTCGGATATAACCTACACCACTGTCCTAGGATCTCTAATTACACCACGTCCTAGTATACCAATGTCGAAAGGTACTAACATAATGGTCCTCTACCATATTCCACCTATCTTAAGCGTAGGCTCTAACGTGCTATCTTGACCACAAGATTACCAAAATTTCCATATGATACAACGCTACCTTGGTCGTAAGGTTGACTCTAACGCCACATCGCACCTAGGGCTTCTATTGCCGCAAGTTAAGAAAATGAGCCTATAACCACCACTCTAACTTGTCGATCCCGTCGGAGACCCACTGTTCGAAGCGTCCACTCATCTACTTTGGACATTAAATCTTCCCTCAAAAGGAAACTACACTATCTCTTAACTATTTCCGTCAACGGATTGCTCATCTTAGGTGTACCAACTCTCATTTTCGCCTACATCATTGGGTTGTAGTGTGCCTCGTAGGATGTTCCATGCCACACAGTATAATCTTTAAATTTATATACTATACCAATTCTCTTTCAGACGGTATATATAAAACCAACTTACCAGTGTGCCCATACACCTTTTGATCCGTGCCTGCTTGCATAACCCTTGCAAAAGTCACACACGTATTCTTTGGCCTGGTATTAACACCTGGGATTTCCTAACTCGAAAGATTCAAAATTCAATCCTTCCTATACCTGGGCGTCCAAACCTTCTCAAAGTTAACCCACGAGCCTTCTCGCGATTAACTCACCACAATTTTCTCATAACGACGCCACTAGCCCTTCTGGCCTTACTCCCTAATAATCCTACGATCTATGCATTTTCCTACCCACGCGAAATGAGTATTATCCTAAGTATATCCCTAGTGCCCAAGGCCTCTCTCAACTTCTGAAATTTACTCGGTTTCATGCGTGGGACGTCTGTCAAAGCGAAATCTAAACAAGGAACCCTCCCCTTACACTACTTCCTCGCGCTGTCGGTCATCGAGATATAACGACATGAGGCACACCAGCGGTTCGTCCTAAATCCTATCTCGCTATCCTACTATCATACTTCTACCACTCTAACTTTTCGCCTTGGCGAAAAGGAAAATTTAACTAATTGAGGCTATTATCTTCAAACATGTTATGAACCTCACAACCAAAACATACTATTTTCGAATTAGCCTTTACATCAAAGCCTAGCTATAAGACTTAAACCAATTTCCTTTACCTTGCCTCACTCACATACTTGCGGTGAAAGAGCCATTTCAGTACTTTTCCATAGCACTTCCATCTCTATAAGCATACCATCATCACACGGCTCTCAGTCCATAGTGTTTTCTCTACGGTAGGTAACTTATCATCAATACTAACCCCCTTGCATCCCATAACATCTCTCCACTCCCGACGTCATTAAGGTACATGCGTGGAGCGTCTCGCAAGTGAAATCCAAAAAAGGAACCCCTCCAATACACTACTACCACTCTAACCTTTCACCTTGACGAAAAGGAAAATTTAACTAATTGAGGCGCCTATTCTCTTCAAACATGTTATGAACCTCACACCCAAAACATACTATATTCGAATTAGCCTTCTCATCAAGGCCTAGCTACAAGACTTAAATCAATTTCCTTTGCCTTGCCTCACTCACATACTTGCGGTGAAAGAACCATTTGAGTGCTTTTCCATAGCACTTCCATCTCTATAAGCATACCATCATCACACGGCTCTCAGTCCATAGTGTTTTCTCTACACTAGGTAACTTATCATCAATACTAACACCCTTGCATCCCATAACATATCTCCAATCCCGACGGCGTTAAGGTTCATACATGGAGCGTCTCGCAAGAGAAATCCAATTACGGAATCCTTCCAAAACACTACTACTTAACTCTGTCGGTCATAGAGGTTCGTTAGTTTCCAATATGCCACTGGTATGATCCCATCCCACCTATCGACAAAAGTGGTCAGAGCTCATATTTCCTTACAGGAGACACACCACCAAGAGCTTGTACTGACTCTAAGTCATTTGCTCTAAATATAACGAGCTTAAACTCGCAGCTTATCAATAAATTTTGCATACTATAAATCACATCTATAACATCGCAACATATTCAAATCATAGTAATGAAACATCTACTCACCGAAGTTCCATTTATACGTAAAAATAAAAGCGAGATCAATCTATATTCAGATGAGATATCGCAACAACAATTTATTCCACCCTGGAACCGCGAACCCGATAGTCTTACAATCATTAGCCTGCTATCGCTCTAATAATATAATAACATAACTCTTATAATAGTATTATACTCGTATAACGCATATAAAATGAGTAGTACAAACCAGACACAAATTTAAAATATCAATACCCACTTTCACAGCGAATGAAGGAAAATAGGACCCCGCTACCACGGAAAAACATATAGACTTACACTGTAATAATGTTATTGATATCGCCACGAAGATCGAATTACACACATGAATCTAGAGTTAGCAAAATACCACGACTCTATCTAGTCACACTGAATATACCCCCTCATTCCGGGGTGAAACTCATAATAATAACTTCGCCAGTCTTCCTGACTGCTCCGATTGGTTCCATGACCTAAAATACTTGTCTTAATTGAACCAAAACTACTCTCATCAATGCCCTACCTCGGCACCCTATTCTGGTCCTTTAATTCCTACTGGTCAAGGACTAACCGTGGGGCTCAACACTCCACATCACCCTATTTCCCATATCTGGACTTCCTGACCATGATAAAGTTATCAGTATCATCAGACTCTATAGCCCCGATCTTGACAATCACCTTCATAATCCCCTTAACTTCTTCATTATAAGGAAACTCCACTAGTGGCTTCAATAGCCCTATTTCAATGAATTTCCCTGGGTGGATGTCCACCAAAGGGGATTCTATAATCACAAATTCTCCATAAGTGGTAACAACATTTACCAGTGATCCTATCATTCCCATGAAGGACTCTCTCTTTATTGTACCTACCTTACTTCGGTACAAGGTTCACTTATCCATCCCTCTTTATTCACTGTCGGTCTCTGGCCGATTCTTCTGTGAATAATCCAAAACTGTATTCATTTCCTTCCTAATCAACCAAAGGAGTTTGCGATTAAAACCATCCGTAAGATTCCTCCACGATCAAAACATCCTACTCCCCCGAATATGTTGACCACCGTTCCCACCATTTCAATATTCCTCCCACGAGTGAAAAATTTTCCTCAAATTTTCAAAGTTGGGTATTTCCATACCCTGCTCTAAGCCAAAGCTTCTGAGCCTTTCACTACCTCTTAAACATGTTACACTTACTCAGTATAACTTAAACTTCAACGTATGGTCCTCATCAAAGATATTTCGAACCTTTTCCCAATTTAACTTTACCAGGTACTTCAACTTTAGCACCATCTTCTACTATGGTTGTACTTGAATAATTATAACTACTATACTTTAGTAGTCGTCGTACTAATCCTTAGTAATTTCCACAAGGAGAGTGACCTCCACAGCGATCCTAGTCTCCGACTTTAACTAACTGCTCTAACTAAGACTGACCTTATGTTGCCCTCATCACGGCCTTTTATAGTCGCCCTTCTTCAATCAGCACACGAATTTCAAACGAGCGCGCAAAAGATTTACTATAATCTTATGTAATAGCAGGAGAACGAAATCTCACAGGAGGAATCAACGATCCTAATCCTAAGGCTCTATATCAAACCAAGAGAAACGTTGGAAGCGTAGTACGTCCGCACATATTCCTAAGGACACTGGAACCTAATGCTCTGATACCATTTGTGACACCCCACCTAATTAATTACCAGGCGATCACCCCTGTACCAAATTAAAACAAGAGTCTCATATGGTTCATTCTCAGCATCACTGTCGAAAACTAAATTAATTACTAATAACCTATTAGGCTGGCGTCAAAATTTTATCTACCTAATCATTTTAATTAAACCATTTAATATAAAACATCCACAACAGTTATAAATAGAACAGATTTAAATAAAATAACCGAACACTCGGTTTAACATTACAACCCAAAATGAATAGCCGCACTAAAAGGCGATAAGAGAATAAATAAATTAGGTTGGGTTACTAGCCTGAATGTTGATACAATACCTCCTATGTCGATTACAAGGATAGAAGCGTCTACACTAAACCTGCATGCATCCACAGCTGCTGAAGCTGATGTCTGACTCGAAGGAATTGCCATCCGGGCGTCCCTATATCTGGACACACACACACACACACACACACACACACACATATATATAGCAAAAGAGAGTAAAATAGATAAACGGGTCAGAGCCCGAGTTGAGAAAATATTTTACAAGTGCATAAATGCTTTATTTTTAAAAATATGTTTTATCTCATAATTAAATTGGTATCGCACTCCTGTGAGATACCCCTCACCTCTCTTCTAATAGTGCACACTGTGACACCCCGCCTAATTAAATACCGGGCGATCACTCCTTTATTAAATTAAATCAAGGTAAACAGTTGGTTCATTCTCAGCATCACTGTCGAAAAAAAATAAATTTTCCAATTTAACACCCTAAATAATTAAGCTAAGTGTCAAAAACATTTTCATACAAACTTTCCAAATTTTAATTAACGAAAAAGATTTGTTTAATCAAAACAACATTTCTACAATTAGAATCACACCACAATAAACCAAATAACATAAACCATTCGTCAATCGAATGTCAACATATGAAACTTAAATCACAAATCCATCCTGAATAAAACCCATAGAACAATACTGGAAATAACTGAAATATAAATGTCCCAACAACAAATGAAATAATGGAAAGGGCGACACATGCCCAATAAATGAGAGTGCTAGAAGTGGAGTCAATAAAGTAAGTCGTCTACGCAAGTGACTTGCAACTCCCACCTAAGTTGCAGCACGTTCCTCTCAAAGGATCCTAAGCAAGACGCCCCTGTGGCTGGGCACCTGAAATATATACATATATATACAAGAGAGAGAGAGGAAAAGAAACGGGCCAGAGCCCGAAAGTGTGTTTGATTTAAAATACGTTTAGCAAGTATTTAAATTGATACAGGCCAATGCAACAACATATTAGTGCGTCGCTCTCTTGAGAAATACTCACCTCTCTTCTAATGTGCACACCTATCGCACTAATCTACCCAACGGTTTGTTTTATCAATTATCGCACTAGTCTTTCTAAAAGATTAACATATCTTAGATTACTCGTAAGATTTACAATTCACTATTTCCACTTTAAAAGAGATGTTCCAATCTGTAACCAAAGTTCTCTATTTTTAACTTTATAAAAACACTAAAGTTTCCAGTGACATATTATACTTTCTCAAAACAAGTATTTATAATTTGAGCCAACAACCCTGTCCTACTTATCAAATCTCAGTAGGCAGTTTCAAATATCATAATCTCATATATATATTAACTACTCGTATAATATATATATATATATATATATATATATATATATATATATATATATATATATATATATATATAACAGCACCCCGAATAAAAACTATGGTGCGTGCATACTTCCACTATCCAAACCCCATACCACTCAAATCAAGGGGAATACAAATTCGGAATCACTCTCGAATTGTATTAACACATATACAAATAATATCGAGGCGAAGCATAGATTCCAAGTCTCTAAGAGGATGGCACATACTCGCGTCTCTTAGGACTATCTGAACTATCAATTCGATAGCCTGTACCAAGGATATCTATCTTCTAGGGTACAAGTCAATATCCCCCATAAAGGTCCCATCGAGATAAGACTGTCTCAGCGTGGAAACCTCAAGGATAGCAAGTAGCGTGGTATGTTTTTCACATGTATATAATATATGTACACACAATCATATAAATATACCACTTATCATATTAACATAGGTTCTTCACATTACCCATAATTATACCATTTATCCTAAATTTCACATTTATAGAAATACGTATAAGGTTTCGTTCCTAACCTTAACTTGAAGGGTTTTCTCTCTTATTACCTAACACTCGTGGGCTATATCCTCACAAATCTAAATTTCAGTAAGTGTCTTTATTAAGTTCCAACGTAACTCTCTTACGCACCTCACCCTTTAAATACATAAATCCATTAACCTAAAGTAAATATCCCATAAATACCATTTTCGTTAATGATTAAAGGTTCCAACATTTATTCATATCCCCTACTGGTCCTCAATGTCTCCCAAATCAATTTATCAAGAGTGCTCAAGAATTATTTCACGATAAACTTAATTTAACTAATTAAACAAGGGAAATAGGAGTCTGCCAGGAGGGGTCGATCGATCGAAGCTTGGGGCTCGATCGATCGAACCTTCGATCGATGCTCTAGGCTCGATCGATCGATCAAGCAGGTCTGGGCAAAATTCTGCAGAATGCAGTTACGGGTTTCATCCAACTTCTTCATCTAAAACGATGTGTTTCCATTCTAATCACCCCAAAAATCCAACTATCATCATTATAACATTATACCAGGTGTTTATAACGTAAAGCATGCGAGTAACTATCATTAAACATGGGTTTTCAACCTAAAATCATGTCCAATTATCAAGAACCCTAAAGTTTTCCTAAAACAAGGTTCTAATCTATTTTTACCAGAAATTCCTTCTAATTTAACATCAAAATTTCGTGGGTTATATTCCTCTACATGGCAAGGGTTCCAGAATTTCCATATTATCAAAACTACATGCATTATCCTAACACAATTTGAGTTTTCTTCCATAATTTCCATCTCTAAACAATCCTAGACTAATATAAAGATTGCATTAACGAAAATACGCAAGTCAAATACTTGCCTGGGATTTTGCTATGCAGATTCCCGGATGCTTTTGGTATGGCTGCGTTCCTTGTCTCGTGATCTACGCAGTGGTGGTGGTGAAATCCGGTGGCTTTTTGGCCTTGGTTTGCCTTGGAGCTCTCTCCTCTCTTCTCCAATGGCCGTCACTTGATTTGTGAGTGTTCTAACCCTAAGAGGCTGACCTAATGGCTGATATAGGTTGGCTGAAATTCGTGGGTTTAATTACCCACTTATGTAAAATGACTAAAATGCCCTCCCGGGGCACCAATTAGGCCTAAAAACGCCCCGAGACCCAAACTAAACCCCCGGGTATACTTTTCTGACTATCTCGACCCTTCCGGACGCGTTGGCTAACTCAAAATGACCATACGAACAACTTATAAAATATTTACTTTTTATTTAACAAAATTAGTCCTGACGTGACACGGGCACGTCCCGACTTAAATTTCCTAAATAGTCATTTAATTCACTTATGACATTCAATATAACCAATATAATATATTACTATGCTCATTATTAATATTCAACAAGTTTCCCATAATTACTAACTCTTGTCACGTTAATAATTATTACATAATTAATTTCCGGATTTTTTTTTTTAAATAAACCGTCACATTAAATTTAATAAATCCCCAAATTAATATAGCATAAAATACGGGGTATTACACACACCTAACGTATCCCTCAAAACATCCTAGTCAAGCTACTCTGCCTAACTAATCCGTCACCCCTAAACTCTAAAAGTCCTAAGTAAACTGAGTACTAAGGGCTAAACTTCTCCCCAGTCTCAACACTGTGCCATGTTCGTGCGTGGAGTGTCTCGCGAAGCGAAATCCAAACAAGGAACCCTCCCGATACACTACCACTTAGCAGTGTCGATCGTCGAGATCCATTAGGCCCTTAGTACACAACGTATATATATACATACTCATATAATTATATACATTATCATACTCACTCTCATATACATAAGACTATACACGTCCGGATATGTTCTCCCGGAATGAGAATTTATCCTTTTTCATTTTATCTCTTTACTCTAGCAGAGATATATAATATCTTATTCTCATTCACAAGTAATATACTATACACACAAGTATACTAACCATCCCAACGAGATATAACTCGAGGATGCGATCTCTCAATGTTATCTTCTTCCAGGGCATTACTCACATACCATCCTGGGTACCAACGGTCGGACTAAATATCATCGACATGGTAAAAATAAAATCACAACGTATGGGAAACGGTCATAGTTCCTCCTAGGGAATGAGACCAAACATACCCACCACGTCTCACCCCTAATAAAATCATACAATATAACCATGGACGCTATAACCTGGGGACTATACGCTCCCTGCTCCTCAAGCCAGGGGCCTCACCCTCATCGTCCAACTTCCCATGATAGCATTAGAGGGGGTATACTTCACATATATATATATATATATATATATATATATATATATATATATATATATATATACCATTCACACATAGATATATATACATAATTGTATCAGATTATATAGATACTATAATCACATCGTATATGTATATTCTACATCATTCCTCAAATATATAAAAATGGCCATAATTGCCAATCACAAATAACGATGGTCATAATCCCAAAGATTCTCATTTACAATAACATTCGAGTATTCGCACACTCACGATACTAAATCCAAAGATATTCCCTCACTTGATAAATAACCTGTACCTTATTCACGTTTAAGGATTTATATAATTTCTCCAACTATACCAATTTTTCCCCGTAGACTTTTAGGATTTACTCAACCATAATTGACACGATTACGTTGTCTACGCCCACAATTATGTATGCCTAAATTCCCACTGAAATTATCCTAAGAAATATTCATCCCTAAATACCCTTAATTTATATAAATCATGGAATTCCATTTTCCATGAACCTAAGGTTTACTCTTCGCTCAATTCATAACTTAGAGGTCCCCACTCTATTTAAGTAACCCCAAACTTTTATTTTCTTAATCCCTTTATTTTACTCGAAAATATATTTTTAGTGCCACAAAATCTTAGCACCCTCCTAGCCCATATAAATTACCCCCAATGGCTAGATGTTAATTCCTAAATGAATACTTATTTCCTAAAATAAATAAACTAGAATTTATTGAGATTGGAAATTTTTCCATAATTAACCCTAGGCAAAATTGCCAAAAATTTTGGACCATCGATCGATCGATGGTGGACCATCGATCGATCGATCAACCCGAACAACTTCTTCTCCGAGAAGCTTTTTCGGACATTAAAGCTTCTCCCAAGCTTTTTACTCCTCTCCTACCCTCTTCCAACCTCAATCAACGATCTACACACAATAATAAGGGTTCTAAACATCCTAGAACCCATAATTTACAACTAATTTCGATTAAATCCTAAGTTTTCAAATTGGAAATTATTCGGGGTTTACTCGTTTTAACTTCGAAAACCCGTTTTGGTTCACAAAAACGCCTCCCAAAAATCTTTGTGGTTTATCACTACCAATTACGATATGAGATTCATGCTTTAAACGAAATAAGCAAGTAAACAGTTGCCTCGTGGATAAAATCCAACGACCTCGAGTCGAATCCCGCGGAGTTTGGCCGGAATCTCCCTTTTCTTCCTCTTTTCTCTCTTCCTTTCCTCTCCTCTTTCTTCTCTCTCTTTTTCCTTTCTTCTTTCCCTCTCCCGTGCCTTATATAGGGATAAATAAGGGTTTATCCATTTAAACCCAAAAATGACTTGTTTACTCAATTGCGAGTTCTTATTATTCCAAGAATTCCCAGAATCCAAACACTACTCCCGAATACTCTATTCTGACTATCTCGGCCCTTCCAAAATCGACCGCACACTCGAAATTTCCGTCCGTTATACTTGATCTCAATCCACTAATTAAACCCAATACATCTAAATGCGGGTTTTCCAATTAAAATATTGTCCTTTGTCGCTTTACTCAACTGCGACATGTAATAAAATAATCCAAATCATCTACTTATTCCGAAAAGTAGTTATAACATACATCGGAAATCATCTAGCACTCATAAACTCCAAAAATTATTATTAACAATAATTCCTCAAATTTCCAAATTACACCCATTTATGAAATTTAATTATCTCTAAAAATGCGGGGTGTTACACGACCCTCTCCCCAAACCATCCCTAAAATCCCGTTCAATTTATCGTTCGTATGACGTTCTAACGACGTCATTCGAACGAGATTCCCATAATCATTCCAATGAACAGGCGTATATTAGGTCGGTTGCGTAAAAAAAATTATCCGTTTCATTTCAATTGTTCCCTCTTTCTTTCTTACTTTAAAACAGTTTTTCTCCCTAATATCTCTCAAACACACCACTCCATATCTACCAGACTCTCTATATTCTTAACCCATCATCTCCATATTCACCCATATGAAATACTTCTTTTTCTAGTGCCATTTTCTATATCTCCTAGAGTTGTGGTGGATTTCTAAAGCTTCAATTTGAGGTATTCTTTTTCATCCCTTCTATAGTATATTTTAGTATTTTGGTTTGAGTATATATGTTTTGGGCAATTTTTTAATATGCAACACTTTGATGCTGTTTATTTCTCATCATCAACCCATTTTATATAAACTCAACATTTTTCTTTGGGGATATGTAAATATTTTATATAAACTACAAAAAAATCATAAAAAAATTCTTGTTTTCCCCGGTTAAATGACATCTCATAAATATTTGACATTGTTTTTATAAAAAAAAATTGTCGTCGAAAATCATGAAATTTCATTTAATTTGTTTCATTAGTTTTATATTCTCATATTTGTGATAGTCTGATAGAGGATAGGATTTCTTAATATTTGTAGTTGGTTTTTGCCGTTGTGGTGGATTGGGTGGTTGTTTTTGGGTAGGTTATAGTCATCTCTTCAATTTTTCTCATGGCTAGAAGTTGATGACCTAGGTGTGACGCCCCTTTGGATGAGGAACGTTCTACCGATGATGATATTGCTGTTTTAAATCTTCATCTTCGATGGGGTACGCATGCAAATCATACACTCTTCCACACACTAGGATTCCCTACTAGGAATATTGCTAGGGAAAAGATTATAAACATAATTTCTTTGTCCGAAACAATAGTTTTCACTTGGATAGTCACCCGTGGTTGGGATCCCATGTTCAGTCTTCGGGACCCTATTTATCCCGATCTTATTAGAGAGTTTTTCTTTTTTATGTGTATAAAAGAGAGAGGTCTAGTCTCAAAGGCACGTGGTCGGGAGGCTTTTATTACCACTGACTCCATTGCCCATCTTGCGAGTTTAACCCGAGTCACCAACCCTACCTTACCTTGGCCTAAATACATTAAATCTTCCTATGATCTTATTTTAGAGATCGCATTTTAGGTGATTCAATCGGGTTCTACCTTTTTGTATCATAAAAATTTCAAGTCTGATTTTACGATCCTTAATTAGATCGTTTGTGCGTGCCTCCTACCACGTGAAAACCATACTCAGATTTCATTGAAACATATTAATCTGATGTATGCTATCAGCATTAGGAATTCTATTGATCTTCCTAATTTTATTTATAGAGTTCTTAGAGTTATTCGTATGTCACCTTCTGCACCTGTTCGGTAGGCATTGCATTTTGCGGTTCTATTCACTCGTCACTGTTTGGATGTTGATTGCTCTCTTCTTCCTTCGAATATTCCTTCGACCCAATATCATACCATCAATAGTTCATCCATAGGTCGGTCCCATGGTCATCTTACTAAGGATACACCTTAATCCACTTCATCTAACTATGAGTCATCCCACTCTGTCGCCTCATATACTCCATCACAGTCTCGACCTTATACCTCCCATTTCCACCCACCTTCAGAGTTGGAGGCGCTTAAGTTGATGCATTTACAAGTTTAGGAAATTCAAGAGGAGTGCCGTTAGGACCGCGCTATGATGCAGGAGTTATATGCCTCCATGCAGAGGGATAGAAAGGTAGTCGAGGAGGCCCAGGTCTATAGAGAGGACGCTTAGGCACATAGAGACTCCCTCATGATGCATCACTTTTAGGAGATCTGCCGTACTGAGATGCGACATGGTACAGGTTCTTCGGGTACCGGATCCGCTCTTGGTGATGAGACTCCAGATGTTGCTCCTGACAATCCAACGCAGTGATTTTTATTTAGGCAGTTATTTTTTTTGTGTTCTTGTCAAAGGGAGATTTATAATTCATTTATTTGTACTCTAATTTGTACCAAAAATTGGTTTTCCATTCCCCTCTCCTATTTTTAGATTTGGATATTATTTAATCAGTTTGGATATTATTCTGGATTAATGTTAATCGTCTCATGCTTCATTTTATCATTTATCATTGTTGTGGATGATTTTAATTTTCTTTTCTTTTATTCTATGTATGTTATTTTATCATGTAGTGTTTTCATGTTATCTATATTGGATTATTCTATATGCACTAACATTGCAGGTTTGTTCTATCCCATTGTATTTTCGAGGCAAAAGGGGGGAGAACATGTTTAGGGAGAGTTCATAATTTGGTTGTTTTCATCTTTATTTTCCCATGAGTTTTATGTCTTTGTTATTTCATGTGTGTAGTCTATTTCTTTATATGCTAGATTCTTGCCTACAAGAGCTTTACGTAGCATCTTTATTATCAATCGAGTCAAGTCTGTCCTTTTTTTTGTTTATGAGATGGGCTTTAGGATCGTCTTTACGGATTCGATTAGCAAATTCCTGGTCTTTTTTATTTTTTATGTTTTGTATCGGAATAGCCAATTCTTGGATCCACTTCCCTTTCAGAAGCCAAGTCTTTCTCAGACATTATGCAGAGAGAATTCCAAATGTCGCTTATGGCGGAGTTGCAATTTTTCTTAGGCCTTCAAGTTAAAAAAAATTCACAAGGTTTATTTGTTTCGCAATCTAAATATGCATTACAGATTGTAAATTTTTTTGGCTTAGATACTGCTAAGGAAGCTACAATGCCTATGAGTACCTCGGTCAAACTCTCCAATGATGAAAATGGTAAATCTATTGACTCTACCTTATACCGTAACATGATAGGAAGTTTGCTCTATCTAACTGCCTCGCGCCCTGATATATGTTTTGCTGTGTGTGTATGCGCCCGTTATCAGAATAATCCCAAAAAGAGCCATTTGTTATGTGTAAAAAGAATAATTAAATACATAAAAGGCACTCATAATTTAGGATTGTGGTACACTAATGACACATCAAGCACTATAGTTGGATACACTGACGCTGATTGGGCTGGGTGTTCTGATGACAGTAAAAGTACATCAGGCGCATGTTACTACATTGGTAACAACTTGGTCGGTCGGAACAGCAAAAAATAGAACCGCACCTCTTTATCCACGGTAGAATCTGAATATATTGCAACTGGAAGTTATTGTGCCCAGTTATTATGGCTGCAACTAATGCTGAGAGATTATGGTATAAATGAAGATAAACTTCACCTTTATTTTGATAACCAGAGTGCAATCAACATCTCTAAGAATCCAGTTCAACATTCTCGCACTAAACATATTAAAATTCGATATCACTTCATACGAGAATTAGTTGAATCAAAAGAACTAGAGATTAATTACCTACCTAGTAAACTACAATTGGCTGATTTGTTTACAAAACCTTTGGACTTTAAGAGTTTTGAATCTTTACGCAAATCAATTGGGATGGTTTTAGCTGAATAATTTGTATATCTACCTGATTACAACTCTCTTAATTGATTCTTGTTGCGCTTTGTCCATTTGAGACAAAAGGGGGGGGGGGGGGGGGGATTTTGAGTCCACTTGGACACTATTGTACATTCATATCTACTGAAATTGATCTTAGGTATCTTTTTGGAGATTTTAGTACCTCCTTATTGCATCAGATTTTGATAGGGTAATGGTTTGTAAATAGTTGAGTTATGTAATTTTTTATTTCTAGGAGATTGGGTAGATATATTTTTGTAGGGATATCATTTTCTTATTTCTTTTTGGTATCCCTACGAGTCCTTGTTGACTCAAAGGAGAATTTGTCTCATATTTCCAAAGGGGAAGATTGAAGCACCCTATATCTTTAACTCATTTGAGTTTGCATTATATAGGAGCTTTTCTAGCTTTAAAATAGTGACAAAATTATGTCCATCCCTATTTGAACCAAAAAGCTACTTTGATATTCCTCTACAAGTTCTTGATGGTATTTCACATACACCACACATTAGGACTGCATACATATTGTATTTCATTCTCATTATGACCTGGTGTGAGTTAAATCCCCCTAATATGATTTTTAAATATTTTTTGGGATTTAATTAATATTTTCTAAGAATTTTAATTAATTTTGAAAATTAAAATTGGAACTTAATAAAGCTTTGGGGTTGATTTGCAAATATTTCTTTTGCCTTAAAATTGTCTTGGGTAGAATCTAAAAGCGACAGAAACATATGTGGATGAAATTTATATTTTTATAAACTCAAAAATCATGCGTTTGAGTATTAATCCTGAACCTACACGTGTTGCACAGGCAATGATTCGATTTGTGTTTTTGTTCACTCTCGTACATGTGCATTACTCGGGACCCTTGGATCATCTCAATCAACGTTCTGCATGCATTTAGAACTAATACAAGTGCGACAGTTTTATCCAATCAGAGTTGAGCTTTGCACCGCTATTTGTGAACCTTGGATTTGCATCAATTTAAATTCTTTTAATCTCAGCCCTTGGTTGATGGCTTCGTTCCAGATCCTTCGAATGCCAGTATAAATAGAAGCCTTTTGTGAGGCATTTAGAGACTTTTTAAAGTTCCTCGTTTGAGAGAAAAGAGAGAGAAAAGAGAGAGAAAGGAAATCCTAACCCTAACTTCGTCAAACCTTAATCCAGAAACACTTTTCTGAAATTTTAAACCTAAGTATTTAAATCATGTGTTAAGAAGTTATCCTCTCTTGTTCTTGATCATCTTTCTAACTTAATCACGTTGAGTTTTTCAGCTTCTCTTTATAGAAACTAGAGATCTCGTCTTTGTGATACATCTCACTTAGGTAGATTACTTTTTTTATTTCTCTTTTCGAGAATTCTTGTTTGTTGGTTATTTTTAAACTGATTTCACGTTTTTAAACCCTACACCAACAAATCTTCATTCTGATTTCATTTTAGTCGACACTATCAGACTAAGATCTAGTTTTGAGATCTTGATTGGGATTTGCAGTTTCTAGATAATATTTTCAAAACTCGAAAGTGTTAGGATCTTGTATATTTCACAACAAGATTCCCTCTTGATCTGCGGATATTTTGAAAGGTCTAAAATTTTGTTTTAGTTTTGACTAAATTGATTTTGGAATTTCTTGCATATCTAGTGATCTTATGATTTGTTAAGTCATTATGTTTATATTAAGTGTGAGTGTGTTACATGCATATGGTAGAGAGCACATCACCACTACACTTTCACTCCACCACACCTCAAGTGTTGGTTATATGATCTTGAACTTGTTTGAGTTGACGTAAAGGATGGAATCAAGTAAAGTCAGATCTAATCCAGAGGAGTTGGTAATGATTCTGAACGTAGTTTGTGTGGTTTGATTGTTAAATAGCTTGTAATTTGTTACTTTGATTTTAGTGGATTTTCATTTTGTGACGTAGAGGTCACCGTGGATGTTTCCCCAATTGGGTGGTATTTTACCACGTTAGAAATTATATGTGTTCTTCTTCGTTTTCTCATCACCTTCTTATTGGTTGTGCCGATTTAATAGTTTAAGTTTTGTTTTTAAAACTGGTTTACTATAGATCTGAAATAACTCGTTCACACTCATTCAAACTAGTTTGATAAGTTTTTAAACACATCTTATATTAAGTTTTGTTTTGATTAAAATAGTTTCTTCAACAAACAGGTTGGAGCCATTTTAACAGTTTAACTTTGTATTAAACGTCTTAAGTGGAATTTTTCAGTATAGATGGTGGATGTCCAGGATTGCTTGTGTCTCGATCCACTGCCTCCTTCTGAGGTCTGGTTATTAGTTTGATGTGGGTTAAAGTGACTTTTCCCCTTGAAGATGTTTAACGCCATGTCCAGTTTGAGTTGCATACCCCTAATTTTAGGCATAGGCCTAGATATGCCTTATACGATAAGGGGTTTGGTCTGTTTGTTGAGAGTTTCCAACTTTTTTTATACAAAAACAAACAAAATATTTAGGTTAGCCCTTTTGGGCTAATTCTAAGGCAGGTTTAAGTCTGTGGTTGGTCCAGAAATTCTTCTTATGTGGTTTGGGGAATCGGGTTACGAGTGGAAAAAGTTTTAGGCACCCCACTTGTTCTTTATGCTTCCTTAATTATATGATTTTTATCTCTCTTACCATCAATTGATTACTTTTTAGTTATTTTTTTAGAATTGGTTTAGAGAACTTAGGTTGATAATCCATTAAAACGTAGGTAGGTGCTTAGGTATGATAAGGCTATCAGTGAGAGGTATGGGAATTTCACTTAACCGATGTAGGTACACAATAGTTCTTGTGTATGACTTTATGCTTCTGTAACGAGTGACCATTAGTATGTATATCAGTGAACAAAGGAGATAGGCTTGATTAGAGGGTAGCTGTCAATGTATATATAAATTTGTGCACAAGATGTCGCAGTTTTGAGATGGGTTGACATCACTTTTGAGGTTTGAGGAGAGATGGAAAAGTAATATGAGAGATGGGTGCATCTCTGTTGTGTCAACATATCAAGAGATACGTTGTCTAGGCTCATGATCTCGAAGAGGACTTGATATTATGCCTATGTACACAACAATACTTGGGATCAAAGTGTACATGATTCGGTTTGCGCGGGAAGGTGCGACTTGAGATAGCTTGATATCTCATTTGTTTTATGATAAGGGGATTAGAGCTGAGGGCTAATGGTTTTTCCTCCTTTGAAATATGTACACTTTAGTTTAGGAAGATCACAGTTATTTAAATGGTTACACTCGCACTTCAGGTAAGCCATCATCATGCAAGGTATGATCCTTACACAAATAATGGACCACCTATTCATGATAGTGTTAAAAACTATGAATATACTTCTTTTTCTTCCTTTATCTCAATGGAGTAAACTATTTTCCAGTGGATGGAAGGATAATCTATGGTTCATAGTTCAGTTTTGTATAATATTTATGCTTTTAAGCATTTATATAGGGGTGCGTGAGAGATCGCGACTTTGAGATTGTTTGATATCTCGTTTTTAGTATGTATAAAAGGAAGTGTAAGATAGAGATAGGGTGCATCTCCATGGGGAAAATATATCATGAGACATATTGTCGCGACTCGAGATTATGAGAAAGACTCGATATTGCGCCTACGTACTCTATAGCCGCGAGATCAAATGTAATGTGTGTGCAAATGTAGGACTTAAGCTATTTGTGGGCCATAATTTAGCTTTGTTGGAGGGTTAGAATGGGAGCAGACCTGAAGATCACTAATATTTACATATCATATTATGAGTATCAGGTTATCACTAGCCAGGAGGTATTGCCCTTCATATTAGTTTGGGGGTGTAATATTAAGGATGTTATATTTCAGACATCCTCAGCTAGGTAAGTAGAGGTAGAAGTTGGGTGAGTTTAGATTGGGAATTGATGCAACCCTAATAAATAATATGTCAAGAGATGTATTATGAGGCTTAGGTTTCACGAGTTAAATTCGGTATAGAGCCTACGTACCTAAGGAGACTTGGGATCAAAATCAATGTAGTTCCAATAAATGGGGAATGTTTACGAGTTAGGTGATGGGATATCGGTTTTATAATATACATCATTGCTGTATTTATGGAGCCTAGTCATTAATATGGAATTTATGTTGTGTTGGATTAATATATTTATATGTCAAATATAATGTATAATTAATAGATGACGTCTGACAATTATTTGATATGAAAACACATATTCAGGATGGTTCCACGGGAACTAGCTTTGTTCGTTTGGAGAAGCTGTGGGAGTATTCAGATTTTAGACTTTGGCTTGTGCAAAGTTTCGAACTAATTCGTCTCACGGACACTTTCCTCAGAACGATTTTAAAATGTATGTTTTGTAAGGTTGTTATGGCATTTGATTAGAATTGTTTTAATATATGAGCATGTCAAGTCAATTAACAGAGGCGGTGGGTTAAAAAAACATGATTTAGGATAGAAATACTGTAAAGTGAATACCCGGTCCCCTAAATGGGGCCGGGTTAAAAAATATAAACATATATGGATAATTATCACAATAAATAAGGGGTAATTGGCCTGAAATTTGGGCCGAGGTTCTTTATCAAAATTTAGATAAAAGGTGTTTGACCCAAAATTAGGGCAAAGTTTCCTTTCCCTTGTAGCATGAATAAAAAAATTCTCAGGGAAGTGTCCCCTATTGAGGTGTTAGAGGTGGGAAGAGCTCTGTTTATAAGTGACGACATTCGCGAAGTGCGCATAGAGGTTTGCCTCTGTTTTTCTTTTGGAGGTGAATTTTCCTAAGTACAAACCTCTTTCGAGACTGGAGAAATTTTTTGAAAGTAAGAACTTTCCCGGTGAGAAAGTGACTTCTATGAAGTGTGAACTTCTTCGGGACTTTTCAGAATGAGCTTGAGTATCTCGTACACTCGGGGAAAAAGAAAATGAAAAAACAGGATCGAGGTCAATTTTTGGTGCCTTTATTCTGGTTGGTGGGGAAATCTATTTATTGGGGTCTATCCTGGGACATTTAATCGGTTGATTAAATACCTTGGATGGTGGGTCTGAGGGGGTGGGACACGTATATGACTGAGAAAAGATTCCCAAAGATCTCGTAATAATGACTCTTGGGGGTGTTATTGATTTTGGTGGGGGGTGTAACCAGTCAGTTAAAGGATTGGGAGGCTTTAACCAATCAGTTAAGGACCCATAGGTCATGTTTGGCATGCTTTTTCCTATTTTCATTTTAACCCCTTGGATCTTGTTGTTCTTGACTTTTTAACCTTTTTGAACTTCTATTTTAATTTTGGCATGTTGGTAATTTTGTGGATTTTCGGGGTTCGTGTCTGCGATAAATTATGACAGGACATAACGTACCACACCCCGAGTGTAGATCGGGGTATCCACAGAGGTGATCGACTAAGAGTGCACGAGCAAATACTTTTCGTCGATGCTGAAAAATGAAAGAGAATAGGTTTGTCTATTCTCGAGAAAGAATTAGGTATAGGTGTAATAAGTTGAAAGTTGGGAAAAAGTGGGATTTTCATAAATGGGTGGGGTATTTAACCGATTAACTAACCCTCGAGTTTGAACGGTTAATCGATTGAGTAACCCATAGGTTAAAATATTTAACCGATCAGTTATCCGCAGGGGCATAGTTTACTGATCGATCATCCCTTCCATTAGCTCGAAACGTATTCAATCCAGATGCTCAATTCTTTTTTTGGGAAGTTTGTTACACTATCTTATACCGATGCTTGCTTTTGGATTGTCGCCACTCATTCTCTTTTGACATTCTTCAATCCCCACTTCTTCACGGTTCTACTTCTATCGCGATATCATGGATATAGGTAGTTGTTCAAGCTTTCAGATGTCAGTTGTCTCGTTCTTATTATCATTATTGGGTATCCTTCCTACGAGGACAATAGTCTCTTATTTTGTGTCATTCGCTCCGGTGCTTGCGAAAGACACCATTTCACTCTCTTTGGGTCTCATTGCTCCGGTGCTTGCAAAAGATTTGTGTTGGTTGTTATGCGCTCCTGATTTTTTCATCGGCATTCACAATAGTTTCTCACGGTGATGATCAATTTATACATATTCGTCAATGTGACTCTGCTTTTGGCATGTTGGCGTCGACCTTGGACCCTTCCCTCTTCTCAAATGACACGAGTCTTCCTTTTTGTTTTTTTCTCCTCTTGTGTTTTCTTGTGCCTTTTTGTTCCCTCTGTCGGACTGAATTTTTGTTTGATAAATTTTTAGCAAGTATTGGTCGATGTCGTCCATTTGAGGGAAATACTGATGCGCTGGTCATGTGTGTAATACCCCACCCTAGAAAAATAAGTATTTAATGATAATCGAAATATTATATTCAAAGAAAATTTGAGGAATAAATATATAAGGGGATTACGCCGAATGGCACGACAAGTGGCGCATTACGACAGGTATTTAAGGAAAAAAATTCCCACGTCGCATGATTTGATTGGATGCGTATTTAAGTTCTAATAGTCCTAGTAAATATGTTGATTAAGTTTGACGCGAAAATACCAAGGAATGATTGTGACATGGTCATGGTTAATAATGCAGTAAGTTGGGCAGTACATGACGTGCAAAATAGTAACTTTGTGCGATGCATCGCGGTCCCAAATATGGAAATGACCACTTTTATACGGTCCAAAAAATACATGTAAAAATACCATGGTAGGGTCAAAAGTCAAAAAAATAAATAAAAATTATTTTTCGTTAAAAAATAAAAGTGCTCAAAAAATTGTGAAAATCTCCAGATCTACTTAGAATTTAATTTTAAGCAACTTTATCTCTTTGAAGGCTTCGAAAAAAATTACTTAGACCCATTTTAGGTGGATTTTTGACAACACACGTCGAGTAGGACGCGAACTTGCACGAATTTTTTAGGACAATCGGTAAGTCCAAAAAATATTCCAACCATATATTTAGACTCAAAAAAATATAAGGAATATTACCATGTGAAGAAAAATCGAAAAAAATATGTTTTGCGCCGAAGTCTCGATTCTTGCGGGCAATGTATAGGACAATCCTGGACGCCAAACGACTATTGTAAATACGATTTTTTTAGCCAAAAAATGCAAGGAAGAAGGTCCAAGGGTCAAAAATTGGAAAAACAAAAAAATATTTTTAGAGATAAAGTGACAAAAATGACAACATTTTTTGGGGTATTAAATGGGTGGTTAGGTGTACTCTTAGTCCAATTCAGATTTTGAGACTTGGAAAGGGTTATACACATTTGTAGACACTCCAGTTTCTGAGTTTTTGATTTTTCCCTTCCACCTTCTTCATATAGCTTTTAAGAGAGAGAGAGAGAGAGAGAGAGAGTAACCCATTGTTGTTCAAAACATTGGAGCTCCTGCATAATATTTTCCTCTCATCCTTATGTCAGATCAAGCCACTTTCATTACAAAAATTCTTAGCTTATTTCCTTCATTTTTTTCACCACCTAAACGCCATCACAAAGACCTCAAAACTCCATTAAAGTCTCATTCAAAGTTTGGACAGCTAGTGGCGTATTTGAAGTGGGTTTTGGAAGCGAGAAAAGAGGTTTTGTGAGCTTGGAAGGGGATCATCCACGGAGTCAAGTTTGAAGCATGGAAGAAAAGCTAAGGTGCCTACCCTTCGAGAGTCACTCATCTTCCAAAAAATCCACTTTCCTTCATTAAAGACCTTGAGGTGGGAAACTCATAAATTGAAAGTAGTTTAAAGTTGAAAATATTTTTAGCATGATTTATTGCATATCTAAGGTCTTAAATATGTAAAAATATTCATTCATGCTTTGTTGATGATTACTTCGTATTTTAATAAAAAAATCAAGATTAGAGTTGGGTTTTTTATGAGGTTAAAGTTAGTGATAAATTTCAAAATATTATTTCACAAATATTGGGTGTAAAAAAGTGTAGAAAAATGGTTATGGTTTACTAATGGGTTATTAGTGACACTCTTAAGATTTTGAGTAAAATAGGGCACTTAAAATGAAGGATCGAATGGATTTTAAAAATAGATAATTTTCAGCCCACTATTCACAAACATTTTATGAAATAAAATGTTTTAAACTCGTGTTTTTAAGGTGAATAAATGATTTCCTTTATGCGAAAACATTTGGTATGTAGATTACTATAGTGATTTTAATTTTGATGAATCATTATGAAATGAGAAAATGGAGTCTCAATTACTAAGTGTACTATTTAGTTTGTTAAACTAGGTTTCGGGGTTAAAAGTATAAATATATGAAAGTGTAGTCTTCTTGCAAACTTTGGGTGAAAATGTAAATCATGAAAGTATAGAAGACTAAGTGTGAGTAAAATGACCAAGTATGTGTATTTATGCAAAAAGTCATAATTAAAGTCTGTAACACTAAGTTTCAAATGTATAAATGTTGACTAGAATGGATTTTTTTAGTGTTAAAACTCATATATAAAGTGGGTAGATTTTAATATGTGAAAAGTATGATTTTATATATTAAAGGAAGTAATGTGCAAAAATGTGAATTTCGACAAAGTGAGAAGTTAAAAAGGTGTCATAGTTACTAAAATGCCTACGTGTTAAGTTTGAAGCTACAAAAAAGGTATTTTTTTTTGTAAATAACACTTGAAGACAAAAGCGAACTTATATTTTGATGTAAATTGGACAAATTGGCAATTTACTTAAAGTGTGACATTTTCAGGAAACAAAAATGTTCTAGAGTATTTAACATGATGTAGAAAGAATGAAATGAGTCCTTAAACATAAATGATTTTCAGTAGAAAAATCAACACGTGTGTGAAAAAGGACTTTAATGGAATATAATGATTTTTTCTAAATGAATAATGAAAAAATGGACGGTTAAGTCCAAGGCTTTGGCTTCAGTCCGAAAAAGGAAAATTAATGTGGGCAATATGAAAAGTGTCGAACACATTGACAAGATAATGATATTGGATGATGTTGGGTTAAATTATTAAGAAGGGCTATGTTGTCCCTAGTGGTGAAAGCCCCCAAACCAACTGCAGTTTACTTGGCGCTCGTTGTCGGGCGATGAAGTTCCATGAAATCGTCGGTGTGCGTGTGTTGTGGCGGGTGTGTGTATCGGTGGAATCCCTAAAAAAACGCTAAGTGATGAATTGAATACTCATGAAAGAAGCATAAATGAATGGTATTGATTCATTGATTTATTAATGAAAGAATAAAGCATTAAAAGTTTAATGTTTATGTGGTAAGGCGGAATGGTTAAATAATATGACTTAGTAATATTTAAGCTACCTAATGAGGTTTGAATCATAATAAACATAAGCGTGTGTTATATGAAGCTTTCAAAGAAAAATGAGTATTTTTCTAAACACGGTGTGTGCATGCGTTGAATTAAAGTCCTATCATATGGTTAAGTAACTCTGGTGTGAGTTAATAAACATTGGGTAATAAACATTTGAAAGTAAATGAAAATTTTTCCCAACAATTGCTTATTGTTTAACCGTGTGCATTAATGGGAAGGAATGGTAGTTTTTAAGCATAATGTTACAAATGATTTTTTGTAAAGACAAGGAAAATAAACGGGTTAAATGACGTTTTTGGAATAAAACGGTTTAATACATTGGGATATGTATTTTCAAACGTGTATATATATAGCTACATATGTACTTTCACATGCATATAGTGTAGCGTGTGAGTATTCTTTTCTGTCGTTCGTTTCTATACTGCATTTGTATAATTCCCACTGAGGATTCAACTCACTCACTCCTTTTGTTATGGAAGGTTGTATGCAATTTCGTATTTTAAGCGCATTATACAGGCAAGTATTGACTTGGATTTACATTAGTAGCTCTATTTACTTGGCCTTCGGGCACTTCCCTTGGGTCATATCACTTAATGATTATAAATTGAATTCGCATGCTAATAAGCGTAACGTTAAATAATAATAAAACTGTATTATGAACATTATTTAGTATGTTTCATTGCACTTCAAAATTAACGCGTGAACCAAATCGGGTTAGTCCTTTACCAACCCTTAAATTCGGGACGGGGCGTTACAATCTGTTCCCCTGGCTTTATGTCGATTGACCTTTGAGGTCTCGAGGTACACTGCTATTGATTATTAGCATTTGTCTACAGGCTTTGTTTAATGTCCAATTAGATTTGTTCCTCCAGTTGGTGCATCCTTATTAGAGTCGAGGGCTAGGGTGACAGGCCTGAGGACTGTGGGTGGAAGTTATGTAGGTGGCCTTCTGAGGAAGAGGCCTCGTATATGATAATCAATTGGAGTGTTTTTGGTGGATTTTTGGGTGAGATTTTATATGACCTCCCCAAAAAGACATTTTTGTGGGCTTTTTAGGACTTTGGGTATACTCTAGGGAACTTACGTAGTATGTTCCTTTATGAGGAACATGAAGAATCCTCAATACACTTTTTGGCGTGTATGGGGATTCACTATTATACATCAGGTTTATAAATAATATCACTTATCCTTTTGAGGATTCGCACTGTGCATGTTGTATTTTTGTTTTTTCCATAATTTATGTATGAATGGTGTGACTATGGACAATACGATCCAATGCTCCTTTATTAAAATGGCGATGGCACATGAGTATACACCTTTTATGCCAAGACAAAAATAAAAATAGAAAATCGAATAACATAAAAGTAGGAAAGATATGGAAATAAAGGTTCCCCGTCTTTTTGAGAATTTTTTTGGGGAGATAGACGATTTTTATCTGCTCGATGGTGAGTTCTTTGTTTGTACTGACCTTGGAGTGTGAGGGAAGGAAGTTCCCATTTATTTTTTGGTGATTGGGAAAGATCCTTTTGACGTAGTTTTTGAATCCGAGTGGCGTTCCTTGTCCCGGGTAAGGTGACATTTTGGTGGGAGTCTTCAGCGAGTCTGTATGTTAATTATCTGTCCCGGGATATGGGGTGATTTAGGGGGATGGTGTTTGGGGGTTTACTATTTTGGGGAAGAAGTGTATATGGGTAGTGTATTCTCCATTTTTGGCTTCTTTTGACCGTTGCTTTCAATGACCCCACGGATCTTTAAAATGCTTTAGAACACTGTTTTATTATTTGCCACTTGTTTATTTAGATCGCGCCCTACCTTTTTAAGTGAGGGCATAATGGCCATAAATAGGGTTTTCCCAAAAAGGAGGTTTTTTGTATTTATTTATGCTGGGACTGAAGTAATATATCGAGTTGCCTACGTATCTCCGATTTAAAGACAACTAGTTGTCTGTACTGATTATATGCGATAAAAATATATCTATAATTAAAATGTTGGGGTCTCAAAGTATATTAGCGGACTTTAAGCGAAAGGTTAGTGGTATAAGGGGGATTTTTTATGTTGATTCGGGAATGTTTATGGGTTTACGTAATCTTCCCTCCCCTGTACGGCCGATTGTTTTTAGTGTTTAAACCAGTCTTTTCCTTTTTACCACTGGTGGGATTTTAAGAAAATAATTTCTTCAATCATTTAAGATTGGAAGGGTTGGAAAAATGTGACTCCATCGAGATCAGCTAAGGTAGTCTCTCTGCCAGATTTTATTTTGGTGACAAGGTAGGATCCTACCTAGTTGGGTGCGAATTTACCTCCGGGAGTCTGGGTAGGTTTAAAATTTTCCAATAGGACTTGTTCTCCCTCTTAAATTTTTCGTTTATTAAAACTTTGGTTGAATCCTCGTGATATAAGTTGCTGGTAACCCTAATTATGATAAGAGGATTTCAGTCTTTACTCGTCGAGGAGAGATAATTATTCATAACGATCTTGGACCCAATCAATTTCGGCCACTTGACTTTCGAGCATGACTAGTAATGATGGACTTTCAAGTTCTATGGGTAGTACTACCTCCATGACATAAACTAAAGAGTAGGGGTACCCTTATTGAGTTTTTTCTATAGTGCGGTAGCCCCAAAGTGGATATGGGAGTTTGTTTGATTAGTGTAAGTAACAGTGATCTTGGCGATGATATTTTTGGCATTCTTGTTAGTGGTTTCAACGCATCCATTGGTTTATAGTCTGTACGGAGATGACTTATGCCGAATAATCCCATATTCGTGTAGTAGGCTTGAGACCTCTTTCTCGATGTGAGACCCATTATCTCATACAATATCTTAGGTACGCCGAAATGACAGATGGCATTTCGACATATGAATTTGACCATTTTTTAGCATTTAGCACCGTGTAAGATTCAACTTTGACCCATTTTGTAAAATAATCGATGGTGATCAAGATGAATTCATGTCCAGTGGAGGCCTTGGGAGTTACTATCCCTATGATGTTTATCCCCTGGTGGAGAAATGCTAGGGTGAGGTCATGTAGTAGAGTTCTCAAGGAGGTAGGTTCTACCATGGGGCATACAGTTAACATTTGAGGCACCTTTTGACATGGTACGTGCAATAATTTCTCATGGTAGTACAGTTGCATGACTATGTGAGGATTTTTTTGGAGAGGGTGTGCCCACTCATTTGCGGGCCACATTCGTCGCTATGGATTTCGTCTATAATCTCAAGGGTCTCATCTTCGATGACGCACCATAAGTGTATTCCAACGAACCTTCTTTTATAAAGTTGGCTCCCATAGATAATTAATTGGGTTGCCAAACATCTTAGGGTTAAACAGTTATTTGAAGAAGGGTTGGGTTGGTAGTGGTTCTTCATGAACAAGTTCCATATATCGTAGTACCATATTGTGGGTCCTATATTTATTTCCTCGATGTCATCGACTTGAAAGAAATAAGAAGGGGTGATCCGGATGGTCATGGTAAACGTGATTTCCATAGTTCCTTCTGGCATGTCTATCATGGAGTCAAGGGTGGAAAGTGAGTCTGGGAATTATTTTTAGCCCTTGGGAGGAATTCAAATTCGACATGTTTGAATTGCGAAACTACCTCTTCTAAGTAGGCATGGAATTATTGTAGTTTTTCATCCCAAATTTTCCATTGCCCTAATATCTAGCTGATGACTAGGATGGAATCCCCATAGGCTCTTAGGTTTATTATTCCCATTTCTAATGTGAAATCGAGACCTATGATGTAAGCCTCATAATTAGCCGTATTTGCTGGTAAGTTTAATACTAATGGGGAGTCGTCGTGAGTCGGGATAGATTAAGATAATTCCTATGTCGAATCCCCTTTTATTGGAGGCCCCATCAAAGTAGAGTTCCCAAGTTTCTCTATTGTTTAGGGTGAGGAGATCCTCATCGGGGAATTCTGCCTCATTTTGTTTTTCTTCCTCTAACAAGGGTTTCCCTGTGAGGTGGTTAAAGATGGCCAATACTTTGATGTCTTTCTGTGTAATATACATGATTTTAAACCCGGATAGCATTAGTAGTCATTTGGCCATTCGGCTAGAAAGAGAGGGCTTCTTAAAGAGGTATTTCAAGGGATCCATCCTGGAGATGAATCGTATGCTGAAGAACATCATGTAGCCTCGTAGTTTGAGGGTGATCCATACGAGGGATACATAAGCCTTTTCCGCGACGGTGTATTTGATCTCATAGGAGACTAGATTTTTGCTGACATAGTAAATGACACATTCCTTTTAAGAACTCTCTACGTACTAGGCCAACATGGCTCCGACAGTAGCATCGATTATGGTTATGTAGAGCAGGAGAGATTGTCCCACTTGGGGAGGTACTAGCACCGGTGGGTGAGTGAGGTACTATTATATCTTCTCTAATGTTTCTTATTACTGAGCGTTCCATTATTTGGGTGAGTCTTTCTTGAATATTTATAGTATGGGTTCATAAATAGTAGTGATATAGTTGATGAACTAGCTTATGAATTGAATTTTGTCTAGGAACCCTATAAACTCTTTTTCTAATTTGGGTGGTGGCATTTCTTGTATGAATTTGACCTTGGCAGAGCCTACTTCAAGTCCACCCTCATTGACAATAAAGCCGAGCACTTTCCTGTTAGTGGCTTCGAAGACACATTTTTACGGATTTAACCTCATTTTGAAGAGGCATAACCTTTGGAAGAATTTACAGAGTACGGGATATGTCCTTATTGGTCTTTGGATTTGATGACCATATCATCTACGTTAACCTCTACTTACTTGTGTATGAGATCGTGTAGGATTATTGCGATCGCTCTTTGGTAAGTTGCACCTGACTCTTGAGACCAAACGACATGACTTGTATAACAGTAGGTCCCTAGGGGGTGATGAACATACTTTTCTCCTAGTGGTCAAGGTGAATTTTTATCTGATTATACTCTGCAAACCAGTCAACGAAGGACTTAAGCGCTTTACTAGCTGTATTATCCACCAATAAGTCTATGTGTGGTAAAAGGAAATTTTCTTTGGAACAGGACCAATTAAAATCCCGATCGTCTATGCACATTTGGACTTTGCCATTGGCTTTGGGTACTGGTATTATATTGGTTAGACAAGTGGGATTTTTGGTTACTTGGATAAAATCGACACTGAGTTGTTTCATAACTTTTAATGACCATTCCAGTGTTAGTTTATAAAGCCTTTGCTTTATGCGATTGACATCAAGGAAAGTAGGTATCTAGTGTATGATGATAGTCAAATTGATGTCAGGCATGTCTGCATAAGATCAAGAAAATACATCTACGAAGCTAACAAGGAAGATCTGTGAGCTTCTTTTATTTGTTCTTGTCTAGAGAGGGCCCTATTTATAACTATTTAGGGTCTTGGGGAATACCCAAGTTTATGGTTATTGTGCCATCCTCATTGGGAGACATACGTCTAATTTTACTTTGGTAAAGTTTTTCTAAGGGTTTTAAGGTATTTTAAGTCTGCATAGTTATATTTATTAGGTGTGAATTATAATCCAACGTTGGACTAATAATACTCACATGTAACACACGCAGGCAAATACTGGAAATCATTATTTATTATGCCATCAAATAGAGGCAGGGCAACATTAATTGATAATAGTAAAAAAAGTTTGCTTTATAGAGGGAGACATTAGGAAAATGTATAGGGGGACTCTTTTGCTAATATAATAGACTCAAAGGGCCTCCAGATGATAAGCGTCAGTATGCATTTGATAGAAGTCCATTTGCCGAGTATTATGGATCCCACGATGCTCATGATAAAGTGGGTTAGATTCTGTCTAGGGACCTTTGGAGTGTACTTTTGGGAATCTAGGACCTTGGTGTAGATTATCGGCTGGGGCAAACGGAGTTCCTTAAGTCGAACTGTGTCTTCCTCAGGGTTTACAGCGGGATACTTTATTGGGACAACTATGAAGTCGATGTAAGGGAGTGATTTGTACAGGGATTTTAGAAAGATATTGTGTTCATTACACTGATAATACCAAGGTGGTTGCAAGGTCTTATTCAAAATCCCGACTGAAGGCAGTGTTTCTGTGGGTGGAGCTATTGAGTTCGATCCTCGGAGGTAGAGATTGAGTTTAGATATAATCGTCCGTTGTAAGTAGTAATACCTCAAATGATCGAGGCGGTGTACCAATCTAGTAAGCATTATGATGGAGTTAAATATGAGGTTCCTAATATGGTTATCAGAGCCATTTTGTCAGGAAATAGAGCGGGAAACCCCCACTCGGGTTCAGTCTCAGAGTTCTTTTTTTCTTCCTCAATGACCCATGATGCGTTAAGATTATTATAGATAACCTTGTGGATCTCCCTATAATCTATAAGTAACTGGGGTACAATATGTTCTAAGGTTCTACTGGTGATGTGTCTCATGAATCGGTGACTACGGCCTTGCATGGGAAGGTTTTCATTAGAGATACCAATCTGTTGTTTTATGGTGATGGATTCGATGGAGTCTGACATCTGAGCCATAGTTAGGTACATAGGCATAAAATCTTGGGATACAAGATGGATTAGGGCATCTCGATATTCTTGGGACGTAGTTGACAGTTCCTTGATGGCAATGTTAGTCGATGTCCTTTTAAGTTATTTTCTCGAAGAGGGGGGTAATAACTTTTTAAGGTCGATTTTATCTTCACTAGATAGGTTCGTAGGAGTGGAGTATCATTTTGACATGGTGATAAAGTTAAATTCTTTGTCTAAAAAGAGCATGAGTTCTACCCTATCTCTCTGTTCAACATTTTCTTGATGGAGTAGAAGATCAATCAAGGATGTGGGGGTGCCGATAGGCGGTGTTTGATTTGGGGACATCACATTGGTCCAAGATAAGACAAGGGCTAGTTTAGATCTTTTAGGATCCCTTTTCATAATTTTGGAGGGATTTAAAGGCATGGATTCATTTATCCATCGTATGGCTATGTTAGAGTTTGGAACGAAGGTGGTGATTTCTGCCACTGTTTCTAAGACTTGGCTATTTATTGAGTCTGCCATAGCAGGTGATGGTTCCATAGATATGGATGATTCCGATCGGATGTCATTATCGTAGGTTGTATCCAGGTGATCTTCCTTGTCATGAGGTTATTCATTATTTATTTATTTCACGATACTAGCGGCCTCTCAGAAGAAGTCTCCGTAGTAGTACTGGTACTCCGCGTATTTTGGCCCCTAGGGAGAGACTTTTTCAAAAATCTAGCATGGTATATTGCTATCATTACATACTGTAGGTGGTCAAACTTTTCATGTGTGAGGTCATGGGGGACGGGGTGGACCATTTCCATCTCGACAGTATATTAATACCTTCACGAGGGGGACCTTTCGATGGTGGATAACCTTGGTGGATCATCTCATCTTGGAGTTCAATTAGACTAACTATGTGGGTGGCATCTTGGTAAGTGTTCCCATGGCTACATACTACATCGGTGTAGTGGTAAGTCCATAGTGATACCCTAAGTATGAAGAGGTCAAATGCTAGTTGTAGAACAAGCATGTCGGGTTCACTATAGGGATTAATTGGATATTCCATAGGTGGGCTGACTTTAAAAGGCGGTATAATCAATATATATAGCCCTGCAGATGGTGTTCTATGTTTCCAACGGTAAGTCTCTCCATTCGGTAGACTGGATGTTCTGTTATATATCTAAGTTGGGATGCCTGAGTTACCCCTTACTATTAAAGAACTAGAGGGATAGCCCTTAATATGAGAGGCTTGTCTGTAAACTGTCTGTAATGTAGCCTCGCTTTTTTATGTGACAAGTCCAGTGTTAATACTATTTGAGCCTCTCAAGTTCTTTTGAGGTAGCTCTATATCCGATACCGAACTTATAATCTCGAATGATCGGAGCTTCGAAGGATGTGGGTCCTTGTTCATAGTGTTCGAGACCTTTCCCCCCAGGAGTAGTCCCATTGTGTCATCATTTCCCAGATTTGGAGGTTAAGGACATATTCATCTCTGAACCCAGGGAGGTTTAACCCTATATTATTAAGAGGTGGTCGAAGAAATATGTGATGCCCTGCTCGGATGGGTATGTGCAGTAGACTGGATCAGTCTTGGCGACTGCAGGGCTTGGACTGGACTTTGGTTTATCGAAGACAGTGTTTCTCATGGTGGGGTTTAGCTTGGGCATTGAATCTATCAATCGATAAGGATCAATGTCAGCTTCATTGTTTGTTCTCATCATTTGGTTGTTAAAAAAGGGGGCGAACTTGGGATTCATCTTCTTTAGGAGGGGGTCGAGCGAGAATTCCTCATTTCCTTTCATATTTAGTGTGAAACATTACTTGGGTGGACATTAGCCATTGATTTTCCTAAGTTGATTCCATTTTCTCTAGAGAATATTGGGTGAGATACGTATCTAGATGGACCGGGTTTATTTTTTAATTCCGCCTCCCATGTTGCATCTTTACAAGTGGCATAGGACCTCGTTCTTTCTTCCCATTCGTAAAATAACTAGTGGTGATCTTGGTACCTCTAGGTAATGTGATCATCTTCCCTGAGTTGTTCGTTATGTTCACTTATCTTTACCGGAGGTCTAGGGTATTAGCGTATCTAAATCAAGGGTTCTTCCCTTTAGTGATGTGGTTCTTCCGCTATTCTCTTAAGGGCTGATAGAGAATAAGTTTGAAGCATCGGGTGAGTGGGTGATGCTTCTTGTGTTAGAGTCCATGAGGGCATATAAATGTTCCTTAGAAGTTAACCCTCCCCATCTAGTGGATTGGATTGATTCAACAGTGGTGATATGCTCAGTCGCCTAAAGAGTTTCGTTGTATATCTCCTCCAATTTAGATGAGTGGTCCATTTATCATGGATGAGTAAGGAGTTCTAGATCGTTTAAGAGCATGAATTTTGTGACTAAGAATAAGTCCAGGCAATAGTGGTTAGTTTGAAGAAATTGTATAGCCATGGTGTAAAAAGTCATATGGTCGATGGTGGGCTTCGTCTCTGCAATAATTCAATGGGTGGGTGTTGTGACCCCAAACGGGTAGCTGTTTAGAATTGGGAGTGTATCCTCATCCTCGGTATATGTTGAATGGAGATTATCTGGTTGGAGGGGTCAGTGTTTGGGATAGGAGCATCTGATAAGGAATTGATGGAAGGGTTGGGATGACATAGTAGGGAGTTTTTGGTGACATTTGGCTTTGGAGGGATGAGACTCTCGGCATAGATGAGGTATTGGACGGAAAACCTCAAGCCCAATAATTGTTAATTATATGGTCGGGTCATTAATGGAACTCGTAATGGACATCGGCACCTCAGTTATTGCTTGGGAAGTCAGGAGAAGGTCTAGGATTGAAAAGTCTCAGGGCACAATACATTTTTAAGTTGGCGTATATTCGGCTAAAGGGAGTCAAAGATTGGTGAGTTGTCTGGGTTAAGCTCTAACTCTTTGGGAGGAGGCATAATTTGGTAATTTCTAGTAAGGGTTCCTTGTTGAAAAGGTGAAGTGGTAGCTACCATAACTTGGCAAACTGGGCGTGATTTTTGTTATGGACTGACCACGAGGATGGTGATATGTAAAAGCTCCAAGTGAGTTATTTCGAGCAGAAAATTGATTTACAACTAAGCGAGGTTCCTCAATAGATTTGTTAGCCCTATCAACCAAACTCTCCTCGATCTTGCACTCGATGTGGTTGAGTGCTTTGAAGTCTAGGATCCAAGTGAGATCGATTTTATTTTGTACTTCCTTCCAAAGTTTCCAGATTACGATCTTTAGTTAATCTTTTTGCAGGGGGTTATTGGCTATCTGACGGACTTTCTCTCTCCAGCGAGTGATGAAAGCACCAACTACCTCTCCTTATTCTTTCTTTAGCAACTCTAAGTATTTATCGGTAATGCCAAGTTCCTCATTTTAATTATATTTCTTTAGGATATCACGATATACATCATCCCGGATTTTGGTGATCCCCTCGCATTTCAATCCCATAGACCAGGTGAGAGATCCTCAGGATAGAGTGGAAAAGAACATGCTCTCTAGAGCCCCTAGGCCTATGTTTCGAACCTGCATCTAAAGGTGGTAGTTGGATAAGTGTGCAATTGGGGAGCCTAGTCCCTTATAGGTTTTGAATATTGTATCGGCATTTTTAATTTCTCTCACAACCGTGCTTCAGGATAGAGAGACATCTTCTTGATGTTAGTGAACTCATTGGTAGTTTTTATCTTGCAGATGGCTTCATAAAGGAGACGCAGCTCGGATTAGACCCACGTTATCTCCTCATTTGGAGGTAGGGGAACAACCTCGTCGGCTGGTGGAGTGAGAGTGCGCCAGCAATCAATGTCCAACTTATTTAATTAAATTCCATTTTTAGCCCATTTCAATCTTAACTCTTGCAAATAATTGTGACATATAAATGAAATAAATCAAACATGCAAGACAGTCACAATTTGAAGAAAAATCCCGCAAAGGGGCAAAATCTTTTTATTTCACTATTATTTGTAAATTTATATTTACACGAATTACAATGAAATACGGTGACACACGAAATACCCGTAGGTGTCGGTTCGGTGTTGTCAGTAAGAGGTCCTGTAAGAACTCCAAAATCATTAGTGAAAAATCAGCCTTCTTCTTCTCCATAAGAACTCCAGATGAGTAGAACAATTTTCTTGGGTTTTAGAGAATTCTCAAAAATGATTGGGAATTGTTTTAGAATAAAAAACAGTGTATAAAACATGAAAAACGAAGTCTGTTTTTAATACAGAAGAATTGCAGAAACGTCAGGTCCAAGGCTTGCAAAAACGTGTAGAATAAACATTGTTTAAATACAAAAATCGAGGCGGTGGCTCGTTCAAACAAGATGGGGTGTCGCTTGAACGACGCCATGTGTCGTTAGAACGACTTCGCGCTACATGAATTGTCGTTTGAACGACAAGCTCTGTTGTTCAAACGACCTGAACGACAAGCTCTGTCGTTCAAACGACCTGAACGACTTGTACTTATTCACCTCTACACTTGGAAAAAATTCTTATTTTGAGATAAAAATATTTCAGACTTCAAAAATTTATTTTAAAATGTTCCTAAATACTTATGCAAATATTAAAAAACTCCAATTAAATTATTTTACCATAATTGTGAGTGGAGTAGTGGGAACATATGATTGTTGAAGACGCACGATGCATGATAGAACAATATTGATGCACTACGCACGTATGAGGGTAGTGGGTGCGTTATAACTTTGGATCCAAGTCGAGGCCATCATGGATGAACATGAAGACGTGCCGTATATAGCGGTATCAGACATACTTACAGTGATCTAAGATATATAGAAAAATTTCCTAGATACTAAACGAACATTTATAAAAACATGTCCTTACAAATCTCCCCCTATATCTATGCCGGTTGATTCATAAAAACTATCTGAATTATGCTACCCAACCCAAAAGAAACATACAATTTAATGTTCCCATTAAACCCAAAAAGTGGAAATATAAAAGACATGTCTTCAACTTCTTCAACATCTTCAGACTTTCTTTGTCATCATCAGGGTGTGGAAAAATAATCCACAATTAATTACCTAGACATATGAGACAAGAAACAATACACGTGACGCGCAACAATTTGAAATATAATGACACGCAAAAGTAAGTATCAATTTCTACTCATGCAAATCACTATAAAATCAAACAAATTCTCCCCCATAATTCGTTCTCCCCCTTTTTTATGATGTCCCCAAATAGATAGATATGAAGAACACAAAGAAAATGCAAATGGAGAATATCAAAAGGTAACCAAACTTTCTCTTTTTGAAATTTTCCAAATTTTTCTTAAAAAAATAAAATAATAAATCATACCATGAAAGAACACTAAAACAACCAAGTCGGTGATAGCGAAAATGCAGGAATGTGAACAAATTCGACAGAAAAATCAATACATACAACCATAACATATGTGCCCGATGAATGTTGGATATTCCTAACAAATGAACTCAACGTCTTCCTTAGGTGTAAAAATTGTGGAATTAAAAGAAATTGACTTAATCAAATCAACAAATCAAAGCTCAAAGTGATTTCCACACCAATAACGTCCAAAATGTTGAAACGCTTTTTCATGACTTTCAAGGACGTGCAAACCTATTTTTCATTTCTTTCCATCCGAACTCCCTCATAAATAATTATACATTATATTTTTCTTTTGAGGTGATGAAACTAAAACCTATTGACCCATTTGATTTGGCATATTTATCTTTTTATTGCCATTTAATTTTTCGGGATCTTTTCAAATGGTCGCTTTCACGATGAGTAAAATTTGGACTCTCACAGCCGTTTCATATTATTCACTCATCATATTTTGTTGCAATTAAGTCCTCACAATAAACAGTTTTTACATGAACTATTATCTTGTTAAGTTTTATCGTATTTTGGTCGTTGTATAGACACAATTGAGATGGAAACACTCAAGCCAATATGTGATAGACAAGTATAATACTCAAATAATACCGTGCATATGTGCAATAAAAGAGATAAGTAGACAAACATGTGGAAGATATCACTAATCACATGTCAAAGGCTCCAAACAATGTAAAGCACATGGATGAAATAATGTAGCATACTAAATCACTATCAAACAGTCACGTGGAATATGGAATGAAGTTGTGACTATGGCTATCTTAAATTTTCATCCATAAATGGTGTAAATAAAATACAAACTCTTTTTGTGTTTTTCAAAAAAAAATATAAAAAGAAAATATTTTTGGCTTTTTCTAAAAAAATTCAAAAATTTCTTTTTGGATTTTACAAATTTTTTCAAAAAAATAATAAAAAAATAAACAAATCTTGATACAAATGATACAATCTGGAGATAGGAATCAAATGATATGAACATGAAAAAGCATCCTACTCTAGACATGGTGACTATTCCTCAGTCAACTGTGAAAATTCCTAAAGACTCTCGAATCTAAGGGCATCTAAAGGCTTCGTGAAGATATTGGCTAACTGGAGGTTGGTAAATACAAAACTCAAGGATACGACCTTTTCCTTTATAAGCTCACGGATAAAGTGCCTGCGTATCCTGATATGCTTTGTGTACGAATGCTGGACTGGATTACGGGATATGTGTATCGCGCTTGTGTTATCACGAGAAATAGTCACGGTGTCCTGTGATATCCCTTAATCCTCCAACAGCTGCTTCATCCACAGAAATTATGTGCAATAACTCTCGGCGGCTATGTACTCGGCCTCTACAGTGGACAAAGAGATGGAGTTTTGATTCTTTCTCAACCAAGATACAAGAGTAGAACCAAAGAAAAAACACCCACCAGAAATGCTCCTACAGCCATCTGCATCCCCGATCGGCATCCAAATAGGCGGATAAACGGTCACTTATATCAAAGGAATACCAAATGGAAAGTGAGAGAGTCCCACTCATGTATTTGATAATATGTTTAAGAGCGAGTAAGTGTGACTCTTTCGAGTACGCCTGATATCGCGTACAGACTTCAACACTAAAGGCGATGTCGGGACAACTGGCAGTCAAGTAGAGAAGACTACTTATAATACTTCGACACAAGGTTTGCTCTATGTCCTTGCCTGAAGTGTCCTTGTTAAGCTTAGTTGAGGTACTCATCGGGGTATTTGCATGCTTAGCGGAGTTTAGACCAAATTTCTTCACACCGTCTCTAGCATACTTGGATTGGGAGATGAACATCCCATCCTTTAGTTGATGAACTTGAAGATTAAGGAAGAAAGTAAGCTCACCAACCATGCTCATCTCAAACTCACTCTTCATATCCTCCTCAAAGTGTTGAGCATGTTGGGAGAACAAGGATCCAAAAACTATATCATCCACGTAGATATGAGCAACCAAAATAGCACTGTCATCTCTCCTGGTTAATAACGTCATATTAACTCCCCCTCTCCTGAAGCCATGGGCTAAAAAATAGGAAGTAAGCCTATCGTACCAAGCACGGGGTGATTGCTTCAAACCGTACAAGGCTTTCCTCAGATAATTGACGTGATCAGAGTGCTTAGGGTCTTCAAACCCTTTTGGTTGTTCCACGTAAACCTCCTCTTGTAGAATGCCATTCAAAAAGGCACCCTTGGCATCCATCTTATATAATTTGAAGCACAGATGATATGCGATGGAGAGTAGTAAGCGAACGAAATCAAGCCTCATAATAGGAGTGAATATCTCCTCAAAATCTATACCCCCTATCTGTGTGTAGCCTTAATCAACCAACCTAGCCTTATTTCAGATAATAGTACCAGTCTCATCCACCTTATTCTTGAAGATCCACTTGGTACCTATCACATTTGTCTCACTAGGTTGGGGGATCAGTTCCCAGGCATCATTGTTTCTAAACTGAAGTAACTCAACTGCATAACACATATCCAATGTTCATCTTTGAGAGCTTCCTTATAGTTCTTGAGCATGACTTTGGACGTGTAGCAAATATGGCTAACAACTTTCTCTAGCTTAACACGAGTCTTGACCCCTAGGGTGGGATCTCCTAGAATAGTAGATGGATCATGACTCTTGAGAACCCAAGAAGGGGTGTCCCCAAAGTTAGGAATGGGGTTCACTCATAATGGGATCATCAGAAGAAAATGCGTAATCCTCACACAAAAGGTTAGAATCAATAAATGCATGCGGTTTGTCATCTTGTACAGTGACATTTATTGACTCCATAACCTTAGAGCTACTCTGGTTAAAAACTCAATATGCTCTACTAGTCGATGAATATCCTAACAATATTCTCTCGTCGCTCCAGGAGTCGAACTTTCCTAATTTCTCTCTATCTCGTTGGATGTAGCATTTACTCCCAAAGACACAAAAATATGAAAGGTTGGGATTCTATTCAGTCCACAATTCGTAGGGCGTCTTAAATGTGTGTGGACGAAAGTAAACCATATTCACCATGTGGAATGCAGAAGACGCCGCCTCTGCCCAAAATCTCCTAGCAACTCTACAACCTAGAAGCATAGATCTAGCCATCTCTTGAATCGTCTGATTCTTCCTCTCAACAATCCCATTTTGTCGAGGAGTCTTCATGATAAAAAATTCATGTTTGATCCCAAGGCTATCACAGTAAAGATATACTTTAGCTTCCTTAAACTCAGTGCCATTGTCATTACGTATTCTATTGATAGTGACTTCGTGTTGACTTTACAGGACACGACACTTGGTCGTAATAAATTCCACAGTATCGGATTTTTCTCTCAAAAAACCTACAATCGAGTAATGAGAGAAATCATTTACCGTCATGAGGATATAACTCTTACCACCCAAACTCTCAGTACGGGTAGGACCCATAAGATCCATGTGTATCAACTCAAGCACTCGTGAAGTGGTAATGAATTTAGCTTCCTATAGGGACTACAGACTTACTTTCCCAACTGATAGGGTCCACAAAGTGCGAAAGTCGGCTTTCCATGTGATGGTAATCCACGTACTAGGCCCTTTTTAGATAATTTCTCCAAATCTCTAAAGTTCACATAACCTTAACGTTGATGCCACAGATCCATAGGAGTGATCGTGGCGCTGCTGTAGACAAATGAGGACTTGGGCATAATCCCATAATATTTGTCTTCAGTCCTCACCCCTTGCAATAAACGTTTACCGACTTGATCATAAACATTACATTTATTCTGGTCAAACTTTACTGCAAAGCCAGCATCGCACAGTTGGTTAATGCTGAGACGGTTTTCTTTCAAACCTTTGACGAACAAAACATCCTCTAGCTTAGAGAATCCTGGTATCTTTATTGTACCTCGTCCTACTATGCTAGATTTTCTCCCATCTCCAAAGGTGACTTTACCTTCCTTGCGATCCTCTAGGTAGGTAAAAAAATGAGATATCACTTGTCATGTGTCTGGAGCACCCACTGTCGAAGTACCACTAAGACGTGTTATTTGCTTTAAGAGCAACATGAACAACAAGGGATTTTGCATCGAGTTTAGGCACCCAAGATGTGGTAACCTTTTATTTGCCCTTGTTATTGTTAGTTCTATTCGGGATACTAGAAGTTTCCACTGACGGCATAAAATCCGTTAGGACTCTTCCAGTAGACTCTGGGAAGTGGTAACTAGAAACTCAACCTGCTCTCTAAGTCTCGAGAAATCGCTAGTGGCATGTGGTGGAGCAAAAGTACGTCGTGTCTGAGCCACACTATAGAAAAACTCCTTATGGTGGCCCTTTATTTTGTAGTAGGTACAAAAGTAAGGCTGTGGCCAACTTTTGTTTATTTTTCTTGGCCGAACTCTTCTTCGGAGTTTTTGGTGATGGCCATATGGGTCCGTAGTAAACTCAGAATTGGTTCCGGTGTCATATGGTACGTGGAGGAACCATCAAAACCAACTCCCCGCCTTTCACCAAAACCTAAAGTAGGGGCGAGGAGCATTTTTCCCATTTTTCCAGATCCATCCTCTATCTTTACCTTGACCTCCCCGTCTATCTCAAGGTCATGACTAAGCTGGGCTACAAGGGCTTCAAGTTTCTTTCTAGTGTCCATGGAGGTCTAGAACTCACTTGTAAGACTAGTCACTTGCTTGGTCAAGTACCCTTTCTCTTTACCTAAACATCTCTCTCTCACACACTAAACTGACTCTCCCTCTCTACACAAACTCTCTCCCTCTCAATACAAATAATCTCTCTCTCTCTCTCTCTCTTTCTCTCGACAGTGGAAATGGAGGACTCTCTCTCTCTCGTCTGTCCTAAATATTTCTCTAAGGCAACTATCCTAAGAGCTAACGCTTTGTTACACTTTTTAGTTTTAAAAGAGTCAGCATATAAATCAGTGTACGCACGTCGTAAATCACTCTCGCTCTCACTTGCAGAATCCTCCCCATCACGCACATCGCTTCCACTGTCGAGTTGTCCTTGTGAAATAACATCCTCATTTTCGTGAGGTGCACTCTCAGTACTCACATGACTAGCCATGAATGCGGTAAAGTTACATTAATGCGATGACTCGTCTCTAGAGTCCACCAACCCAACCTCATTGTCGTTACTAAAGGAGGCATTAAGAGCAGCTTTGCTTTTGCCTTAACGTTGCAACCTAGTAGGACACCCAAATGACTTATGACCTCTATCGTCACACTCATAACATCTTTCCTCATCTTTCTTAGGCGCGTCCTTTTTATCCTTTTCATTTTTCTTTTCAAATTTATTTTTCTCAAAATTCTTTTTATCTTTGAAATTGCCATTTTTCTTTAAATTGAGAAATTTCTTGAAATTTTTAGCAAATAAGGCCAATCGCCTAAGTCAAAATCAAACTCAGAATTAGATAGCTCCTCCTCTCTTTTCCTAGATGACTCATCTCTCTTTCATGCCGACCCCTCACTCTTCCTAGCCTGGGCTTTAAGTGCTACCCCTTTGTCTTTTGATTTTATTGTATTAGGAAACATGTCAATTTCATAAGTCTGGAGTTCTCCTACCAATTCTTCTAGTTTCAGACTACTCAAATTTCCTATTGAATTTAGCACAGTGACTTTAGGGATAAAACGCTTGGGCATGATCTAAAATTTTTCTTAACTACTCTAGCATCAGGAATATGTTCACCTAAGTTAAAACTAGTGTTTACAATATCAGATAAACGTGCATAAAATTCATCAAAACACTCACAGTCAAGCATGGTGATAATTTCAAATTGTGTAGTTAAGTTTTATAATTTTTATTCTTTAACTGCATTCGTGCCTTCATGGGTAAGTTGAAGAACATACCATGCTTCTTTAGACGTGGTACACGTCATGATGTGTCAGAACTCGTCAGGTGTGACGGATTCAAAAATGGCACTAAGCCCACATGAGTTATATGTGCTTCATTAAAATTCATCCATTGTCCGTGCAGTCAGAGATTTTAAAGTACTTATGTTATCTACAGTGACAATAGGAGGTCATCCACCATCTTTCACATACAATCCAAACACGTTTGTCTATGACCTTTAAGTGAGATCTCATACGGGCTTTCCAATATGCGTAATTTGACCCGTCAAAAATTGGGACTCTATTATATAAGTTTTCCATTGAAATTGCGCTTTTTCAAAGATCAATTTTTTTTAACAAAACTGATATCTAGAAAATTTTTGTATAAAAATTACACGGTAAAATTGTGTAATTGGCTCTAATACCAATTTGAGAGTGCGTCAGCAATAAATGTTCAACTTATTTAATTCTATTCCAATTTTAGCCCAATTTCGTCTTATCTCTTGCAACTAATTGTGACAGATAAATGAAATAAATCAAACATGCAAGACAATCACTATATGAGGAAAAATCCCCCAAAGGGGAAAACCCCTTTTTATTTCACTATAATTTATAAATCTCTACTTACACGGATTACAATGAAATACAAGGACACACGAAATACCCGCATGTGTCGGTTTGATGTCGTCAGCAAGAGGTCCCATTAGAACTCCAAGATCAGCAATGGAAAATCAACCTTCTTCTTTTCCACAAGGACTCCAAATGAGTAGAACAATTTTCTTGGGTTTAGAGGATTCACATAAATGATTGGAAAGTATTTGTGAATCAATACAGTGTATAAAACATGAAAAATGAAAAATGAAGTCTATTTTTAATGCAGAAGAACTGTAAAAACGTCAGGTCTAAGACTTGCAAAAACGTGTAGAATAAACATTGTTTAAATACAGAAATTGAGGCAATTTCTCGTTCGAGCGAGATGGGGTGTCGCTCGAATGGTGCAGGGTGTCGTTAGAACCACTTTGCGTGACATGAGCTGTCGTTTGAATGACAAGCTCTGTCGTTCAAACCACCTGAACGACTTGTACTTGTTCGCCTCTACACTTAGAAAAAATTCTTTTTTCGAGATAAAAATATTTCAGACTTCAAAAATTTATTTTAAAAATGTTCCAAAATATTTATGCAAATATTAAAAAACTCCAATTAAATTATTTTACCATAATTGCGAGTGGAGTAGTGGGAACATATGATTGTTGAAGACGCAGGATGCATGGTAGAACAATGTTGATGCACTACGCACGTATGAAGGTAGTGGGTGCGTGATAACCTTGGATCCAAGTCGAGGTCGTCATGGATGAACGTGGAGACGTGCCGAATGTAGCAGTATCAAACATACTTGCAGTGATCTAGGATATAGAAAAAAAATTCCTAGATACTAAACGAACATTTATAAAAACATGTCCTTACATGGAGGGTCTACAAATTTGGCTCACGAGGTGCTATGGAAGGCGACATGTGGGTACTCAGGGTAATTCTGGTAAGGTTCAAAGTATCCAAGTGGGGAAATGGTACTTGGAAGTAGAGGGAGCTGGCATTAGCCAGGGGAGTCGGTGCTAAGACTGGTGTAAGTAGATCATGGGCATTAGCTGGTATTGCTTCAACAGCCACCTCGGGTGTTCTAGTATAGGGTATAGGAGGATGAAATACATTCTCTCTTATTTCGATCACAGTTATAGCCTCTTGTAAGTAGATTTATGCTATGTTCAATGCCCTGATCTTATACTGCATGGTATTCTGTGAGGCAGTGATGGTTTGAAGCTATCTCAAAATCTGATCCATCACGGATGGAACCTAGTCTTCCTCAATAGATATGGAGCATACTGTGAAGCAAACTTGATAGACGTGAGTGGGGATCTTGATGACAAAAACTAGTCGGTCGTATGTAGTGTGAACTCATGTTTTAAGGATAAGAACTTAGTGTGATCTCTCCATTGATGATAGAAAGTACATAAAAATTTGGGGCACTTTTGTTCAGGTTTTTACGGACAAAAGGACTGACAGAAGGACAATGCACAGGGGGAGAAGGACTCACATATGTACGCTATTTTTCGATGCAATTCTTGAATCTACATTTACCGTATGTGGAAGGTATTTTATTTTTTATATTTTTGGTTTGGCAGTATGTTTCGAAGGGAAGAACTGAACAGAGTCCCATTATATTCAGGTAACCATGGGTGAACTCTCATTTTTCGAGGGGGGAGTAAGGAAGTAATCAACTGCAGTCTATTATTTTTCTTAAAAAAAAGTGGGTTCAGTAATCCAATATAAGGGAAATCTGTTTTGATGATAACTTGCGAATTCATACTGTCTATCTTCCACTTAAGAATGGGAAGACATTCAGGCTAGAACTGAGGGGTTTTGGACCAACCTCCGACTATTTGATAATTTATTTGAATTTTTTTATCAAAGAGAATGGCCTGTATGTATCTATTCTTTTTGTGTAATATGGTGTATTCCTAGATATTTTCTCTATATACAAAAGGGTGATATGACTAGCTAATAAATGTATCGCTTTTCAGGGACATGGATCACGAAATACCGAACTTCTCGGACTGAGTAACCTTTATGATAGGTATGAGACCACTTTACTCTAGTACTGAATAGCTATGAAAGCATACTCGATATACCCCAGTACTTAACAAACTTCAAACTCTCCCCGCCATCAAGACGTTGGGATCAAGAGAGAATTTACTCGATATACGAGACGTGCGAGAGAAAAGAGTGAGAATTCATCAACGATAATCCTTTTGGGGAAGCAAATTTTCAAAGGATGAACTTCACTCGAGAAAGATATTTCTCAAAATTACGAACTTCCTTACTTTTTTGAAATAAGAGCCTATTTTTCATATCAAGAGACTTCTCTAAGGTATGAACTTCCTTCTAGTTAACCATTTTTGGTCTCGAGGGTATAGGGTTTAAATAATATAAAAATCAAGACTATGCAGTGCGTGATGCAAAATAGGCAATCTTTATTTTTACGTACTTTGACATTTATTTAATCACGAGGTCCTTTGCATGTACCTATATTTTTAGGGAAATGTATAATATTGTAAATGAGAACCTAAGGACGTATAGACGTTTTGAAGGACTCTAAAACTAAAGTCGATGAAGAGTTCTAAAATTGTGTAAAGTAGTCATGCATGAGAGAGAGATTAAGCATATTAGGAAGGACGCATAAAGATAGTTAGTTTCTTTTGGGTTATCCCAGCGGAGTCACCACTGTTGCATTACGAGCCCCGAGTGGTGATTAGCACGTGCTTGGGGGAACTTGTGTATTGACGATGGATGTCCATGAGTGATTATGTCTCTGTCCATCGCATCGCCCTAAGGTCGGGTTATCGATTCGATGCGGGTCAAAGTGACTTTTCCCCTAGAAGATGTTTGATGCTATGTCCAATATGAGTCGTACAACCCTGGTTTTAGGCCTAGGCCCAAATTTTTTTCGTATGATAAAGGGTTTAGCCAGTTTTCTCAGAATCACCAGTTTGTTTTATACAAAAATAAATAAAAGATTCATGCTAGCCCCTTTGATCTAATACTAAGGCAAGTTTAAGTCTGCGATTGGTTCAAATACTCTTGTTATATGGGTTTGAGAATCGAGTTACTAGTGGGGAAGGTTTTAGGCACCCCACTTGTTCTTTATAATTCCTTAATTATATGCTTATTATCGCTCTTAACATTAATTAATTACTTTTTAGTTATTTCTTAGAACTAGTTTAGAGACCTTAGGTTGAGAATACCTTAAACGTAGGTAGAAACGATATCAGTGAGAGGTGTAGGAACATCACTTAATCGATATAAGTACATAGGAGTTCTTATGTATGACTCTGTGCTTGTGTAACAGGTGGCCGCTAGTATGTATAGGTGCACGAGGGATTTAAATGTTTATGTAAATAGTGAATGAGAAGACGTGACATTCAGATGGTTTAATATCTCTTTCGAGGTCTGATCAGATATTAAAAGGTAACATAAGAGATAGGTGCATCTCTGTGCGACAGCATATTGAGAGATACGTTGTCGAGTCTTATGCTCACAAGAAGGACTCGTTATTATGCCTACGAACCCAAGAAGACTTACGATCAAAACTTATGTAGTTCAATTTTGTATATGTGTTTGATAATTTGTGTAAGTTTGCAGGGGATGACGTGGCTTGAGATAGTTTGATATCTCATTTGTTTTATAAGAAGGGGATGAGAAGTGAGGGTAATGGTTTTTTCCCCTTTGAAATATATACATTTTAGTTTAAGAAGATCACGGTTGTTTCAATGGTTACACTCGCACTTCAAGTAAGTTATAATCACACAAGGTATGAGCCTTATAAAAATAGTAGACCGCTTAATCATGAGAGTGTTAACATATATGAATATACTTATTTTTCTTTCGATATCTCAATAGATAATACTATTTCCAAGTGGGTGGATGGATAATCCATGGATCATAGTTAGATTGTGTATAATATATATGATTTTGTGCATTTGTATGGGGTGCTCAAGAGATTGTGACTTTAAGATAGTTTGATAACCCTTTTGTAGTATGTATGAAAGAGGGTGTAAGATAGATATGGGTGCATCTCCGTGGGGATAATATATCATGATACAAATTACTGAGTCTCAATCTCACGAGAAGGACTCAGTATAGCACCTGCGTACTCTTATAGCTGTGAGATTAAATCCTACATAGTTCAGTTTGTTCAAATGCTCCAATGTGATGTTTTTTCAAGTTTATAACTTGTCTTAGGAGGGAGAGAAGATATGTATGGGCCACAAGTTAGCTTTTGTGAAGGGCCAAAATAGGAGTGGACCCGAAGATAATTGAAATTCCAATATCATATTATAATCGTCACGTGATCATTAGCTAGAAGGTATTATCATTCAAACTAGTTTGTGGGTGTAGCATTAAGAATGACATGTTTTTGACATCCTCAACTAAAGAGGTAGAGGTAGAAGTCGGGGGAGTTTAGACTGGGGACGTCCTTAAGAAATGATACGCCGAAAGACATATTATGAAGCTTAGGCTTCGCAAGTTTTGTTCGGTATAACGTCTACCTGCCTAAGGACACTTGGGATAAAATTCAATGTAGCTCCAATAAACGAGGCATATTTACGGGTGTAGGCGATGGGATACCGTGCATACAATATACACCATTACGATAGTTATGGAGCCTATTCCTTAACACTACACCATATGGGAACAATTGTAACGGACGTATATTTGGTTTTGTAACAGTTAGAGTGCATTAGGATTTTCTAACGGTATTTAAGTGTGAGTAATTGCTTATGTCCGTTACAATTATTTTTCAGTGTGTTTATGTTTAATTATAATATATATATTTTTAATTTTTTATGTGTTAAAAACAAGTGTTAGCAAAATAAATTGGTGGCAAAATGGAGGGAGTTATTTGGGGAGCTAATTGTTTTACCCTAACTGTATTCTATTCCCACGATTATATTCCCATTCTATTCCCACGTAAAAGTTGGGACACACGTGCAATTTGCCGCCGTTCCCTTCCCATCGTCGTTCCCCTTCCACCTCCATTCTCCTACCATCGTCGTTCCGTTGCCGCTGTTCCCCTTCCCATCGTCCAGAGAGAGTCTCGCCCCTGATCGCAAGGAGAGGTATTGTCCTGTCCAGAGAGTCTCGCCCCTTTCCAGAGGTATTGTTTTTTTTTCAATCGCAAATAGAGGAATATATGATAGCAAAGAAACTCGCCCATGTATCGTATTGCCCCTGATTGCGAAAATAGATATTCTTAAATGATGAATATATGATAGCAAAGAAACTCGCCCATGTCTCGTATTGTTTTTTTTTTCTTTTTTTCAGTCTATGGATGATATATTCTGAAAATATATTGTTTTCGTTTTTTCTCTATTTCTTGAACAGTTCTCGTGGAGGTACAAATTCTCGATCCAGCTTTCTTCTAATCCAGTATTTGTATCCATCATTCCTTCTCCGTATAATCATATGTATAAATATATACACGCATTGGAATTGAAATTATGTTGCAAAATTATAATTATTTATGTAATCATTGAGCATTGCTCATTTGACTGATTGATATATACACAATTATGCAAAAGATTCGAATTATTAGTTCATGAGAGTGATATGTACGAATATATTTGTTATTATGTTTTTATTTTTATTTTTTTTGTTTAAATATAAGATTGTAAAAATGAAAAATATATTAAAAGGTGGAGAAGTTGTTCAATTTGATAACCCATTCTTTTATGTGTGTTATTTGTTAATTTATGTAATTACTGTATATCTTTATTGAAATCGAAGTTTGAATATTGTAGACGTTTATTTCAGTCGAAATACATGTTTTGTGATGATTATTTCGGTGGTAGAATTATATAAATGTTATCAAAACTTTGAGGAAACACAATGTGCCTTCAATATTAAATAATTATTTATTGTTTTCATATGAATGCATTGTCTTACTATACGATATGCTCTTGTCACTTAACTATTTTACATTGCAGAATGTCTCGACCAGTTAATAAAGGATGGATGGGTCAAAAGAATAGATTTAGCTTAGTGTATAAACAAGGAGTTGAAGATTTTATTGACTTTGCGATTGAAAATAATGATCAACTGTTGTCAATGTTTCCATGTCCATGCTCAAAATGTTGGAATAGGATGCGGTTTACCGTGACAGAAATTCGAACACATTTGCTGAGGCATGGTATAGATCAGTCGTATACTACATGGGCTTTACATGGTGAAAAGTCTTCAACAAATTTAAAAGAGCACCCATCGATAAGTACTGTTGAAGAAATAACTGAAGAAGAAAGCACTGACAATGTAGGACTTGGTATGGGGAACCTTGTTGATACATTTTATGGAGTGCATGAAGGTACTTATGTAGATACTGAGGAGGTCAACCAGGGGTTACTGAAGAAACGTATCCAGGTAATAAAAATTACGATGAATATAAGAGATTAGCAACCGAGAAACTGTACCCTACATGTGAGGGCCCTGAAACAACTCGTTCTACAATCATAGAATTGCACAATATAAAGAAGCAGTTTGGATGGTCAAAAAATAGTGTGTTAGCACTTCTATCTATATTGAAAAGGTGGCTCCCGACAGGAAACACGTTGTCAGAAAAGTATCCTCATATGAAGCGTATGATGAAAGACTTAGGGATGAAGGCCAATTTCATTCATGCATTCGTCAATAATTGTATTTTGTATTGGAAGGAAAATGAAGATAAGGAGGAATGTCCTCAATGTGGAGAGACGAAATATGAAGTTACCACGAGCAAAGGGAGTAGAGTATACAAAGAACCTAAAAAGTATTGAGGCATTTTCCTCTAATTCCTAGACTTGTTAGATTGTACACCATACCATGGATAGCACGGGACATGACATGGCACAGTCGAGCAACCAGTTCATGGGATTTTCAACGACATCCTTCCGATTCATCTCAGTGGAGAAATTTAAACTGAAATGGCCAGATTTTGCTAAAGAAGATCGCAATGTTTGGTTAGCAATAACAACTGATGGGTTTAATCCACGTGGTATTCAATCTGCTAGTTATAGTTGTCAGCCTATTATCACTGCACCATTAAATTTCTCACCATCATTATGCGGGAAGCGAGAGTTTCATATGATGTCTTTGTTAATGGCTGGGCCAAAGACACCTGGTCAAGATATTGATATTTTTCTTCAGCCACTAGTAGACGAGTTGAAGCTACTATGGGAAGAAGGAGTGTCGGCTTATGACATGTCGAGAAAAGAGTCTTTCTCGTTGACAACTATGCTTATGTGGGGGATTCATGATTTCCTCGCATACGGGAATTTATCTGGATGCGTAACAGATGGTTACAAAGCTTTTCCTGTTTGCGGCAATAATACTCCGTCCATCCGACTAGAGCATAGCCAAAAGATGGTTTACACAAACTACCGTATGTTTCTCAACAATGATCACCCGTTCAGGAAAGGAGGTTATTTGGGGTTCAAAACGACAGAATATAGAGACCCTCCTAGTCAGTTAAATGGTGATGCACTATTAGAGAAGTTATCCCACATTCATTATATTCCTGGGAAGATCCCAAAAGTCCAAAGTAAAAAGCGAAAGGTCGGTGATGTAATCGATAATTGTAATACCGAAGTTAAAGAGGCATGGTATAAAAGGTCCATTTTGTTTGATTTATAATATTGGATTTCACATCAAGTTAGACATGTTCTTGATGTGATGCACATAGAGAAGAATGTTGCAGAACATCTAATAAACACAATCCTTGATACTAAACTCAAAACAAAGGATACAATAAATGCTCGGTTGGATATGGAGAATATGCACATGCACAGTAGTCAATGGATGAAAGTAGATGGACACACTGGTAAAGAGATAAAACCCAAAGCGCCATTTACATTGAATAAGGAGGAGAAAAAAACAGTTTTGTCATATTTTGAAAGACTTGAAGCTCCCTTCGAGTTTTTCATCCAACTTGAGCAATATTGTCACTCTTAATCCACCTAGCTTTCACTCGTTGAAGTCACATGACTATCATGTCATAATAGAATATTTACTACATGTCTTGCTTCAACATGCTTTCCCTAAACACCGTGATTTATGAAAAGTTATCCAACAGTTGAGTTTGTTCTTTAACATACTGTGCTCGAAGGTTTTAATTTGAAAGGATATTCAAAGAGCCAAATACATGGTTGTGGAAGCATTGTGTGTGTTGGAAAAATATTTTCCACCAACATTCTTTGATATTAGCATCCACCTTATGGCGCATCTAGTAGATGAAGAATTGATATGTGGGCGTATATCAGATCGGTGGATGTTTTCGTTCGAAAGGTAAACAACTTATCTTATATTGAATTTTAACACGCAAATGTTAACGACTTTGTAATGTTCATGATTTTTTGCCCATATGAACAGAGAAATGGGGGACTTTAAAAATATACCAAGCAATAAACGATATGTTGAAGGGTCGATTACAGAGTCCTATATTGTTTCTGAGTCGGTTCACTATTGCATGGAGTATATGCCAAACCCTCTAGAGGGAAATCATCGACGAACTCATGAAGCATTCTTAGAGGAAGATGGGGAGTTCTTTAATGAAGGGCCTTTGCTTGATGATAAGATTGTGATGTTGGAACCAACAAAGTTTCAACATATACGTCGGTGGGTACTATTTCGCCTTAATGTCGATGGACTCCATGAATATTACAGGTTTGAGTTTTTTCACATGTTTATATTACACGTGTATTAATATTGTTATATTGGAACTTGAAACTAACATGAACAATTTATAGTGAGTATAAAGCATTATTGAAGTCCTATTCTCGTGGTAAAGGAAAGGGGATCAAAATGACAAAAGTACAGAAGCAAACTTCTTTCATACCATGGCTATATGAAAAGGTTTGTAATATATAATAAGAGTGCTTAGACATGTCATTTTTTAGTGAGCATAATGTTGGAATTTAGTGTTATAATTATGTTTTGGTCTTTTGCGCAGTTGGCCAATTCAAGAGAGACAGAATCGAAGGCACTGTTACGATTAGTTCAAGGGCCAAATCACAGGGTTAAGACATATAAGAAGTATCGCATCAATGGTTTTATATTTTCAACTAAGTACCGTGACGATAGTGTTGTAACGCAAGACAGCGGTGTTTGCCTGAAAGCGTGGACAAAATTCAGGGCAAGAAAAAGCGATAAAAATCTAAAGGATGCTTGAACAATGTGGTATGGGGTTATTAGACAGATAATTGAGATTGATTATACAATAATTAAGGAGGTAGTGTTTTATTTTGATTGGGTTAGAGTGGAAGATAAGACCAATGGTTGTCGACACTGTCCGGACTCTAATTTGGTGATGGTGAATTTTGACAAGCTTAAGAGTTTGAGCAATGACTTGGATGAGCCTGTAATTCTTGCTTTCGAGGCCAACCAAGTATTCTATTCGAGATACCTTAAGAATCCCAATTGGTGGGTGGTTGTACACTCACCGAAGAAGCTGACCAGTCGAGTAGACGAGTTAGATATACCAACGGACTTCCAATCTACTATTGAAGACCAACCTCATTTGGAAAAGCTATTTAAACTTCATGGTTCTGTCTAGCTATTGAATCATCAAACTCATTTGGAAATATGTGAATACCTTTGGAACAATTAATGCCTCTTTTATTTTCTTTTTATGGTTGGAATGACATTGAATTACTTCATATATTTATAGACATTGCTTTTTATAAATCATGATATGCCCGGTTGCTTTTCACTGTTTCTCTTTCTTTGAGTTTGTTTATTTTCATATGTGGTTCGACTGGTGTTAGTGTTTTGGGGGTGTCAGCGGAATCAATTCAATGTTGTTATGATTCAAGAGGGAACAGTGTACCCATGATTCTGCTGGTAATGCAAAGATTTTACAAAACAATAGGGTTGATCCAATAATAGAGACAAAACAATCAGGTTTTGTGTGTAATAATAAGTGGCACAAGCACTTATTATTAGGGAGATTAAATTCATATAACTACAAATTCAATTAGTACAAATCCTCTATAATCTAAAACGATTTCAATAAATCAATAAACCCAAGCTAATCCTTACTGACCATGTCAGCAGCATCCGCGGTGGCTGCAGCGACCGCCAACGCGGCGGCCACACAGAAAAACCGTCGCAACTCAAGCAACACCAGAAACTCCACATTTCAAAGTATCTTCAACTAATACCATCACGGGGATACCACAGCGGTGGCTTCTGACACAGCGTAACCGGTACGAGTCTATAAAGCAACAAGATTGGGATAACTTCGTTCAGTATCTTCAAAAATGCGAGCCCCCGCTGCTCGTACACAGATGCAGCGGAGACCATGTGGTGGACTACTTTCGGTACCTTGACCATTTTGGTCGGACTAAATTACACGATGCAACCTTCCCCCTTTTTTGGGCAGGTTCACCAGTTGGACAAGTGTGAGTTCCCGGTCCGACTACAGTTTAGCTAAGTGGCACACATTTTACAATCAGGTTGATCCAACTCCTTGATAAAAGGGAGAAAATTGGGGGCAACCTGATTGATTTTCATTCTTCCTAACATTTTAATGATATTATTTCCTCATGTGGTGTGAATGATCTTGGTTTCAGTAGGTCTAAGCACACATGGTGTAATAATAGAGATGAGGAAGGCATAATCTTAGCTAGGCTGGATAGAGCTTTAGCTAATCACAAATGGCAGGAGGTTTTTCAAGCTACTAAGTGGATCATTTAAATAGAAACTGTTCAGACCATGGTATAGTCTTATCTCAATTAAAACTGAATTGGATTATTTTCCCAGGCCTTTCGAATTCCAAAAAATATGGTGTACTAATAAAGATATAAAATATGTGTCATTTGGCTCTTGGAATTCCCCTATGCTAACTGCTCCTATGAACCTCTTTGCTATTAAGTTGGATAGGCTGAAAAATGTACCCGGCATGAAATTGATCAAGAGTTCATTTCATATTTCTTAAACCTCTTGTACTATGAACTCACTTCTCGTAACTCTGAGTTATTAGATGTTATTCCTAATCTTGTTTCTGCAGATTTTGATTAATCCCTCACTGATTTCCCTTTTGAAGATGAGAATTTGAATGCACATATTATTCATCACCAATGTTGTTTGATACCTCTGACTCAAATGCAATTATCAGTTGTGTAGAGATTTAGCATGGTGTATATATCAACTTTCAAATCATCAGACTGGTGTGCTATAGTTTATCATACTATTTTATTATTTTTATTTTCAGTCGCTCTTAGGTACGTGTATCTCTGCTCTTCCTTTATCTGACAAAAGCGTTCTTGCAGTTTTTCCATGATGCATAGTAAGACAAAATACCTTACTTTTTCCATTTTAATGTAGAATTTCGTTGATCTTGCTGGAAGTGAGCGCGCATATCAGTCCTTATCAGTTGTCACAAGGTTAATAGAGGGGTGCCACATAAATCGCAGTTTGCTAACCTTGGGAACTGTTATTCACAAGCTAAGGTCAGTTTGTTTTTCTTTGAATTCCAGTTTGATTGCAAAAACAACTTCGAGTCATTCCTTGATTATTATCTCAAGCTAAGGTTAGTGATGATAATAATTTCTTACCATCATGAATCAGTTTCATACTACATTAAACTGTTAAACATATTTTTCATACTTGAAGGCTTTATTTTGTAACATTCTAAGGGACTGGTGTTGAGATTCGATTTAGTCTTGGTTAGAGCAATGATCTTTCTTTAGTCAATCAAGTCGTGTATATAAAATTTTACAGCTCGATATCCTTTTAAATTACGCCCCATTATTTGATATATCGTTAAAATTTACTTCTTTTTGCTCTGTTCCGACAATAATATCTCATGGGTGCTCTGTTTATTGCCCCATTTTCAAATATGAAAACTGTAGACATCAATCTCTTAATACAAAATAACTTACTGGACAAAAAAATGATAATAATTCAAAACAAAAACCTTCTTGTAGTACATAAAATACTGTTGTGTCGTTGGATTGCAGAGGACATAAAATATTTTTGGAGCCGTTTTGAATGGACCTCATCGTTATTCTGCAAGGTACTGATTTGATTGTAATTAACTGAAGATTATTAGTACCCATCTGAAGAATGTTTAATGATGACACGACATGAAAGGCAAGAAAAGGGACTCCTGAATATTGAGCATCTTGGAAATTTATTTAAAAAGGGCTCTTCTTTCAGTATCATAAACAGAGTAAAGCCAATATATATATATATATATATATATATATATAATTTCTAAGAAGGCGTGCATTATTAATCAGTTACTGTAATAAAGGGGGAAATGGGAGTAATCATTCGCACAAACCTCATATAGTACAATGTCAAGAAATTGTGGACACATATATATCGAATGGGAAATGACCAGCCCTTTTCTATTGTATGTACCCCTCTACAATTTACTCTTTTAAGATTTAATTTCTTTTTCAAATTTTAATTTTAAGAACTACTTTATATTTTTTATCATATTATGTCATACAGTACAATTTCCACTCCAAGTTCCCATTGTGTTACTATTTTCCATCGAATTGCATTTGGATGAGATACCAGATTTTTAGTATTTGATATTTACCACATTTTGCCGATAAATTTCTAAAGTGATTGAAATGAAGAATCTAATATATCATTCTTGTTAAAAAGAAAGGCATGTACATAAACGAAACTACACATTAATGTTCTGAATTTGAATTCCCCATGTCATTCAGTATAAATGATATCACTTGTTCAGATTTTGTAATATTTTTAGCAACAATTTTAAAAACTATAGATCCGAAGTGTATCTAGTACCTTAACTTAGTTTGAAAGGATGTGTCAAATTATTAGTATACATAGTTTCCATTTGCTGAATGCTTTCCGGTTACTCTCAAATAATTGTTTGCATCGATTGAAATTTCTATTTATACATTCTTCTCAATATATATGCAAGATCCTTATAAGCAGGAAAATTTTCTTCTCAGTTAAAATTTCCTTCTCAATTTTTTTTTGTGTCCCAATGTTTAACAAAAAATTCCCTGGTTTCAAATGAACCCGATTTCATTTGGATATGGACAAAATTGTTCACAATATCTTGCGTAGATATATGGCGCTCATTTAATGTTCTAACATTTAATGTCGTGTTCTGAATTTCAGAAAATCAATTATGTCTTCAGATGAAAATGCAACGCAACAACCATCTTCTGCTCGAACTTCGTCTCAACCATTGGGTGACAAAGATGAGAAGGATAAAATTCCAATCATAGTTGAAATTGATGGCTCTGTTGTGGGTGATAATTGTAAGAAGTGGAATTCTCGTGTAGGGGACTTAGTGCGAAGTCTTATTCCCGTTAGCTATGATGATTGAAGAAAGGTGCCACAACACTTCAAAGATGATATATGGCGCACATTAATGGTATTATTCAATTTCCTTTGAGAATACTATCCATACATGATGTTTTTTCCTTTTTAAAATACGAAACATACGTAGATATATCATGGATTCAACAATTTATTTTTTGAATCATAGTATGTTCATACGTAAAGCAAATATATAAACTAATTTTGTTGTTTTGTAATCTTTTGCTATTTTTTTATTTACATTTTTCTACAGGACCAATTTCAACTTAATGTTTCGGCTGAAGTTGCTCGCCCTTTGCTTAAGAAACCTTGGTCCCAAAGATTTAGGACCTTTAAGTCTAGTTTGCGAGACCATTTAAGGAAAAATGGTTGTGAAGTGCCTCAAGGCGTTGATCCTGAAATTTGGAAAAAATTTCTAGAAAATGAAGATAATCCCAAAAAGCAACAACAAAATATTAAAAATAGTGAAAATTGACAAAAACTTCAAATTCCCCATTGTCTCGGGCGTTGTAGCTATGCCCAGAAAGCATTCAAAAAGGTAGGCATTCATGTTTATAATTTCCAGTCTTAACACTTTTTAGTCTTACACTTGACATCAAACTTATAGGGAAAGGAAGAGCCTACTAAAAAATTTAGGTGAATAGATAAGTGGATTGCGGGACACAGTGATGAAAATGGGAATGTGATGGCAAGCGCTAAGGCTAAATATGTGAGTATTTTATTTTTTGTCTATGATATTATATATTTTTTTCTCCTTTAGCCTTTCCTCTTTTACATGTATTTATAGTTTATCATTTTGTTGTTCATATTATAGGATGAGTTTATGGTTGCTGCGAATAGAAGAAAATGTGAAGGAAGTAGCCATGATGAGGGAGGCATCGACACAGATGTAGTTGCTGAAGTATTTGGGAAGGACAAAAGGGGAAGTGTTCGTGCATATTCAAGCCATATCTCTAGGACACAACTTATTCATATTGGGATTGCGAGCGAGGAACTTAAACGGGGACAAACAGAAAATGGAAAAGATGCATGGAATAATTATGAACTCAACTCAAGACTACACACTGTCGAAGATACCCTCAAGGTAGATTTTCATGTTTTAAAATTTTATCATGCCATGTTACAACATCATTATGTTATTCGTGCTCTTAACTTTTATTTTTTGTCCATTTATGTTACAGGTTATGTGTCATATTGTATCAAACATGAAAGAAAGTGGGGCGCCGTTGAACACTCCCACGAGTGATCGATCCATCTCAACTAATCGCCCTTCTCCTTTAACCCAAAACGTGGACAATGTTTTCGCATCGCTTGGTGCATCTCAAACTCATCCTCCTCCCCATGTTCCCACGAACGAACCTAAAGTCCTATTGTGTAATAAGTTTGGTAAAAATTTGGCAAAAGGTCTTGTTGTGACAGATCCATCGCGACAAATGTGTCATTTCAAGCGTCCCCAAAATGGAGAGAAGATAGTTTGTGTGGAGGAAGTGTTTGACCTGACACTCATTTGTGGGAAGCTCCTCAAGATGGTTTCTATACCTTGGCTGGCTTCGCGGGTGGGGGATATCTCATATGGCTTGATTGTTGGTTGAAGTACATTTGATTCTACTTATGGATGGATCATAACATTTATTTTTGCTTATGTTTTTGTGTTTGTGGACCTTTTCTAGTATGTTTGGATGGTTGATCTATAATTCTTATGGATTATGAACATTTATGAATTTATGGACAATGATATGATGGCTATTGATTATGTATAGTTCTCTATCTCTCTCTCTCTCTCTCTCTATCTCTCTCTCTCTCTCTCTCTCTCTTTCTCACTTTTTTTATATATGCCAACTTCATTAATTATTTGAAAATTTTAACAAGCATGAGTTTTTATGAATTTCTTTTTGGTGATTGTCTTTGATTACTATTTTGGCTCCCATTCAATGATGGCATCGATTTTGAAAGGGTGAGAAAGATGGATTGGTTGGTTCCCTGGAATATATATAATGGATATACGACTTTTTCTAACAGAGTAGAATTGTTAGAAAGTCCCACTTCTAACGGTTTAAATCCGTTAGTAAATAAAAGGAAAAGCATAAATGTGAAAATAAGTCCTCACATAAGTAACACTTTTTATTATTCGTAACAGTTATTTTCCGTTAGAAATAACAAATTTCTAACGGTTGTAATCCGTTAGAATTAATAAATTTTCTAACGGGTTGTGTCCGTTAGAAATGATATTCCCAACACATTATTCCTAACGGATATATCCGTTAGAAAATTGATTACTAACACTCATTGTGTGTTAGTAAATGGTCATTGTGGTGTAGTGAATATGGCATTTTTATTGTGTTAGACTGATATATTTTTATGTTAAAATAATGTCTAATCAAGGGCCTACGTTTGACAAGTGTTTTATATGAAAACACATATTTGGGATGTCGTCATGGGGATGAGTTTTGTTCAATCGGAGAAGTGTTGGAGTAGTTGGATTTTAGACTTTAGCTTTGTGCAAAGTTTCGGGTTGACCGGACTCACGAAAACATTCCTCAAAATGATTTTGAAAAGTATGTTTTCAAATTTTGTAATGATCCTTGTGTCGTTTAATTATCATTGTTTAAACATATGAGCAAGGCAAGTCAATTAATAGAGGTGTTGGATTAAAAACATACTTTAAAATATAAACGATGTAAAGTGCATACCCGGTCCCCTAAACGGAGTCCGAGTTAAAATAGATGAACAAATATGGATCACAATATATATATATATATATATATATATATATATATATATATATATATATATATATATATATATATATATATATAGGGTCTTTAACCCGAAATTTGCTCAGAGGGTCTTTATCACAAATATGTAAAGGGGTGTCTGATCAGAAATTTAGACATAGTTTACTTACCCTTGTATCGTGAATCAATTTTTTCCCAGTGGAGTGTCCCCACTTGAGGTGCTCGAGGTGGGCAGAGCTTCATTTAGTTGGGCAGAGCTTCGTTTAGAAGTTTCGGCATTCATGGAGTGCACGTAGAGGTTTGACTCTATTTTTATTTCAGAGGCGTGTTTTCAGAAGTATGAACCTCTTTCAAGATTGAAGCAACTTTACAGAAGTACGAACTTTCCCTGGAGGAAAGAGACTTATCCAAAGTATGAACTTCTTCTGGAAACTATAGACTGAGATCGAGTATCTCGGACGTAGAGGAGAAGAAAATGGAAAAATATAATTGAGGTCGGGTTTTGATACCTTTCTCGCGGTTGGTGGGGACATTTATCTATAGGGGTTTGGACCGGAGCATTTAATCGATCAATTAAAGCCCTTAGATGGTGGATCCGAGAGGTGGGATATGTGTATGTCTAAAAAGAAATTCCCAAAGATGTCGTAATGATGAATCTGGGAGGATAACCGATCAGTTATCAGTTTGAAGTTATTTTAACTCGTCGATTAAAGGATTTGAGGGTTTTTAATCGATCAGTTCAATGACCCAAAGGGCATGTTTGGCTTGATTTTTTTCTCTTTTTCCTATTTGCATTTTAACCCCTTAGGGTCTTTTTCTTGGCCTTTTGGTCCTTTTTTAAAAAAAAATAGTTTGGGATGTTGGTAATTTTGTGGATTTTTCTAGGGTTTACATCCATGGTCATTTGTGATAGGGCATAACGTACCATACCCCAATTCCATATCGGAGTTTCCACATAACCGTGAGGCAATATTAGATTCTATGGCAAGGTTTTTCAACACCAAGATGCCTAAGGGTACTCCTGTACGCGAGCATGTTCCGTCTTAAGAGAACTGAAGGTTCTTGGGTCTGAAATCGATGGGGAAACCCAAGTTAATTTTCTACTCCAATCAGTATCGGATTGCTTTAAATAGTTTTACCAAAACTATTCTATGAATAAATTTGATATCTCTTCGGTGCAAGTGCTTGAGGAGCTCCAGGCTGCAGAGAATATCAATAGGCATAAAGTTGTGATTCTGGTTACTAAGAAAGGCCCATCTAATTCTCTCCCGAAAGTTATGAAGAATAAGGAAAATTCTCACGGACAAAATAGAGTTACCAAGAAAAACTATAAGCCCCAGGGAGTTGGTAAGAAGTTTAAAGGCAACTATTACATTTTTAAACATAAAGAACACTGGAAGAAGCATTACCCCATATACTTAGCCAAGAAGAATGGAAATGGTAATTTTTCCTACATCATAAACATGTTTTGTGGTGAAATCTATCGGTACATGGTGTCTAGATTCGATAGCCACTAATCATGTTTGTAATTCTTTGCAAGGATTATAGGTAACCAAGGAGCTCAATGATGGAAAGATGTTTCTATTCATGGATGATCATCACAAGACACCAGTATCAACAGGAAATTTACTTTTAAATTTTGGTGAAGACAATAAGTTAGTAATGGTAGATTATTTTTATGGTCTTAGCATTAGAAGAAATTTAATTTTAGTTTCTAATCTTGTGATGAATGGGTACCTCGTTTATTTTAATAAAGGATTTTTTCTCAAAAAATTACAAATCTCTTATTTGTTCCAATTGATCTTTATATTATAAGACATGTCTCACCACTACTACTTAATACTGAATTGAATAACTTAAATGGAAATAATCTAAAGATAAAGGAACCTTCTAATTTGAGCCAAACATATATTTAACACTTGCGGTTAGGTCATATCAATCCAAAAATGATACAAATACTGGTTTCAATTGGGCAATTATGTTCATTGAAAATTTAGGCACTTCCAGTCTATGAATCTTTCTTAGAGGAAAATATAACCAAAAGGCCATTTACGGACAAAGGATAAAGAGACAAAGATGTGTTGGAATTGGTTCATACTGATTTGTGTGAGACTATGACTATCCAAGTAAGAGGTGGTTTCGATTAATTCATCACTTTCATTGATGATTACTCGAGGTTTGTTATGTTTACCTAATGCACCATAAGTCTAAAGCCTTTGATAAGTTCAAAGAGTATAAGATTGATGTAGAGGCTTCCACAGTAAACTAATCCATACTGTACGATCTGATCATAAAGGGGAATACCTTTTAGGTGATTTTATGCAACATTTGTAAGATTTGGGTATTACAACCCCATTGTCTAAACTGGGAACTCCATAAAAAAATGGTGTAGCCGAGATAAGGAACGTGACTCTTTTGAATATGGTTATGTCCACGATGAGTTATTCAGATATGTCATATTCCTTTTGGGGTTATGCACTAGAGACGACTACATATATTTATTGAATTTGGTTCCATTCATATCTATCTTGTTAGCTACTGTAGAAATCTGGAAAGGGCGTAAGACAAGTCTAGATCATGTTTGAATATGGGGTTACCCAAAACACATGTTATGAAAGGATCCTGACAAGTCAGAATCGAGGACGGATGTATTTCTCTTTATGGGATATCCCAAATGAATCAATGGGTGGCCAATTCTATGATCATACAGACCAGAAAGTATTTGTAAAAACAAATGATAGGTTCTTGGAGAAAGATTATATAATTGACCATAAGTCAAAGAGCAATATTATCTTTTAAGAGCTAAGAGGACGAGAACAAGAACAAGAAAATTCTTCAGGACCACCCCTAAAGGAAAAAATACAGTATGATCTCAATAATGTCGTGCCTAATGTTAGTGGAAGTATTATCGAGGATTATGATTCATGTGTCACTTACATTTGACCACAACTGGAGTCATGTCATAGTGGGAGGTTCAGACATCTACCTGATAGGATAGTGTATTTGGATGAACACTTAGGTATAATCCCAAGGGAACACGAATTGGATCTTGACACCTACAACAAGGCACTCCAAGACAAGGATTTCGAGATTTGTCCAAAGGTTATCAACATCGGGATGGATTTGATGTATTCGAATCAAGTGTGGGAACTTATAGACTTTCCAAATGGGCTAAAACTCGAAGGGTGTAGGTCGATCTACAAGAGGAAGAAATGGTAGACGGGAAGGTGCAAACTTTAAGGCATGACTTTTTATGAAAGGGTTCACTCAGAAAGAGGAGATCGATTATAAGGATACCTTTTTACGGTAGCCACAAATAAGTCTATCTGAATTCTCTTATCCATTGTTGCACGTCTTTATTTTAAGATTTGGCAAATAGATGTTAAGACTGGATTCTTGAATGATAAACTAAATGAGTGTATCTATATGGTGAAACCCACATGATTAATAGGAAAGGTCCAAGAAATCAAGGTGTGGAAGGTTAAGATATTAATTTATGGACAAGCATTAAGGTCTTGGAATATTCGATTTGATTAGGAAATCAAATATTTTAGTTTTGATCAATGTTTGGATGAATCTTGTGTGTATAAGAAGAATGATGGAAGCATGGTGGTATTTCTAGTACTTTAGTAGATGATATTGTCCAAATAGGTAATGATAAGGGTATATTATCTAGTATAAGAGTCTGCTTGTCTAGTCAATTCGATATGAAGGACTTATGAGAAGCTAGTCACATCCTAGGGATCGAACTTCTATGTGATAAGAAAAATAGGATGTTGGGCTTATCCCAAGCCACTTATATCGACATAAAGCTCACAAACTTTAGCATGAAAGATTACAAGAAAGGTTTTATCCCTTTCAAGAACGGAATTTCTTTATCTAAAGATTAGTGTCCTAAGACACATGCTCAGATAAAGAGGGTGAGGAATATCCCTTATGCTTTGGGGTTGGTAACCTTATGTATACTATGGTATTTACTAGATTGGATATCAGTTATGTCATTAGAATGGTCAGCAGATTCTAATCTAATCCATGTGAGGAGAACTGGACTGCTATGAAGTACATTCTCAAGTACCTGAAGAGGACTAAGGATTATGTTCTTGTTTACTCATTATAGAGTCTAGTTCCATCGGGTATACTGAATTGGATTTTTATTTAGATATGGATGCTAGGAAATTAACCTCGGGATATGTATTTACCGTAGGAGGTAGAGCCATAAGTTGGAGAAGTATCAAGAAGTCTTGTATTGTTGATTCTACTATAAAAGTCGAGTATGTTGCCACTTCGGAGGCAATAAAAAAAGAGCTTGGTTCCGAAAATTTCTAAATGATTTAGATGTGTTTCTTTCAGTGAATTTGCCTATTACACTTTATTATGACAATAACGATGGGGTTGTGAATTCGAAATAACCAACTCATAAGAGGGAGAAGCACATTGAGCGCAAGTATCACTTGGTTTAGGATATCGTGAAGAGGGGCAATGTCATCATGACCAAGATTGTATCTGTAACCTAGAGAATCCTTTTATAAAAATCTTACCACATATGGATTTTGACGGTCACATAGAAGGAATGGAAGTGAAGTGCGTGGCCACACAACTTTAAGACTAAGTGGGAGATTGTTGGAGTTTATTCTTAAAAAAATGTGTAAAACATTTATTATCATTTAATAAATGATTGTTTATTAATTTTTAAATGATAATAATGTTTATGAGAATTCTTTATATTTATTTATATACATTGTTTCATATTAATGTCGGTCAATGGAGCTTAGTAGGAATTCTAACGAGGAGACTTCGGTTTCATCACAGGGAGATTGGAATTTCGATTCTAGCACTATTAAAAAGTTCGCAACCTAGATAAGAAGTGGACATCCTATCAGAACGGTTGCAATGAAACCCTATGTATTTTATCTTAAACTATGGACACATGTGTCATGGTTTAAGAACTTATACGATAGTTCAACAGAGTATTGTGATCGATACATTTTAGGAATGTATTGAACATAACCACTCATAAGATTGAGTCTAAGGTTTGCCTATATTAGACTTGGGCAATATCACACCATTGTAAAGGATGCATAAATTCTTAATCCTGAGAATTATAAGGATTCAAATGCATATATAGCTGTCATTTTGATTGCTATAGGTGCAATTCAATTTTAGTGTAAAGATAAATTTCTAATATAGTCAATTTATATGTATTTTGGCTTATTCTCTGAATGGACAAAAACTTTTAGTCATAGATGAGGACTTGAATTTGTTGACCTTTCAAGCCTATGATGTGTTTGATTGAAGACATAGTGGCAAAGTTTCAGATACTACATCATTGTGTCATTTTTAGTGCCATATTTCATTTTCAACACTCGAGGAATCTTAAATAGGTATGAGTGCATTTTAGTTTGATTCCTGGATATCATTGGGTGTTTATTTGATATTTTCTTATAAATAATTTTTATAAGAAAAAATCTGTTTTAAAAAAAGTTGTTTAAACGACTTTATAGTCTTCGTTCAAATGAGATGTAGTTGTTCATTCAAACGGCCTTTAAACGAACATCGAATGAGATTTCTCTATTAGCAGAATATATATCGTTTGAAGCTCATTGGAAGTTGGTTCGAATGAGATGACTTGTTTTTTCAAACGAGTTTTTTCGTTCGAACGAGATATGTTGTTTCGTTCAAATGAACTCTTATTTGCGTTCGAACGAGATTCCACTGCCTTATAAATTGTGTTTCTATAAATAGGAATGCTGGGAATTTTTAAGTTGAGATTTGGCAAAAATAATTTTCTAATCGGAATCTAAAAGCCTCCAAACTATGGTTTAATCCAAACTCTTTGAGATCCAAGATTCAACCTTTATGTAGTTTGAGTTCTCCGAATTTGGGTCACCAATAAGGTTTATACTCTTCATCTCTATTGAGTATCCATTTCGTGCGGTGGACTCCATATTGTTTGTTATTTACACATAGTAGAATTCGTGTCATGGTGTGGCGGTGAAGAAGCGTGTAATACCCCGTACTTTTGAGAGTATTATGTTTTCACCTGTGCATTTAATTATTAATTTAATTGGGAAATTAAATTGGGTTCAATAAATAGTAATTAACGAGTTTAGGATTAATATTTATGATTATTATTATTATTTACTTGCGTGTAATAAGTAAATAGCGATGTGGATTATAGCAATGTCATTTTATGAGTGAAAAGTAACAAATTATTATATTATGTCAATAGAGAATTAAATCGACGGATTTAAATACTTCGTGGACGACGCGTACTGTACACACGTGTCAAGCTCGATTAATGATATGGTGGAATATTTTTCGTTCGGTGACTCGGATGACCTTTTATAGTGCACTGGTGATCCGTAGTGGGTTGAAATAACCCATAATAGGTAATCGGAGGTTATAGTTGAGTTCCGGGGGCATTTTAGACATAATATGGTCCTTATGGGAGTACGGTCATCTTTTTACACGTAGAGCTACACCTAAAAATGATATTAGGATGTGATTAAGAGGTATTTAAGGTTAAGTGGGTGGATGGTAGCCTCATTCTAGTATTTGCTTAGTAGAGATTAAGGGAGAGATCAAAGAGAAGAGAAGATAAAAGAAAAGAAAAGAAAAGAAGACGAAGAAAGCTTGGAGAAGAAAGGATACATCATCTCCTCATTCGATTCATTTTTAATGTATCAGCCTTCGGATTTTAATCCAATAAGGCAAGTGTTTACTTTCTTTACGTTTGTGATTTTTTATAGTTAATTATGTTCATAGTTAATTCGTAATAAATCTGGGTAGGGATGACAATTTTCCCCGAATTTTCGGGTCCCCGCGAATATCCGAAAAAAATCCCCGAAAAATCCCCGAAATTTCGGGGATCGGGTCGGGTTCGGGGAGTAAAAAAAATTACCGAAAAATTTCGGTTCGGCTTCGGGTATACACTCGGGTCTCCGCGGGGATACCCGATTTATTAATATATAATAAAAAATATATATTTATATTATAATAAATATATAAGTATACAAAAGCCTCTAAAAATAAAATACCCTAGATCAATCTCACTCTTTCTCTCACGCCGCTAACGAGATCCCTCACTCCCTCACTCTCTCACGTCGCCGCTGCTCTCTCCCTCACTCCCTCCCGTCGCCGCTGCTCTCTTCCTCACTCCCTCACGCCGCTGCTCATCCTCATACCCTCATCTGCGTCTACCTCGTCGTCCCCTCATCTGCGTCTGCCTCGTCATCGTCATACCCTCATCTACATCTGATTCTTGTAAGTTAACATACTGTTATTCGATTTTTACCATTGATTTCCCTCACTATATTGTTACCATTAATAGTTAAAATTCTTGCAAGGTAAACGATTTTTATTATCCCTCACTATACTGTTACCATTGATTCTTAAAAGATTGTCACCATTGCCCATTGATTTTATCCCTCATCTGCGTATGAAAGCTTCAAGGGTTTGTGTGTGGTATTAGACTAAAGATTGGTTATGATAATAAAATTAACTTTAATTTTCAGTTGATATGATAACCTGTTGAAGATGTTTTTTGATAATATTTTGAAGATGCTTTTTTTTTTAGATAACCTGTTACGCTTGTCTATTTTTTTTTTTGAGACTTAACAGATAATTTAAAACGGGTTCCCCGCGGGGAACCCGATACCCGTTTTAAACAGGGACGGGGATCCCCGAATCCGTTATAACGGGGAACGGACGGGGAATGGTTTTTCTAACGGGGATGGGGATGGGGAGTTAAAACCCGACCCCGAACCGACCCGTTGCCATCCCTAAATCTGGGATTTGTAAGATGAAATTAAGAGGATTTATTTAAGAGGATTTGAATTGTGTTTAATATATTAATGTGTTTGAAAAATAAAATGGATTTTTTTTATATAAATCTGGGAATATGATTATGAGCATGATGAACATTGATAGGGTCTTAGATCAATAGGTATTAAGGTTGGATGAATTCTAGAATGATTGAATTACATTAATGACTAGGAATCCTTGAGAGTTGTATTTGGGTTTAAATCGGGGTTTAAATACTTCTAGGATGCTTATGTATTGATTTTAGATCTTAATTTATGGGTTTGGGAGGCTTGGGACCTCCATTTATGGGTTTGGGAGGTGAAAACTTGAGGTTGAAGATGAAGGGCAGCCCAGCAAACTGAATCGGTTCGGTCTGCCAATGAATCAGTTCGGTTTGCTGGTCTATCTTTATTTTTGTTATGTACATTTTTTACCCATTAGCTTGGGGTAAACGGGAATATGGGTTCTTGGGGTAAATTGGAATTAGTGAAGAATATTCTCAGGGGTTGGTGCGTGTTTTAGGCCAACGATTAGATGGATTCGAGTGAGATGAATCGTATTACAAGTGAGTGAAAACTTAAATCAAAAATCGAAAAGTCAATTCGAACTTTGGGATTAGAAGACTAGTATGCTGTGGGATTTTTGTACGTAGTGAGTACTTTATATATATATAAACACACACACGTATTGTGGGTTACTTGTATATATGTTATTTCTTGTGTATTTATTTTGAACATACCTACTCGGTAGTGCTAGCATCAGAAGGTTGCGCGTAGTGGCAATCCACCCTAGCATTAACCAGCAGGTGTTGGATTGATTCCCTAGGTCATAGTACTATTGCATGGCCACTCTCCATGTGTGAGGATAGGTGTTGGTATGGACACTGGTTGGTTGTGATGTGGTATGGTTGTGGCCCCCGAACGTATGTTTATGATCTCCTCCGTTGTTTGTGTTGACGTTTTGGATTCGGTGGTGAAATTTTGACCTGATGGCCCAGCTGTCGTACGTGGTATACCTAAAGCCTGATAGCACACCAAGGATGTATAAGCGAGGTCCATGCTCTAGAGAAGCGGTATATACGTATATAGCGAGGGATATATATATATATATATATATATATATATATATATATATATATATATATATATATATATATATATATATAGTGTGTATGAATATCTATAGTGTGTATGAATATCTATTTCTAGCATGTGTGTAGATATGTATTCATTTATAAAATTATACCTAGTGAGGGTAGTATATATTAGCTAATGGTGATTAATAGCGGGATGGGTTATGATAGCAGTTATTGTCCTAGTTAGACTGGGTAACATGATCACGATAACAAAATGAATGCGTTAGGTGTGAACTTTAGATGAGAGGTGAGTAATGATCTCATGTGATAGAGACTAAAAAGTTAATTATGAAGGTAGTACACTGCACGTTTATATTTAAAGCATTTAAATACTTGCAAAATAATTTCAAAAATTTTACGGGCTCTGACCCGTTGTTAAATTATTTTTCAAAACCCCAGGTATGCTGCAGCATGGACCACAGGTTTAGTGTCTTTTTCATGCCTTTGCGACCAGTAGGTTGTCGATGCTGGGAGATTTAATTGTAATCGCCTCAGTTCATTTTATCTAGAGAAGATTCAATTTGAGTATTTCCTTTTGGACGTATTGCCCGTAGTTGGATAGGACTTTCATTTATGTCAGATATTTTATTACTTCTCAGTATTTGTTACATTGATTATATTAATGGTAACCCATGGTTTATTTGGTTTACATTATTTATGATTTTATTCACTTATCAGTTATGTTGTCATTTTATTTGGTGTATGTTTATGTTGGTTTATTATTTATATTATTTTGGTTGCGACAGTAATGCTAAGAATGAAATCATATTGGATTCCTGTTTCATTTTAATAAAGGATTGAGCACCCAGTATTAGAGTAGGCAGTGCGTCATAGTCGATATCAGAGCATCAGGTTCTAGCGTCCTTTAGGATCCGTGTGAACTTTCTACGTTGTCAGCGTTGCGTTTCTTTGATATAAAGCCATATGTTTTGGACTGTTATTTTATATTGCACATTTTTTGTTCTTCTGCTACTATTATATATTAAAGTGGAATCTCATATAATTTCACTTGGTTTCAGATGCTAAGCACCAAGAGAGGGAGACCAACACATGCAGCGAGAAGGGCCGTAGAGAGAGAGGTTCAACCAGAACTGCAGATAATGTGACGGTAGTAGAGGTCGCAACTATCGTAGCACAAGCAGTTAATGTTGCCATGATAGCTATGGCGCAGCACCTGCCTCAGGCACAGCCACAGCCATCAGTGGTAGTAACGGTACAAACTCACACATTACCATCCATATGGGAGAGAGTTAGGGAGGCCTTTCAGAAGAGTCGTCCACCCGAGTTTCATGGGAGTGCAGATGTTATTGCAGCGAGCCAATAGAAGAAGGATATCCAGAGGCATCTTCGTATGGTTGGGTGCAATGACACTCAGAAGTAGGTACTAGATACTTTTAATGTAGTTGACGTAACTCTATAATGGTGGGAGTCAGTCACCATGCCAGAAGAAATAGATTTTATGACTATTCAGGGCCAACAGCATGCTCCTCAAGGCTAGGGGAGCCAGACTATAGACCTCCATGGCCGTGGATATCAAGGGCAGTGGGGCCAACAATCGAGGTAGCCTCGCCAGGGCCAGAGTCCAGTAGATTTTATGGTGAGGTGCTTCGTATGTGGGGATTAGGGCCACATGCGACGTGCATGCCTGACTAAGGCTACGGGTCAATAGTAGGATGCCCAACAAGGGCAGCAACTACCGCAGCTACCAAACCCACCAGCAGTTCCAGCAACACCTCCTCAGCCGGGGCAGTTACCATTTAGGCATGTCTATAACGTCCGTATGCCAATTTTGACACCAACGTCGCCAGAAGGTGATGGTATGTTTCCTATTCATGGGCATATGGGGTGAGTATTATTTGACATAGGAGCGCCACACTATTTTGTTAGCACTAGATTTGTGTGGAAGATGGGTCTAAAGGATACATCGTCTGATATTATTATGATCGTAGATTCACCATTGGGTAGCGGAGCTCTCATCCATTCCATATGCATGTTAAATTAAGATGGTGCTAAATTTTATCTTTCATTTTATTAACCACATGTTGAACTAAAAATAAATGAACCAAACTATCCACAGAATAATAATCTGAACAATCACACAACAGATATATAAATAAATAAGACCGAATAAACCATCGGTTCCCAAACAGATCCAAATACAAGTCTGAAATAACAAAATTGAATCTAAGTAAAGTCTAATAAATAAACTGAAGAAATAAACAGTCTGAAGCGGCAACACACCTAAATGAAATATTGAAGAATCTCCTATCTAGAAGTGAATAAACTGACGCGTCTAAAGTAACTCCTGTAAGCCTACACAAGCGCTATAGCTACGCATCCCTAGATAGAATTGTCAAGCTTGGCGGCCTCCCTGTGGCTGGACACCTATAGGGTTTTGAAAATATTTTGACACGGGTCAGAGCCCAAGAAAACAGTTTGAAAACATTTTTCCAGTATTTAAATCACAAATTAAATCAGTTATTAGATACGTATGTTAGTTCCACGTACACTCTCTTGAGATCCTCACCTCTCGACTAATGTGCACGCCTAACGTACTCTATCAAGCTATACTACCAATCCTAACTAGATAACGTGTCTAATTACCCTCAATAGGTCTAGATCCCTCGTATCACACGTACGACACGCTATCACAAGATCAATACTCAATATTACTCGCGTATTATTATTAAGTCAATTAATTAAGTTTCTCTACTTAAATACTTTTAGATATACACAATCCATCAGTTCTACTATCACACATAAGTAGATATATCACACTTGTATATATTCATCACACATATAATATATATATACAACTATAGCATCATCTGAATGGCCCCTCGTGATGCTGGCATACTCTGCTATCAAGTTCATGTACCTTTCGTACAAAATCAAGGACAAATGGTTCGGTATGTCTCCTCAAACCCAAAATCAATTAACACACACACTGGAGATGAACATGGTTTTAAGCTTTTAGGATACACACATACCTAACATACCCAAACGACATGATGGCTCCACAACACATAATGAGCCGCCTTAAGTTCCATGCTCTGGGTCACACGTCTAGACCTCACTGGAATCGTCAAGGCCCTCTCCACGAAAACCTTCGGATAGCAGGCCGCGTGGGTACGTTCACACACATAATTAAATCACAACCATAGGTATTCACACAACCTATATATATACATATTATTTTGTAGGTATACACACAACCCATTATATAAATCTGTACGTAGTATATATCTTTCGCATACTCGACGTACAACCAAATACAATTATAACCTATTATTGTATATTTTCGAGTATCCCTCACTATCCGAAATTCCTTCATCTGCACATTATGCCCAAAAGGTCCAAACCTTAAGTCCTCTCATTCTTGCTAAGCCTAAGTTATACCATAAGCCTACTGAAATTCACTATATCCCTCATAATAGTTTAAGCATAACCCAAAAGTCCCTTCATTCAATTAATAATAAATTAAGCATAAATAAAAGAATTGGTGAAATCTCGGTAATCGAATTGATTCGGTGAATAGAAATTCAAACTCATTCAAGGTCACTCAAGATCCAAGACTCAATCAAGGTTCAAATTAGAGAAAGGGCAAAAAGGTAAAATAGCAACCATGTGGAGTTGACAATCGCATTTGCACATTTTTACACATTTACACATGCATTTCATTTAGAATGTTTTCGAATTTAGTCTGTAAATATTCCTCAAAATTGAAATTGGGTTAATTCTTGTTAAAAAAAATCCTATTTTTTTTAAAAAAAAATTATGTTAATAAAATGTCATTTTTAGCATATGTTGTTTACAGAAGACCACGTGTGCATTTTTTACGAAATATTTCAAAAGAATAGGTGCTATATATGTGCTTCTTCACTTTCACATTGTCTAGGAGCTTTTTCGTCCCGTAATAAAATACTAGAACCTAGGGCTGAGCATAGTTTGGCTGGTTCGGTTTCACCATGAAGCCAGAACTAAAACTGAAATGGTTCGGTTCTTTAGTTTTGGAACTAGAACCGAACCGATGGTTCTCTATTCGGTTTTGTCATTTTTTGATTCCTGTTCATTTGTGATTTAAGCATGATTTAAATAGACTAAAAAATCAGAAATATCTAAAAAAAATCGAATAACAAATCATACAAAAATTATTGTGTAACAGAAAAAATCATATATGTTGGTAACAGAAAAGATCAGAAATAGATGTAGAGAAATGTAACAGGAAAAAATCAGATATCATATATGTTGATTAACAAAATTAGAGATACCCTCCAACCCACTCTACGGTTGGTAGCAGAAAAAATATCATACGTGCAGAGATAATAAACTTTGACTGTTGGGAAATTTCATATATATATATATATATATATATATAAGCATAGCAGGATTTGATGTCTGAAAATCTAAAACATAATGTGGGCAGGTAAATAGCTAAAAAGAAGAGTTAGTTTTTAATCAAATTACAAGATTTCAAAAAGAAAGCCTAACAAATCAAGGGATTTACAAAATGTAATGTAACAGTACCATAAAAATCGTCTATTGCGATTTATCGAAAAAACCTCAAATACCCATATCGTCTCTTATGATTTGAGGGAAGACTAGAGAAGACGAGAAAGAGATAGAGAGAAGATGATAACACTAGAGCAAAGATATATACAAGACGAGAGCGTATTTCATACCTGAGAGAAGATAAGAGCTACTGCTAAGGTGAGAGTGAAGACGAGAGAGAGTTACTGCTAAGGTGAGAGAGAAGACGAGAGAGAGTTGCTACTAAGGTAAGAGAGAGGAGGACGACTTTTAAGATGGAAATGAGGAAAAAAAACTACCTTCACTAGATATGAAAATATTAAAGGAATGACTAAAAAGTAAGGTTCCAACTTCGGTTCTAATTACCGATTCTAGATTGGGTTTTATTTACATACCAACCTGAGAATCGAACCGACTACATCAACTTTTTGTTCAGAACCAGAACCAATCCATAAGTTAAAAAAACTGACCTAACCTGAACCATAGAGGTCGATTTGGTTTGGTTTGGTTCTTTGGGTTGGCAATTTTTTTGCACAGCCCTACTAAATCCTACGGTCAGTTGGATTGATACCAGGGAGAGTTTGACCTGCCAATTAAAATAAAGTGACTGGTCGGTTTCATTTATAGGGTTTGCTTCATTTCTAAGTGATGGGATTACTTGATTTTTGATTATTTTCATCACAACCACTCATTTATTTTAGTGGTATGATCAACTTGACCCTTTTGCATATTGTTCACATAAATTGTGTGATTGTTAGATTAGATAGATTAATCTGAGTTGTTAGTTCTCAATAAAAATAAATATCAGCCTTTGGTTCAGTATTATTTTGACCAGCTTCTTGATAATTCATTCATTTGGTATATAAATCATTTTCTTCTCATTTTTTGAGTTTTGGAAACCTGTATTTGGGAGAGAACAAAACTTAGAGAGAAGAGTTGTAGTGAGAGAAGAGGAGGTTTTGTCCAAAGCAGAGAGAGAGAGAGAGAGAGAGAGAGAGAGAGCAAACGAGGTGTAGAAGAGAGTTTGATATGCATTATTATCATCTTTAACATTCTTAGATTATTTATTCCGATAATAATAACTATGGGTTGAGTTAATCTTGACATTTAATTGATAAATGTTGAGAAAACTTGATATCCCACATTTTTTCACTCATATCACATTATATATTTTCACTTCTCTTTCAAGTAAAAATTAGCAACATTCCTCTAAATTATTAAAAGTTTTATTAATATGCATGTTTGTTTTTTTCCTTGGTATATTATGATTTCAGACCTTAAAAATACTATTTCTTGTATATTTGTTTAGATCTTATATTTTCAACATAAAATCCAATTAAATCTTTTAAAAAGACTTCGGATATGATTTTTGTCAAAATATTTTGTTTATATTAACGAATCTGAAAATATAAATCCAAGATCTAAATATTTTATTCTAAGATCTTAATTCCTAAAAGAGTTTCTGGGAGAATAAAATATATTGTAAAACATATTTTCACATTGAGTTCATTTGTATTGTACATTCACATTATTCCGTTTGGACAAAACTTATTTGAGTCATATGTTAAGATTTTATTTCAGTTTGTTCTTCAAGCCTATAATGAATTTTGAAGACCATAGTGGACAAGTATATATATACGATCACATAATTATGAGTTTCATGTCTAGTTTAATCTTCAACATCCATGGGATCTCAATGAGGGTTGAATACATATTATGTTTGATCCCTGAATTCATTTTGGGTGATTTAGTTTTTATAACTTATTGAGGCTATTTTCAAAAATAGATTTTTTCATATAAGACCTTTTAGTTTCAACTTCATTAAAACGAGTTACACAGGATCTTTCAAATGAGTTCAGTTGTTTCGTTCCAATGGATTTTTTTCTTGTTTAAACAAGTTTAGATAGTTCCTTCAAACGAATTTTAAACAAGATGTTTCTTTTTACATAATGCTTTTGCATGAAGCTAGTTCAAATGAGATTATTAATGTCATTTAAATGAGTTTAGTTTGGATCGAACGAGATAACTAATTTTGTTAAGACGATATATGGTTTTTGTTCAAACGACTTATCTCAAAGTTCATGCTGACTTGAAACTGTAAAAATCTATTTATATCAGGTTTTGGCACAACAGTTTGTTTTTAAGGGTTGTAAAAATAAATTTTTATATCTATCCAAGAGCCTCCTAAACCCTAATATACACCCATTAGTTTGAGATCCAATAATCATCTTGATATCTCTATTTGATCTTTCGTGCATTTTTGCACCAAGAACGTTTTCTCTTCATTAAGCGGTGTTTCGATTGATGGAGATTGTGTTTGCATTGTACGCCGACTGAACCAGTCAAGAGGCAAGTGATATCGGTGGGATACTAAGACATAGGAAAGCGTATGCATTGTGTTGGTTGTTAGAAGGCGTCTATCAGTGGTTATGAAAAATGTATCAATGAACAAGGTAAAAGGAAACGCATCAAAGCTTGAAGGCGTCGAGTCGTTAAGTAAGTCTAAGTTGTTCTTGTATATAAACCTATATCGTAGTGGACTTGTATGGCTGGGCCGTCCAAGATTTTTTTCGTCATAGATGTATGATTACTCATCAGTAAGTCATTGTTCTTCTTAGCAACTAGGAGACATGGGATTAGTTATAAGTCTCTTTTAAACCCTCGCTCTTTATATTGCTACGACGAGAACATATTTGAGGCATAAAAAGTTGAGAAAGTTTTCTCCAACATATCTGCATCCTATACTTTTTTCCCACATAAATTTAGCTTGGAGGTAATTTTGAACATCGCAAAATTGAATTCAGACACGGTCTTAAAAATCTTGAAATTTTAAGTTAAGCCATTCATGGCATGCACATGGAACTATGATCGATTTCTGGTGGTCATAACGCTCCTTCAGGGAGTTCCATAAATCTAGAGGATCTTTAAGAGTCAGGTATTCACTTTTCAAATCATTATGTATATGATGTCTAAGGAACATCAGAGCCCTAGCTTTGTCATTTCAGAACATGGTATTTTTAAGTGTCATTATATCTCAAGGTTTCGAGTTTAGAGGTGGAGTTCAACATCTTGAGACTGTAGATACCCTATTCTGTTTCCCCCTAACTCTCCTAAGGTCCCTAGTGCCTCCCTTCATCACTACAAACCCAGGTCATGTCCCGAGTACTGACCTAGAAGCCATCGAGCACACCCAGGCTCCGTTTGACCAAAAAGTCAAACTCTTCAGCTCGATCGAGGTTGAATGAATCTTTAAAAGGCACTAAATTCCCTTTCTAACGGTCCATCCCGTGCACGATTCTGACTTACCATGCGGACAAACGATCCGTTTGCTTCCAAAACTTGATCCGAAGGCCACCGGGTGCTCACGGGATCTGTTTGACCTAAGTCAACTCTTCATCTCGATCGAGACTAAATGAATCTTCGAAGGGCACTGAAACCCCTTTTCAATGGTCCTCTCCGTGTGCGATTCTGACTTACCATGCAGACGAACGATCTGTTTAACTCCAAGAGGACACCGAATGCTTCCAGGGCCCAGTTGACCAATGTCAACTCCCCAAACTGGGTCAAACTTTGGAATGTAGAAGTACATCTCCTAACCTTTCCAATGATCCACCCCGTGCGCGATTTGGACTTACCACGCGGACGAACAATCCGTTCGCGTCCGAATGATTCCCCGTCCAATGGACCGACAAACGCTTCCGAGCCATATTTGACCCAAAGTCAACTCCCGAACCCGGGAGAGGTCCAAAGGACTTTCAAAGGTCTCTAAATCATATTTCCAACGGTTTACCCCGTGCGCGATTCTGACCAACGGTTTGCCCTCGGCAGCCAATTTTTCGAAAAGGCCTGAAAGACACTGCCAAACGGCAGGTTTCAGACCCTGCCTATCGGCAGGTGCCGATAGGCAGGGCCAGGTCTATGCCGATCGGAAATGAACTGGGCCTATAAAAGGAGGCCTTCACCTTATTTTCAAGGGGATCCCAGATCTGATACAAATCGCTCTCAGCGAATCCCAAAAACCTCTCCCGAAGGCAGCGCGATTTCAATATCCAAATCCCTTCCTAACTTCCACTTTTCATCATCCTTTTTATCAAACTTGGTGAATTATCCACTCTCCATCATCATCCAAGTGCAAGGGATTCTCTCCAACATTCAAGATCAAGCTCAAGATCTTCAAGAAGGTCCAGTTTTCTCAACTTTCTCTTCAAATTCTCTTAAATTCGCAATAACTTATTTAATTATTTAGCACTTTTATTATCTCATCTCACACCTCCTAATATACTTTTTATTTAGTATTGTTGCACATCTCCTATTTTCATATAAATAAAACCTAAAAGCAAGAAAAAGAGGGTTTGCTCATAAATTCCAAATAGGGATTCTCATACTTTTCTCACAACTAAAACACTTTTTCTACACACACACACATTCACAAATAAAAGATCCGCCATTTGGATTTATGGGATAAACCCCACGCCTCGTTTTTTATGCAAACTATGTGGACTTTGATGCCTTTATAGGCTACGTAGGCATCTCGGGGTAAAACTCGAGACTCGAGTCCTATTCTCACTTTCTCTCTCATTTTTTATCTTCTCTACATCCAAGTTTCTTATATTCTATATACTTATTCTTAGTGACGTATTACTCCATATGCGTTATCGTTCCATTATAACGATCAACGTAGGGGTAATCGCGTAAATCTTATTTTCTAATATTATTTTTATACCTTTCTACGGATGACTCGCTTTATCTCTTCCATGATACCAGTCGAGGATTCCTATCTCCACTATATATATACACATGCACACATATCTCGGGGAAAAATAAAGGAAAATAGCAAACATCCATGAAAGACCGAAAGGGCGGAATGGGTGCCTAACACCTTCCCATTTTGTAACTTAGCCTCCGAACCCTTCTCGAATCATTTTGGTTTCGTATGCACCAGCATGTCTTTGGATGCCATCCTTCAGGATGGCTTTCCCTTTTTCTTTTGTCTGTTTTGAGTAAAATAGACTGGCGACTCTGAATCTCTCTACATTTTTTCCACCTCATCTCAAATGACGCCGGCCGAAAGCACTCGCACTCCCGAGAAGGATGCGCGGGACCCGAGGATCCTTTCCTTCGCGCGCCCGCCTGCAGGCGAGGATCGGGGATGGCCACAGTGGCGACTCTGCTGGGGACTTTATGTATATTTTGAGGGCTTGACTCTATTTGCATGGATGTTATATTTGTTTATATTTCCCCTATATCTGCATGTTCCCCTTTTCATGTGTATCCCATGCTTATGCTTATGTTCACACACTTGTAGAAAATTCTCCATGTACACTTCACACCACATGCACCTAGGATCACATATATCCACATATTGCGCGTATCACCCATCCATACTTGGTGTACCTTTGGTACTTATACTTTTCTCCCTGTTTGGCATAATCAAGAAAGGCATTCTCATCATAAGATACTAATAAGAGAATCATGCATGATTCACACGACATCACCAAAGAGCATTGTTATTTACCAAATTTTACCCAGTAACTGGAGGGTCACTTCGTGATGGGCGCTGGTCCGACAGGTCACAGTTAGCCTAAGCGATATGACTCTCACCTTCCATTGGCCAAGTACCTCCGACGTATATCGAACGGTTCCCTCGCATCGTACTGCTTGACAGAAGTCATGACGGGAGGTATATCGCAGAGAATTCGTTCACGTACGCCGAGTATATCGAACTCGCTCTCACACGTACCGTCCCCACGAGGTATATAGTGAGGCAATTCACGTACACTCAGGTATATCAAATGGCTTGTCCACACATACCGACTGCCCACAAAAGCAAGACGTATATCATGGAAGTCATGCTAAAGGGGGAACCCATTTCAATTCACCCAACCAACTTTATACCCGCATATAGGTATCAAACCTAGGACACGCACTTTAGATTGGCGATTTCAACCCAAAACTCTGTCAAAATTTTGGGTCGGCCTGTCGCCCAAATTTTTGCGCATTTTTAAAACGGGACCCTGTTCGTGATCCTGGTTACAAGTCCATCCGTAGCTTTGCATATATTAAAAACCCCACTTTTTCAGGCTCGGGTCCTGTTCGGCATTGCATTTAGGAGAATTAAATACAAGTGAGAACATAATAATCATAATAATCATGTTGAGTTCCGTCTCCAAAAATATTTCTCCTTTTTTTATCAAAAATCCAAAAAATAGTTTCTTCTCTTTTTCTCAAAAATAAATCCCATTATACGCCTTCTCGGGTCAATCGCAAGCCCTTGGACTGGCTCCCTATTGGCTTCGGTATTCGATCAAATAACCCCGTATTTTCGTCCTTTCCTCTACTACTTCTTTCGAGTCCGGAATCCATCCACTTTCCATGAAGAATACAGATCAACTACCAGTCATAGAGTCATATCTGACGGCAGTCCTAGCTCAGCTCGTGTCCAAGATTGACAACCTCCAAACTGAGGTTCGAGAGATGCAACGAAACCAGGTTCCTATTTCTCAAGAGCCCGAGGCCCTATTCCCTCGTACTATGGGTCCACCCGAGACTATCTGGGTTCTCAAAGAATATCATCACGCTCCATGTTCCCCTCCTGTTAATGGGCCACCGCCTGCCCATCTTCCGAAGCTAAACATTTCCCAGCCTATGGCTAACCTGCCTATGGTCATTGATCCAAAAGAGGAGGAGTTAAATAAAGTCAAAGAGGATCTCAAGATGCTCACCAAGAAGTTCGACCAAGTTAGAATCTTTGGGAATTACATGGACTACACCCACATGTGTCCTTATCCTAAAGCGAGGTTACTCGAGAAGTTTAAGATGCCAAATATCGAGAAGTTAAGAGGGAGTGGACCCCCGATTATTCATCTTCGCAGCTATCATCGTTCCATTACTCTACTAGGGACTTCTGAATAAGTGATGGCCCAATTATTTCAGCAAACTTTGAAGGATAGTGCCCTCCGATGGTTTTTACCTCTCGAGGAATCCAGAATCCGTAGCTGGGAGGATGTATCTCGAGAATTCATGTCGCAGTACAAATACAACGAAGAGCTTGAGGTCACCCGTCGTGATTTAAAGCTGCTCAAACAGAACCTTGGGGAATCAGTCAGTAACTTCATAACCCGGTGGAGGGAGCGAGCAACTACCATGACCAATCGGCCATCTGAGGAAGAACAGGTCAACATAGTGAAGAAGAACTGCTTGCCCCATGTCCGAGTGATGATGGGAGGACAATATTATCCCCACTTTCGAGCTCTCAGAGAAGCGGGAGTAGAAATTGAGGAAATCCTTGTTAAAACAGAGGTTGAACCGAAGAAGGTGTCCGGACAGTTCACCTTAGAAAGTATGACAAGCCTGTCAGTGCTACAGTCTCAACCATCAACAATATCTCTCAACCAACCACATCATGGGCACCATAAAGTCACCCTGCCCCCATCTGAAGGGAATACACTGAGCTCCATGCTCCCCTCTCCAAAGTTTACCAAGCCCTGTTAAGCCGAAACCTCATCAAACTCTGGGATCCCCGTCTATTTCCAAATCACTACACCAAAATGGGCAAATTGTCACCTTTCAGTCGGCCAGCCTTGTCAAGGTCATTGACCGTGACAAAAAAACACGCGTTTTATGTCACGGTCATTGACCTTGACACGACCGTGACAACTAGTTGTCACGGTCATTGACCGTGACAAGTCCGTGACAATTAATTTGTCACGGTCAATGACCTTGACACGACCGTGACATTTTTTCCAGCAAAAACCCTTTCCCCCTTCTTTTTTCCCTCCCACCGTTCCCTCCCTCCCCCTCTCTCTCTCTCGACGCTGCTCTCTCTCTCTCTCTCTCTCTCAGGTCCAATTTCTCTCTCTCTCTCTCTTCCATTTATATATATATTTGTCTGTATATTTATGTGTGTATGTGTATATATATATGTGTGTGCGTGTGTGGGGGGTGGGGCGGGGTGGGGCAGGGTGGGGGAGGGGGTGGTGGAGGGGGTAGGGGGTGGGGCGGGGTGGGGCAGGGTGGGGGAGGGGGTGGGGGAGGGGGTGGTGGAGGGGGCAGGGGGTGGGGTGGGGTGCGGTGTGTGTGTGTGTGTGGTGGTGTGTTTTGGGGGAGGGGGGGAGGGGGTGGTGGAGGGGGCAGGGGGTGGGGTAGGGTGGGGTGTGTGTGTGTGTGTGGTGGTGTGTGGTGGGGGAGGGGGTGGTGGTGGGGGTGTGTGGTGTTATGGCCGAAAAACACAACCCAAACTCTCCCTAAGATTTAGAAAGGATTAAAATATAATTTTTAAAGAGTTAAAAATGTGTATATATTCAATTAAAAATACCCCTAAATAATTTTCAGTTAAGAAAAAAATCATAAAACAAATTTTCACACATTATTATCTCAAAATATCATTTTTCATAAATTTAGCATTAGTAAACATAGGATAAAAATATCTGATTAATTCCTAGGTTAAATTAAATTAAATTAATTTTAGTGCTTAAATATTATTAAATGGTTTTGAATTTTTTAAATATTATTAAATGGTTTTTAAGTGTGGGAATGGGTGTGTAGTGTAGTGGATTCCACCATATTCTGTTATGTCTTCTTTACTAACTAGAATCTTGTTGCAGATAGGATTCCCTTTAGGGTCTTATGTCTTGAATTAATGTGAAGTTGGATCTCAACTAATATTGTTTGGTACAACTCTCCAAACTAGTTGAACACTTGATAGTATAGACAAAAAAATACTAAGAGAGCCGTCTATCAAAAGGGGTTTAAGCATCATCAGGTGGTGTGTGGTGGGGGAGGGGGTATAAACAATTAAAAAAATGGGCGTATGCCGCCTATTTGTGAGCATATGATATTCTTTAGTAAAAGGCGAAATAGTAGTTCATTGTGTGCTCATTGTGTGGCCTCATCAATCTACAATACACTAAATAACTAAAAGTTCAATAAAAAAGCCGAGGACTAACATATATACACAACACTAAAAGTAGACATCAATTTTATAAATAATTGATAATAGTTGGATAATAATTGGATAATAAACATCGGGAGGGGGTGGGGGTGGGGGTGGGTGGGGTTTTGAATATTATTTACATTCAAAATAAATAATTGATAATAGTTGGATAATAATTGTTTTTATACCTATAGAACAGCTTTAATAGTGTGTGTGTGTGTGTGTATGTGGTCAATACATGAATTTATTTTTGTATTTGAATTATCCCATGAATTTATTTTTGTATTTGAATTATCCCATGAATTTATTTTTGTATTTGAATTAACCCATTGTATGAAACATACTTGAAATTAAATATAGTGCGCATAGATACAAAATCTGTTTTCCATGCAAATAGTTTGTAGATTTGAGATAAAATGATGGTGATGTTGTTTCTTTTTAAATAGTTTCTTATTTAAATATATATTTGCATTATCTTTAGTTTGTTCGGATATATGATGTTTGGAACAGGTACAACGTTGCTATAACAGGTACAAATATACTGCTGGGCAGTGGCAGTGGCCATACTGCCCAGCAGTTTTTTTTTAATTCTGCCCAGAATTGTCACGGTCATTGACAGTGACAATTTTTTTAAAAAGGGTCGCGGCTTTGTCACGGTTCTAAACCGTGACAAACGTGTCACGGTCATTGACCTTGACACGACCGTGACACAAAACGCGAGTTTTTTGTCAAGGTCAATAACCGTGACACGACCGTGACAAAAAAAGTTGTCTCGCCTCGAAATGTCACGGTCATTGACCTTGACAAGGTGAATTTGTCAAGGTCAATGACCTTGACAAATGGGCAGATTTGGTGTAGTGAATCCACTCCCAAGAAACTTCAAGGCCGATGCTCATTGCGCCTTTCACCAAACTGTTGGTCATACCACCGACCAATACTTTCACCTCCGAAACATAATCCAAGATCTCATTGACCGGAGTACCATCGCCCCACCAGCCAATCCTAAGCCAAACACTACTCACAATCCACTCCCAAATCATGCCAATGCCATCTTCTTAGAAGAAAACCCAGATTTCGATCCCTCAACTCAAATCACACCCATATACTCTCCTAAACCTCTTCAAATTTGCCCATATTTCCTCCTACACCCTACTAGCCTCACTGATCAGGTATTGTCACTCCTTACCAGAGCATGCATCGCTATCCGTACCCATTCTGAAAATAGAAATATGGAATTATCAGAGGTGTTAAACCAACTCCTAGAGTTTGGGCGGAAATTGCCCTCACAGATGGTCATCGATTGCCAAAGGTTCAGTACACTGTTCTTGGAAGCACGGAATTGGGCCCGAGATTCAGAAAAGTGGGTGGTACCAACCGATGAAGTCAGCGTAGATGACATTATCCAGATTATGGCAGAATTATTTGGGCAAGCCAACAGCATTTGTAGTATCACCGGGTTACTTGATACTTTGAAGATACAAGGGCGCTTGGTCCCTTCAACCATACATATCCCCATAGAATGGGAAGACCTGTATGAAGAAGCCGTTGAAGTTGTGAAATGCATTGACTTTACACCGAAAGACAGAATTGTTGCTACCGGATGTGGGGAAAAATTTGAAGTTTCGAGTAAAGAACAAGCTTCAGGAAGAACTGGCCCAGTAGCCAATATATGTGGGATGATATAATTTGAAGAACTCATCGGAGAAATAAACAAGGTGACAGAACAACCTGAGACTGACGAGGAAATGGGATTTATGTTCTTCCCTTCTTCAGTAAATTACATGACCAGATTAGGGAGACATTACTAGGTTCCAAGATCACTACCAGCATATGACAAAGGGAAGGGCGTTGAAAACCTTCCTATGCCAGAGATGACCATTGAGGAGAGCAAGATCCTCGATAAACTGAAGAAAACTCAAGCTAACATCACTCTATGGGGGATTTTCATATCTTCCCAGTTGCACAGAAATGCTTTAATCAAGCTGCTCATTGGACCCATAGTTCCTCCTTATACCACACCAGAAGAAGTAGTAAATCTGGTCGGATCCTTGGCCTCTATCCGAATGCTATCATTTTCTGAAGAAGAAATCCCCAGAATTGGGCCAAATCACAATCATGCACTCAACATCTCTGTCAAAGTTATGGGAAAGGTTGTGCCACTCTCTCTTGTCGATGACGGATCCGCCTTGAATGTTTGCCCACTGAGAACCTTCAAGTGTTTAGGCCTGAAAGAAAGCGACCTTGCTCCAACCTACGCCGTTGTACGTGCCTACGATAATACCTATCGGGAGGTGATGGGATCCATAAAGCTTGTAATAGGGGCTGGCCCTATAAACCCTGTCGTTGAATTCCAAGTCATAGACATCCCATCTTGTTTCAACCTGTTGCTCGGACGACCCTGGCTCCACAATATCAAGGGTGTGTCTTCCTCACTCCATCAGAAATTGAAGTTCTTCACCGACAGGCGAGTCATCACCATTTTGGGCGACGACGAAAATATTGAGGGTGCAAGCACCAGTAGTCCAATCCTTGAGATACTGCACAGGTCAAATGATATGCTCCTATCAGGATTCCGAGTTGAGCCACTCCTACTCCCGACAGGGGACGGTTTCAAAGAAAGGGTTTGTCTAGAATATGATCCTCATGGCAATGTTAATGTGATTCAGATGTTCAGAAACATACACTTCATGCCCGGACTAAGGCTAAGGCAAAGGAAGCAAGGGATACTTGAGCCCATCGAACTGAAGAAAGCTTTTCCTCCTTGTGGCTTGGGGTATCAACCATCAGAACAAGAGCTCAGAATGATCCACCAGTCTTGACCAAAGAGAAGATTAGACTGCATCCAAACTATCACAGGAGACTCCTTGAATGGACGATTCATCAAAGAAAGCGAAGACTTCACCTTTTGCAATTTTCCAGAACCATGGTATGACCACACAGATAAGAAGATGAAGCCTGGAATGGAGATCTTTTTCCAAGATAGCTACCCATGGGCCGAAAGTTTCCAACACCAAGTACAACCGCTCATCAAAGATACCGAAGAGAGTGAGGAAAGTGATTTCGAAGATTCCTTCAACTTACAGGCACTAGGGCTAGCACTCTGCATGGTTCATTAAGGCACTACATCAATGGATCCATCCCATCTGATTAAAGCTGCTGATACACCCCTCCTCAACTGGCATGCTGCGCCAGTTCTACCTCTTAAAATCTCCCCTAACCCCAATGTTTACCCTATTTCTTCTTTTGTTTCTATCCTTATTCAAATGTAATCGAAACCTCTTTTGATGAGGTTCTCAATGCTGTTTTTCCTATCAATGAAATAAACGAAGATTTTGAGTATCTTGTTGTGCCTTACATTAACTGTTTGGATTCTAATCAAACTTTTGATGATGATGATTTTGCAAATGAATAATTCTTAACTGATCTAAATAAGGTTAATAATAAATAACATAACCGCGTTCAAGTTAATGAAGAAGAGACTGTTGTTATTAATCTCGGTTCTGGTAGCCAACTGCGCGAGAATAGGATAGGGGCCACCCTTGACGAGCATGAGTGCGCACAACTCGAAGAATTACTAAAGGAATTCATGGATGTCTTCGCAAGGTCCTATGATGATATGCCCGGCATTGATCCTGAAATATCTCAGCACGAGATCCCCACTCTCTCAGATTACAAGCCGATTAAACAAAAATTGAGAAAGCTCCGCACCGAATGGTCGCTCAGGGTCAAAGAAGAGGTGGTCAAACAGTTGAACGTGGGCTTCATTCGTGTGATCGAATATCCCACATGACTAGCCAACATAGTACCTGTGCCGAAATCAGGGGGAAGGTTCGAATGTGTGTGTACTACCTATATTTAAACAAAGCTTATCCAAAGGACGATTATCCGCTACCCAATATCGACATAATCGTGGACAACACAGCCATTCATTCTCTCAAATCATTCGTCGACGGGTTTACCGGATACAACCAAATCAAGATGCACCCAGACCACCAAGAAAAAACCGCATTAATCACCCCACGGGGAACCTTTTGCTACACTGTTATGCCATTTGGTATCAAAAATGCTGGGGCTACCTACCAAAGGGCTGCCACAACCATCCTGCACGATCTGATTCACAAAAAAGTCAAGGTTTATGTGGATGATATGATTATCAAGTCCAAAACTAGAGAAGGGCATGTTCCCTCTCTCCGAAAGTTCTTCGAACGACTGCGACGGTATCAGATGAGACTCAATCCACAGAAATGTGTCTTCGGCGTTACAAAGGGAAAACTCTTGGGATTCATGGTCAGTGAGAAGGGGATAGAATCAGATCCTGCAAAGCTGAAGGCCATACTTGAGATGCCACCGCCCCGAACAGAGAAAAAAGTCTGAGGTTTTCTTGAGAAATTGCAATATATCAGCCGGTTCATCAGCCAGCTAACCTCCATCTTCAAACCAATCTTCAAGCTCCTTCGAATGGATTCAATCAAGGTTTGGAACGAGGCCTGCCAATAAGTTTTGGATCGAATCAAATAATATCTGACCCAACCTCCAGTGCTCATGCCACCACAGCCTCGTCTCCCTTTGCTCCAATACCTAACCATAACTGACACTGCAGCTGGGGCTTTGCTAGCCCAATACCTTGAAGACTCTCGCAAAGAAAGAACCATCTATTACGCCAGTCACAAATTGACCGAGTACGAGGTCAACTACACTACTTTAGAAAAGGCATGTGTCGCACTTGTCTGGGTCACCCAAAATTTGTGACACTACATCCTCGCCTTCCCCATCAAACTTGTATCCCGAATGGATCCCATCAAAATACCTACTTGAGAAACCCGCTTTATCCAGTCGAATGGCCCGATGATTGATGCTCCTAACCGAGTTCGATATCGTGTACGTCACACAGAAATCCATTAAAGGAAGAGCCATCTCTGACTACCTCGCTGATTACCCCGTAGAAGAAGCAGATGTCTCGATCTCCGAATTCCCAGATGAAAATATCCTTTGCACCGCTCAAGACAACCTTCGATGGCAAATGTTCTTTGATGGTGCTGCCAACAAAAAGGGATATGGCGTTGGGATACTTCTGATCGCCCTGATGACTCCCACACTCCCATAGCCATCAAATTGGATTTTCTTTGCACCAATAACATGACGGAATACGAGGCATGCACAGTAGGCCTCAAAATTGCTCTCAAGAAAGGTATTTAATACCTTGATGTCTACGGGGATTCTGCCCTTATCATCGGTCAAGTGCTCAGAAAGTGGAAAGTCAAGGACGACCCACTTAGAAGAGTTGGCCTCCCGATTCTGAGATATCACCTTCCATTACCTACCCCGATCAAAGAATAACCTAGTCGATGCTCTCGCTACCTTAGACTCTATGGTCGACATGCCCGAAGGAATAACAATGACCCCCTTCCTAGTTCAAAAGCAAGACAAACTAACCCACCGCTACCATATTGAGCTTATCTCCACCGAAGATCCTAAACTAGCCGATTACTGGTACTATGATATCTGGTGCCTCCTCAAACATGGTAGGTATCTCGAGGGTTCCAACAAGAAAGACCGAATGACCCTTCGAAGACTGGCCGCCCAGTACATCATCTGTCATAAAGCTCTACTCAAGAGGAACTTCGATGGAACTCATCTGCACTGTATCGCAGGGACTGAGATTGAGAAGATAATGCAGAAAATCCACAACGGGGAATGCGGGCCCCATATGAACGGTCACATGCTTGCCAAGAAGATCATCCGACAGGGCTACTACTGGACCACCATGTCCCAAGATTGCACCGCCTATGTCCGGAGATGCCTCAAGTGCCAACAGTTCTCCAATCTTCAACGCCTGCCTCTGCGAGAATTATACAACATGACCTCTCCCTGGTCGTTCTCCACCTGGGGTATCGATATCAAAAGGAAGGTTACACCAAAGGCTTCAAACGGACATGAGTTCATCCTAGTAGCCATTGATTACTTCACCAAATGGGTCGAAGCTGAGTCATACGCAGTATTGAACGCCAAGAAAGTGGCCAAATTCCTCAAGAAAAATATCATCTGCCGATATAGGGTCCCGCACGAGTTAGTGTCAGATAACAGGCTGCACTTCGAATCAGAAGTCACAGAAGTAGTCAACGAGTACGGGATTCAAAAACAAAAATCTTCTCCCTACCGACCTCAGACCAATGGTGCAGTTGAAGCCGCCAACAAGAACCTTAAAGCCATCATCAGCAAGATGACCAGAAGTTGTAGGGATTGGGCCAACCGTATCCTGTACGATCTCTGGGGCTATCGAACCTCAATCTGAACCTCTACCGGGGCTACCCCTTACTCTCTGGTCTATGGCATGGAAGCAATCCTACCTGTGGGGCTGGAAATACCCTCGTTGCGCGTCATGCTCGAAAGTAAAGTTAGCGGAAAAGACTGGTGCCAAAGCCGTCTCGACGAGCTGACCATCCTAGATGAAGGGAGATTGAAAGATATTTACCATATATAGGGGTACCATCGTCGAATAGCGCGATCATTTAACAAGAGAGTCATGGACCACGGTGTTCGGGAAGGGGATTTAGACCTCAAGGAGATAATAGAACCCATCTGGGACCCTAAAGGGAAATTCAAGCCCAATTGGAGCGGCCCCTACATTGTCAAGAAAATTTTATCCGGCGGTGCCGCCATGCTCACTGACCTAGATAGGGAAGAGATGGCTCGTCCAATCAACCTGGACCGTCTCAATAAATTCTACCCCTAGTCCAAAATCTCGACGCGCTACAACTTTTCTCATCTCCCTTCTATTCTAAAAAAAAATCTCTTCATTTCCCTCTACCCAGAACTACGTGGACCTGATCCTCTGCAAAAAAAATGTTTTTCAAGAAAAATAAAAAAAATTCAAAAAACCTCAGGGGTACGTAGGCAGCTCATACATCTTATAGGAGCACGGCTCTTTCTCTTTCACAAAATACTATTCTTTTCTTATCTCCGAGAACGGCAGTTCATTCTAACAAATACTTAAACAAAAGGATTATGTATTCCTTAGCGATCGGTATAGATAATTAAAAAGTACAAAATTCATCGAAAGGCACATCTGGATGATCAGAAACTTGCTTATTTCATTAATAAGAAATTACACCATGGATTATATAAGAAAAGGAACGGATAACTACCTTCCCCCTACTGCCATAAAAAGCCAAATAAAATCCCCACACCTATTCCCTATTACATAAATAAACTCTCAAAGAGTCCTACCCACAGCTACCAGAGGAGCCTGCACCATCATCATCTATATCCTGGGGTCCTTAAACTTCCCCTGCCTAAATAGAATGTCGTAAACTCTCCATGGACCGATGAACCCGAACCATCTTCAAAAAGACCACAACGCCCCCTTCCATGGTGTTAAATAAAACAAACCACCTTTGTCTAGTCTCCACTGCCAACATATTGCTGACTACTTTCCTCCACAACCACTTCATATAATCTTTAGGGACATGCCGAACTCTCCCGATAGACTAAGAGGGACGGGTCGACGGACGTCGATTTTCCCATAAGGATCAAAGCAGCAGACGCAGGCGCTCAGTCAAATCTTCTACCGGAAAGAAATTTGAGGTTTGAGGTGGCATGACCTGTGCCCAGCCAAATTGGCACAAAAGTCGCCAAGGGAAATAAAAAGAGGTTTGCCTGAGACCAACCAGCCGCACATACGAGTATTCCCCTAGCTCTAGAACAGGCAGTAACTGTCCTCACCAAGGCACTGACCAGTGAAGAATCCGGGCCCCATACTCTAAAAGCCAATTCTCCCAGCTCTCAACATACAGGGCAACGCTGATGAAGCAGCGCGAAAAGAAGTTGGGTATAGCCGACAAAGGATATTCTGGAGGAGTCGCCTAGCGGAGTGTTTCAGACAACCACATGAACAGCATCACGGGGCTACCCCTCAAAAAGTCAGAATGACCTTCTCTCCAGGCATCCAGGCCATTCAAGGTTTCTGCCAGTATCACCGCAGCAGGATTACGACGGTACGACATCCACGAAGTAATGGCTGTAAGTTGCGGGTCCACCAACAGTTAACCAGTCACCAGCAACAATTTGGAAACCAGGCCCAGAGCAACGGTTCCAGCATAGCCAGCATCACCTACTTCCTACAAATGCACTGACTGCAGTACCGCTGGGAGGGAGATCATCCCTCCAGCAACCAGTGATCTGGCCGCCGAAGGTGAAATATGAAGAAGCCCGACCAATAAATCCCTGGGAGAACGGGAAGATTCAGGGAAAGTTACAGCAACACTGGGAATTACACCCAGAATGGTAGAAAATTCCTCGTAGGTAGGACAAACTTCATCCAACCCAAAGCGGAATACATGGTCTTCGGGGTACCAGAATTGTACCACCGCCATCAGCATGTTCCACTCAATAGACCGATTGCGCCACAAGGAGACTCGACGCATGTTGAAAGCATCGTAGTCGACATTATAAGAGCACATTGCTTCCAAGGCTTCGAGCTAGTTAGCAAACTCAATTCTACCAGGGAGAGCCATCTTGCAAGGCTAAGAGATAGTGGGCAAGTAAGTAAGAATGCAAAGGTGTGATGAAAACACTCCACCCTTACTCCTTTTTATACTTGAAGAACCCTCACAAGGGATATAATCCCTGCAGAAATCGGAGGGAATCCTACCCCACAAAGTACACAAGGCTGAAGAGGGTACCAATCAAAGCTTTGAATTGATGGGACTGAACTGAACTGCCGATAGGCAGGACAGGGTGCTTGCCGATCGACAACCCCCCATTTTTAGAAATTTCCCTTTTTTCCTCTTTTGTCAAATCAGAAAACCCAATAAAAATAAAATTGATATTCTCAACAGAATTTCAAAATCCCTTTTCCTCCTTATATAAGTTCCCCTTTTAAATAAAAACTTTCCTTCAAAATTCCAAAAATACTCCTTTTAACGGTCTCAGCAGCAAAGTAAAAAGCACATGTGCATGCATTCATTCATCATTAATAAAAGATAATAAAAAACTCCATTGCATTGCATCTATCTGTTTTCTGTGTTACATCATTTCTGCAAGAAATAAAAAGAAAAAGCAAAAATAACGGGACTCAACCCGAACCCACTCTCTCTCTCTCTCCCCCCTCTCTCTCTCTCTCTCTCACTAAGAGCTCCCACCCCTGCGACGTGCTCTCTTTCCCCTACGACGAGACGACACACCACCACTACCTGAGCCAGAGTCCTCTCTAGACGAAGCAGATGGCACCAAGCAAGAAGGAACAGGAACCGCATCCCAAATATGGGCAGTCACTGAGGATATCCAGTCTGTTAGCCAAGTGGTCGACACTCGGACTTGCTACAAGGAAAAGAAAAATCAGTATCAAAGCAGAGATGACCAAAACAGAAAAGAAAGAAAGAGAAGAACAAAAAGGTATACCGTAGGTCAAAGGACCTCCTCTGTCAACTCCTCCGGATCCATCGCATAAGGACGATGCAGCATAGGCACCATCCCTCCATCAGCCCGTCGAATGTTGTACGAAGGGGTATGCAACCGCACAAAAGGAACCTCCGAGGTCGCCACCACCGCAGATGCCGTCAGGCCACCGCCACTATGGGAAGATCCCACCGCCCGACTCGAACCCGCAGGAGGGAAAGGCAGAGCATTATATATGTTGGGCGCCATCAACTAGCTCATCACAAAGTCCATATAATCATACAGCGCAGCCGTATCGGTGTACAACAAATAGGACTCAACGATCATCACCGCGATCCTCTCATCCTCCGACAGCAGTCGCTCCCGCCGCATAGACGTAGGAGGCTGTGCAGGTGGCACTACCACCTCCTCCTCAACAATCTGGTAAACCACCCTCTCCCCGAGATACCAGGAATGGCCGAACTCATATGCCAGTAAATGCCTCATCTATGCATTCACCCCGGTCGTCCCCACATCCTGAATGGTTGTCCCCCAGGGATAAAAGGTCAACTGAAAATCTCCAAGAAAGCATAAATCAATACAAGATCAGAAGGTTCAAAAACCAAGACTGAAATGGAAAGAGTCTTACCCTACCACTAGTTAGGTCATTCAAGACCTGATGCACCGCCTCCGGGGATAGAGATCCCTTCGACTGCCGACTAGCCTTATGCCATTGATACAATCGGTAGAAGTCCCCAACAGTGTTGTCCTTCAGAGCGATCAGCGGGGTATTGCACCCAATCACCTCATAGAACCACGTCTGAATTCACAAACAAAAAGAGATGCATAAGGAAAATGCGAATGCATGAAAGGAAAATGCGAATGTATGAAAAGAAATGCGCAAACTGAAGAATACCTCAAGAAGGTATGTGGCTCCCGTAAAGGTCTGCCAGCAGCACCGACTGAATGCATCCAGAGAAGAGTAAAGGGTCTCCAAAGTCAGACTCCCCCAATCATAGAAAGGGATGTTCGAAAACATCCTCAAGTACGGCAAGAACCACAAATGGACGACGTCGCCGCTCGACGCCACCATGAAACCTCCCAACACCAGCAAAATAAATAATCGGGTCATCTGCCTCACTTGCAGCCCATCCTCCACATCAATCACCCTGCCCAACATAACATCCTTCAGCAGGGACAACCGGATAGAATCCCCAGAAACTATCCTCCCTACATCACCAAGTGCCGCACGCACTACTTCCGGTCTCACCAGCAAAGAGCGATCCACCTCTATCTGCTCTCCATCACAATCCAGCCCCAACAGTTGCTGCACGTCTATGGGAGTCACAGTCATCTTACCGAAGCTGAAATGGAAGGTGTGGGTAGTATCCCACCACCTCTCTCCCAAAGCGCACAGGACCGCTGTCGAACGAGGCGTCTCATCTAGCGCAGATGCCAACCTCCCAAAACCCGCTGATGATATCACCCAACGCACCATAGGTGGGAGATGCTCCCAGACATCCCTGAGCCCCGTCGTCCCGCGGGCGCGCATGTTCTTCAAGGAAATATCATACTGGCAAAAAGGAAAAAAATCTCATCAGAAGTCAAGAAAGAAAGAAATCACCAAAAAGAAAGGAATGCCAAAGGTCAGGTCACTTACACAACCGCCAGGATTCAATTTCGAAGAGCGATGACGCGATGGCTCCCGCAGCAAGGTCCGCTCATCCGTAACAGGCTCAAACGCATCAAAGGAGTTTTCAATCCCCAAAGTAAGAGGCGCCCTGGCCCTCCACTCCACATTTGCCCAGTCATCAACGATCAACCACTCCCTGTGGACTGCAGTGCTCACAAAAGCGGCCATTTCTTGAAGATCAGAATGCTAGAACGATTTGCAGAGAAATCGCAGAAGAGAGAAAGCAAAGAAGCTGTGAAAAAATGAAAGGATTCTCCCCCTTTATATAGGATGTCAAGCGCCATGCCAATCAGCACTACCCCCAGTCATACCGATCGTCACTGACTCCTTACCTTCCCGAGGCAGTCCAAAAGTCTGTGCCACTACCGAATGGCACCCCTCATACCATGCCGACTGGCACCCCCTCTTAAATTTCGTATAAAAATTCCTAAAAAATACCAGAAAGCCCCAAAAAATCTTCGAAAAATTCCTAAAAATCTCAGAAAGGATTTAGAACATTTGCACCAGGAAAATTTCCCATTCCCTCGAGCGGAACCCCTCTTTCCCCGCGAAATCCTCAAAAACCAAGTGAATTTCCTCCCGACAAAGCCCCGAAGGATCTCTAAGGATCGCCTGATCACTTCCCCAATGGAGTTTTTATAGCACCAAAATTGGTTGTTCCCCCCTGCGAGGCCTCCTAAAGAAATAAAAACTTCCCCAGCTATCAGCTTCCCAGCTCAGATTAAAATCACAAAGCACTTTCTCCAGCAGAATCAAAATCCAATCTTTATCCACTCTTAGGTCATAATTGACCTCGGTCTTGGATCGTCACCTGAGTTAGGTCAGAATTGACCTCGGTCCTCAATCGTCACCACTCTTAGGTCAGAATTGACCTCGGTCTTGGATCATCACTTGAGTTAGGTCAGAATTGACCTTGGTCCTCGATCGTCACCACTCTTAGGTCAGAATTGACCTCGATCTTGGATCGTCACCTGAGTTAGGTCAGAATTGACCTCGGTCCTCGGTCATCACCACTCTTAGGTCAGAATTGACCTTGGTCTTGGATCGTCACCTGAGTTAGGTCAGAATTGACCTTGGTTCTCCATCGTCGCTACTCTTAGGTCAGAATTGACCTCGGTTTTGGATCGTCACTTGAGTTAGGTCAGAAATGACCTCGATCCTCGGTCGTCATCATTCTTAGGTCAGAATTGACCTTGATCTTAGATCATCACTTGAGTTAGGTCAGAATTAACCTTGGTCCTCAGTCGTCATCACTCTTAGGTCAGAATTGACCTCGGTCTTGAATCGTCATTTGAGTTAAGTCAGAAATGACCTTGGTCCTCGGTCGTCACCACTCTTAGGTCAGAATTGACCTCGGTCTTGGATCGTCACCTGAGTTGGGTAAAAAATGACCTCGATCCTCTATTGTCACCACTCTTAGGTCAGAATTAACCTTGGTCTTAGATCGTCACCTGAGTTAGGTCAGAATTGACCTCAATCCTCGGTCGTCACCACTCTTAGGTCAGAATTGACCTCGATCTTGGATCGTCACCTGAGTAAGATCAGAATTGACCTCGATCCTCGGTCATTATCACTCTTAGGTCAGAATTGACCTCGGTCTTGGATCATCATCTGAGTTAGGTTAAAAATGGCCTCGGTCCTCGGTCGTCACCACTCTTAGGTCAGAATTGACCTCGGTTATTAGATCTTCACCCTAAGCCCGTATAATCAACTTTGACCCGCAGAATCGGTCACCCTCATCACTTAATCCCATATATTTGGCTTTTACCTACAAAATTGGTCATCCCCAGCACACCCCTCAGGTCCTTAGAATCGGCCTCGACCCTCTGAATCGGTCATACTTCATCAAAAGCATCATGTGGTGTCTATTCGACGATTCTCATTTGTTCCAAACTCACCCATCGAGGGGCTCTGAAGACACCCCATTCTGTTACCCCCTAACTCTCCTAAGGTCTCTAGTACCTCCCTTCATCACTATAAACCCAGGTCATGTCCCAAGTACTGACCTAGAAGCCATCGGGCACACCCAGGCTCCGTTTGACCAAAAAGTCAAACTCTTCAGCTCAACCGAGGTTGAATGAATCTTTAAAAGGCACTGAATTCCCTTTCTAACGGTCCATCCCGTGCACGATTCTGACTTACCATGCGGACGAACGATCCATTTGCGTCCAAAACTTGATCCGGAGGCCACCGGGTGCTCCCGGGATCTGTTTGACCTAAGTCAACTCTTCATCTCGATCGAGACTAAATGAAATCATCGAATGGCACTGAAAACCCTTTCCAATGGTCCATTCTGTGTGCGATTTTGACTTACCATGCGGACGAACGATCCGTTTAACTCCAAGAGGTCACCGAATGCTTCCAGGGCCCGATTGACCAAGGTCAACACCCCAAACCGGATCAAACTCTTTGGAATGTCAAATTAAATCTCCTAACCTTTCCAAAAATCCATTTCGTTCACGATTTGGACTTACCATGCGGACGAACGATCTGTTTGTGTCTGAATGATTCCCCATCCAATGGACCGACAAACGCTTCTGAGCCATATTTGACCCAAAGTCCACTCCCGAACTCGGGAGCGGTCCAAAGGACTTTCAAAGGTATCTGAATCACCTTTATAACGGTCTACCCCGTGTGCCATTCTGACCAACGGTTTGCCCTCGGCAGCTAATTTTCTCAAAAGGCCTGAAACACACTACCAAACGTCAGGTTTCAGACCCTGCCTATCGGCAGGTGCCGATAGGCAGGACCAGGTCTATGCCGATCGATAATGACTTGGGCCTATAAAATGAGGTCTTCACCTCATTTTCAAGGGGAGCCCAGATCTGATACAAATCGCTCTCAGCAAATCCCCAAAACCTCTCCCGAAGGCAGCGCGATTTCAACATCCAAATCCCTTCCTAACTTCCAATTTTCATCATCCTTTTCATCAAACTTGGCGAATTAGCCACTCTTCATCATCATCCAAGTGCAAGGGCTGCTCTCCAACATTCAAGATCTTCAAGAAGGTCCAGTTTTCTCAACTTTCTCTTCAAATTCTCTTAAATTCGCAATAACTTATTTTATTACTTAGCACTTTTATTATCTCATCTCACACCTCCTAATGTACTTTTTATTTATTATTTCACATCTCCTATTTTCATATAAATAAAACCCAAAAAACAAGAAAAATAGGGGTTGCTCATAAATTCAAATAGGGATTCTCATACTTTTCTCACAACTAAAATACTTTTTCTACACACACATTCACAAATAAGAGATCCCCCATTTGGATTTATGGGATAAACCCCACCCCTCATTTTGTATGCGAACTACGTGGACTTTGATGCCTTTATAGGCTACGTAGACATCTCGGGATCAAAACTCGAGACTCGAGTCCTATTCTCACTTTCTGTCTCATTTTCTATCTTCTCTAAATCCAATTTTCTTATATTTTATATACTTGTTCTTAGTGACGTATTATTCCATATGCGTTATCGTTCCATTATAACGATCAACGTAGGGGTAATCGCGTAAATCTTATTTTCTAATATTATTTTTATACCTTCCTACGGATGACTCACTTTATCTCTTCCATGATACAAGTCGAGGATTCCTATCTCCACTATATATATACACATGCACACATATCATGGGGAAAAATAAAGGAAAATAGCAAACATCCATGAGAGATCGAAAGGGCGGAATGGGTGCCTAACACCTTCCCATTTCATAACTTAGCCTCCGAACCCTTCTCGAATCATTTTGGTTTCGTATGCACCAGCATGTCTTTGGATGCCATCCTTCGGGATGGCTTTCCCTTTTTCTTTTGTCTGTTTTGAGTAAAATAGACCGGCGACTCTGAATCTCTCTACATTTTTTCCACCTCATCTCAAATGACGTCGGTCGAAGCGCTTCCGAGAAGGATGCGCGGGACCCGAGGATCCTTTCCTTCACGTGCCCGCTTTCAGGCGAGGATCGGGGATGGCCACAGACACTAATTAAGACAATTCACTCCAGAAAGCTCAAGTGCTTCAAATTTGAGTTTAGAAATATTGGACATTTTTAAATTGTTCAATTAATAAATTATAATCAAAAATATATAATGCATAATAAAGAAAAATAATAACTCAATATTAATTGGAATATCATGTGTGCAATTATGACTTTAAGTACTTGATTTAATAAGTAGAACTTGAGGTTCGTGCTATTTATTTGTAGGAACTTCATGTCAACACATGAAATAATTGAACTTCGAGTCAATTTTATTAAGTATAAGAACTTCAAAGTCCCTACCCTATTGTGTCAAAACTTTAGGTTTGATCAGAGTTTTTATAAAAAAATACTTAGAACTTCAGGGTCCAGAATATAAATTATTTTAGGACATTTAATGTCCCTTACTTTATGATACAAATATACAAAATTTTGGGTTTTGATTGAGGGTATATATTATTTGGAACTTCGGTTCCATAATTTAACCAACAATTCAAGTCCCAAATTTAAAAGATAATTGGTAACTTTAGGCCCCAATTACTAGAAACTTCAAGTCCCAAATTTTAAATCAAAACTTTAAGTTTGATTAAAGAAAAATTTGTTGGAACTTCGGATCCAAAATGTAAATAATTGTTAGGATACTTTTAGTATTCCTTAACTTATTATAGAAAATAATAAAAACTTTAGGTTTGATTTTACAGGACATTTTACTATCATGTTCAATTATAAACTTCAGGCCGCAAAAATTTAAATAAGAATTGGGAACTTCAGGTTGCAAATTCTGAATAGTACTTGGGAACTTCGGGTCCTAAAAATATAAACTATTAGAGAACTTCGAGTCTCATGGTTTAATTATTTGTGTATAAATTAATTTGATTAAAAAATAATAATAATGAATACAAATATATTACATCTACCTAAAAAATTTAAAGGAACGCATGAAAGATGAATAATATCTTCGTAAAGGAAATATTTTTATAATACAAGCCTTGTTAGTCATCATTAAAGCATTTGATACCATGATTTTAAGCCTTGAAAAAAGTGTTATATGTAATCATTGAATTCAAGCCTAATGTGAAAACATGTATCATACCTATTATTAATCATGCAGATAACTCATTATTATCCTTAATGTGAAAATAAGTATCATACAGTTTCGGTGAGAAAGTTGAAACAACTGTCAAGAAGTTGTGCAATCGTGCTAATAAGGTGTTAAGAGAAATATGGCACATAGAGAATTTTAGAGAGAGAAAAAGTTTCTCATTAATTGGTGTATCAATAATGGAGGGAGTCACCACTTATTTATAGTACAAATTGGTGGAGCCCTAATAGGAGTGGATATCCGCTTAAATAGGATAAATACAAATATTTATAACAATTAAGGTCCCATTTGGTTATGTATTAAAAAAACTTGATTTAAACACAATTTAAAATTCAATTTTTAATGTTAATAAATATTGGTGTGCATTTGGTAAACTTGTTTTTAAATATAGTTTTCTGAAAATTTGACAAAATTGGCAAACAGGTATATTTATATTACACACACACACATACATAAAACTTTTATACATACATGATATATAAATGTATACACATATACATACATACATACATACATACATACATACATACATCATAAATGCATAAATATATCATGTATTCTTTATGTATATTTAATGAGGTAAGTTGGGGAGTTTGACTATATACATATAAACATACAAACAAATGTATACGTACATACATACATAAATGTGTATATATATATTATGATATTACATCTATAATCCCCAATAATTTATATGTAACAACCCGCGTAATTTTGGGTTATTTTAATTAATTTCTGGAAAATGGAGGAAAATAAAGTTTTTGATAAAATTATTTGTATTGCTCAAATATGTTGGTTATTATTTTTAAAGGCGAGAATTTCAAACGGTTTCGAAAACGGAGTTAAAACGGATTTTAAAATGATTTTTAAATGTTTTTAACTCTTGGAATTCTAAGTCGGCGAACAACAAGTAATTTTCAAGAGTTGTTTTGACTTCCAACTCTTCATTTATTTGCCTTATTTATAGGAGTCTTTTGGATTCCAACTCTTCATTTCTTTGCATTATAAAAGGGAGTCGTGGGTAACCCTTTTAACCTACTTTTGGCACAAATTTTGGCAGCAAATATATTTTATATTCCTCTTCTTTTTATATACACATTGGCCCTTGAGATTTGTGAGTTCCAACCTTAGATTAGAGGTGTTCTTGGGGCTATTTTGTTGGAGGTTCTTGGAGAAGCTTTTGTAGATCTTTTGTGTTGATCTTGAGGATGTGATCATTGGTTTCTCATCATGGTTTGAGGTATGGGGTTTTACACAATATGCTCCTTAAATCTCGCGAGTGTCATTCTCTTTGAATTATGGTTTAATTGAACTCATATTTGAATTGATAAATTCATTGAAATCTGGAAAATAATTGTTGAAATTATTTTGATTCATGTGGTATCATTATATTGTTGATGAGCATGTTGTCATGAGATTTTAATATGGCACGGATGTTGGGCACCCGCCAAAATTCTTGTTTCCCGGGCTATGGCTTGATAAAGCATATACGGATGTGGTGAGGCCTGGTGACCCGGTTAAAGTGTTGCTGAGAAATTATATTGATAAATGCTTTGAGATTTGCATTTTGATTTGAATATTCGTACTCGTGTTGTTACGTTTTATTCATCGCTAACATATATTTGTTGAGCATCTTTCTTGTCGTATTGCGTACTTCCCCATATTTTCTTTTAGTGGTAGGTTAGCTCGGATTTTGGGGCGCTATGGAGATTTGTTTTAGCAAGGATTGTTTGGGGAAGATTTGTATTATTTTGATGTATAGAGCTTTGGAGATTTGTATTTTATTTTCGAGTTAGTTGTTGTATGTAATTCGAGATATTTGGTATTTAATTTGAAGAGATTGAGATTTGTAGTTTCTCTTTTGTTGTTGTGGGACTTAGATTCTCTATACCTTGTCACTTGTGGATTTAGATTTATTTTATCGCATTAGCGCTCCGTTCGCTCTCCCCGGGCGGGCGGGGTGTTACATTATATACATACACGAATTGATAATATTATTTAATACATATGTACTATATGTATATTTTATATTATTTAATGCATTAATAATACCTGTATAAAACTATATATAATTGTGTATACATGTACATATATATATTTTATTGATAGGAATTACACGCATATTAATGTATTATGTATGTTTATTGTTGATGTCAAAATTTGGATAACTTTGACTTCGCCTAGTATGAAATATGTGTGAATTGGACTTAGGAAATAAAAGAAAATAAATGGATTTGTACACCAGTGTTTAACATGGTTCAACCTGAGGGATTGGGCGTACATTGACGGTTGTAATGATTTATTTATCTCTTTGTATTAATATGGGGCCAGAATGACAAATTATAAGTGCCCGGAGGCTCAATTAAAAATTTTCAGAAACTAAACACATTATGTTCAATAGGTTGAGGAATTAAAAGTAGAGCGAGAGGGAGGGGGGGAGAGAGAATACAAGTATATAGCCAAATGAATCGCAATTATCAACCTACCTTTCCTTAGTGAAGTGTTGGATATTTTATAGCCTTAGAGATTAAGTCGTGAAGGAAGCTTTAATTGTGGTGGTTGGGAGGCCTTAATACTCACCTTCTACGAGAGCACGTCAGAGCCATTAATGATCACCTTCTCCAAGGACATATCAGGGCTATTAATTCTCACATTCTCAGAGGATGTGTTAGAGCCATTTAATTCTCACCTTCTCTGAGGACCTGTCATGTGTTAATTGTATCAGTGGGGTGTTACGGACTTAGTATGCGAGGCCTTGGATAAGTGATCTTGGATCCCTAGTCGAGTTGTATTAGTCATGTACAGGACATGCAAAGACTAGGTAATGAGCAGGACATGGTTGTGTGCGGGGTTAGGTCATACGCAGGACATGGTCATGTGTAGGGGTAGGTCATGCACATGACATAGTCATTTGTATGGGTAGGTCATGAGTAGGACATGGTCATGTGCATGAGGTAGGTCATACGCAGGACATGGTTATGTGCAGGGGTAGGTTATGCGCAAGATATGGTCATGTGCAGGGGTAGGTCATGCGCAGGACATGGTCATCTATAGGGATAGGTCATTAATAGGACATGGTCATCTGCTGGGGTAGGTCATGCGTAAGACATGGTAATTGTGACGCCCCGCCTTCTCTAATATCAGATAATTAATCATTTATTAAAATAAAATAGGAATTCAGTATGATTTCATTCTTAACATCATTGTCGCAACAAGTAATATAAATATAAAACTAATAAAACCATAGATCCAATGAAATGATCGTATAATAGATAATCGAATAAGCATAAATAAGCTAATGTGAACCGAATAAACCATAGGTCACTACAAATAATCATCCAATGTAAATAAATACCGATAATTAATGAATATCTTTAACATAAATAAAATCCTATCCAACTATGGGCAATACGCCCAAAAGGAAAACCGAAACTAAAACTGAATCATAGTTAGATAAAAATGAATTGAGGTGGCTATCATCAATCTCGCAGCATCCATAGCTATTACTCACAATGCAACTCCCATTGAAGCGTAAGCCACCGTCAGAGATGAATGAGTAAGACTATGCTTTACCTTCTAACAACTTTTGTATCCTTTACTGATAAGAAGGATCCCTTGCATGTGCATTCACAACCCTCAAAATGATCTCGGGTGTGACGATAATCACTGCTATATAGGCTCGAACTAACTCTTCCTCCTGACAGAGCTCATCCTACTTTTCCTTCCAAACTACTGCTAACTACCCTACAGGTATACGGCTCAATACATCTGCCACCATGTTAGCCTTTCTCGAATAACACTGAATGTCAAACTGGTAATCCTTCACGAACTCAAGCCATCTATACTGCCTTATATTCATCTCATTCAGTATGAAAAGATACTGCAATGACTTGTGGTTCGTGAACAATCAGAACTTCTGTTCCAATAAGTAATGGCTCTAAATCCTTAAGAAAAAATAATTATCGCTAACTCCAAATTGTGTATGGGATGGTTCTTCTCATGGGGCTTAACTTGTAAGATGTATTAGCTATAACTCACTCCTTCTGCTATTGAACTCCCCCAAGTCCCTGCAAGAATGCATCACTAAAAAATAAATTACTCCACTCCTTTCCCAGGCAATGCGAGTAGTGGTGCTGAAGTAAACTTATCCTTTAGCTCATCAAAAGTTAATTGATAGTGATCATCCAAAACAAAAGGTACTCCCATACGAGTCAAATTCATTAAGGGACCCGCAATCTTTAAAAATCCTCTAATAAATCGGCAATAGTAACCTGCTAACCCCAAAAAACTAAGAACCTCCCTCGGTGTTGTGGGCTAGCCCCACTCCATCACCACTAATACTTTACTCAAATCCATAAAAATCCACCTCTCGGAGACTATATGACCTAAGAACTGCACCTCCCACAACCAGAATCCACACTTCTCGAACTTGGCATACAGTTGATGGTCCCAAAAAGCTTTGAAAACCATACGCAAATGCTCTGCATGCTCGTCCTCTATCCGAGAATAAACTAAGATATCATCTATAAAGACAATGATAAACTAATCCAAGAAATCCTCAAACACTCGGTTCATGAGATTTATGAAAACTCATGGTGCATCGGTTAGCCTAAGACCCGAATATTTTTAAAACTATAGTCTTAGGGACATCTTGATTCCTGATATATAACTCATAGTAACCTAATCTTAGATCAATCTTCTAAAAGTAGGTTTTTAATCTTAATTGATCGAATAACTCATCAATACGCGATAACGAATATTTATTCTGAATCGTGACCTTATTCAGATCCCGGTAGTTGATACACAACCTCAACGACCCATCTTTCTTCTTCACAAATAATACGAGAGCACTCTAAGGTGATGTACTCCTGTGAATAAAACCATGCCCCAAAATCTATTGAATATGATCTCTTAACTTTCTTATCTCTAAAGGAGCCATATGATACGGCTCACGCACTATCGGCCAAATCCTCGATACTAAGTTAATCAAAAACTCAATATCCCGAGCCGATAATAACCTCGATATCTTCTTAAGTACATGAACAAAATCTCTAACCATAGGGATCGAATCTAATGAGATGACAATACCTTCTGAAGTCTCCTCCTTGATATAATATAAATACGTGCTCGACCCTCCCTCAGGATGAGGCATCGCCATAAGAAACATATCCTCCCTTGGAATAGCAAACACGATAGTCCTACTATAACAGTCCACCATCACTCTATACGTTACTAACGATTCCATACTCAGAATAACATCATACTCATACATCTTTAAAACGAGCAAATCCACTACTAAGCATAACCTACCACTGTCCACACCTACTGCCTTGCAGATGAAATAGATGAGAGCCCCGCTACCCAATGGTGAATCTACTGTCATAATAATATCAGATGTTGTATTCACTAATTTCACTCCCGCGCAAATCTAATGCTAATAAAAGAATGTGACACTTTTGTATCAAATAATACCCGCCCGATATGCCCATTGATAGGTTGCATACCCTCAACTGTTGATGGTGCTGATGGAAAAATTAGCCCACGAACGTTATAGACATGCCCAAACTATAACTGCCCCTACGGAGGTAGTGTTACTGGCCACTACTAGTGTGGATAAAAGTTGCGGTAGCTATTGCCCCTATTGGGCATCATGCTGCTGACCCCAAGCCCTATTCAGGCATGCACGCTGCATGTGGCCCTGCTTTGGCCTGCAAACGGATCGAATTCGGATCGGATCAGGCAAATTCAAATCCATATTCGTGTATGTTAAACAAATTCGGATCCGATTTGATTATACGTTGGATTATCTGTTAAGGTTACAAATCCATACCCGTTTATGTTTAACGAATTCGGATCTGATCCGATTATTCGACAAATTATTTTTTATTTATTTTTATAATAATTTTCATTAAAAAAATAAAAAATGATATGTCAAAACATAAACTTTTGACCACTTAACATTTTAATTTTCAAATCTTAAGAATTGTGTGTGTGTGTGTGTGTGTGTGTCTTTTTCCTTTTATATGAGGGAGATTTTTTATATATAATATTATAACTATTATATTATGTATTTGAAATATTATTAAATTCAATATATATATATATATATAAATATATATATATATATTAATTAAAAATATTATATATATATATATAGTAAAAATATTAATCCGATCGGATTATTAATGGATCGAAGTATATGAATCCAAATTCGCTCCATTTAATAAATAGGTAATCGGGTTATTGGGTAATCAGATTTTATGCATGATCCATATCCGTTTAAATGGATTGGATTCAGATTCGGATTCATATAATATCTCCCTATAAATTCTGTCAACCTCTGGTCCAGCTGACCCTGACGAGGTTTCCCCTATCTCTGGCCCTGGTAACCCCAACCTTGATGGCCTCCGATCTGGTTTTTCTAGCCCAACTGGACTTAAAGAGCAATCTATTATCCCTGCCTTAAACTACTATCACCCCGCCTAAACCTCTTAGCCGAGTTCCCCTAATGGGAACCCCGCTCCTGCTGCCTACTTTGCTACTGCGGCGCCCCGCTGACACCGATGTCCCCAGTTTTGGCCTGTTAGCTCGACTCTCATGTCCTTTTCGCTCCTCTCAAATAAAAGTGATGGTCTTGGCAGTGTAGCAATGCGGCGTTAACGACATCAGTATAAGTACTCAATGTCGAGTTTCCCAATAAATGTTGGCGGATCCTCCAAGTGAGACCGTCCATAAACTTCAGAATCCTCTTCTCATCAGTGATCACCTCATCTGGCATAAAGTTTGTTAGGTGAGTGAAATCATCTTCATACTCGTCCACTGTCCATTCCTCCTGCATGAGATCCAAAAATATCCTTCGCATCTCTATCTGTATGGCTGACGAAAAGAACTTGCAATCAAAATGTACCAAAAACTCCTGAATAGTCATAACATCCCCTACTCTGGCATGGTAACTGACTCACACCACTATAGAGCTACCCCAAGTAGCTGTTACCTCCTCCTGAATGTTGTTTCACTCAACCACACGAAGATATATCTGGATATCCTTCTTTCATCGGCTCACTGCTACTATATTCACACTGCCCTGAAATTTTGACGGATGGCCTTTTTGAAAGGTCTTTCTCAGTCATTCCCACATGGACGACAATGGGTGAGTTTGTATTGGTACTTCCACTAGTGGCTGTGGCTCTGCCTGGGTCAAGTGATGCACTATGACTGTCATGGCAGTGTTAACTGCCTGTGCTATTATGGCTTCGACCTTTGCTTCCGTCATGATCCCTTGAGCGACATGCGTCTTCGGCTGAGCCTCCCTCTCTGCGGCCCTCCTCTCTGCACGAACTGGTCTACCTCTCCTGGAGTTTGGCGTTTGAAAAAAAATGAAATTGTATGAGATTCCACTTAAATATATACAATATAAGAAGAACGTAAATGCACAGTATGAAATAACAGTCCTAAGCATAGGGCTCTATACCAAAGAAGCGCAACGCTGACAACGTAGAAACTTTGCACAGATCCTAAAGACACTAAAACCTAATGATCTGATACCAAGTGTGACACCCTTCCTATTTTAATACTGAGTGATCAATCCTTTATTAAAATAAAATAGGAATCCAGTGTGATTTCGTTCTTAGCATCACTGTCGCAACAAGTAATATAAATATAAAACCAATAAAACCATACATCCAATGAGATGAACGAATAACAGATAATCGAATAAGCATAAATAAGGCAATGTGAATCGAATAAACCAATGATCACTACAAATAATCATCCGACAGATAATCGAATGAGCATAAATAAGGTAATGTGAACCGAATAAATCATCAATTACTACAAATATTCATTCAACATAAATAAATACCGATAAGTAATGAATATCTTTGACATAAATAAACTCCTAGACAACTATGGGCAACATGCCCAAAAGGAAACTCGGAACTGAAACTGAATCCTAGCTAAATAGAAATGAATTGAGGCGGCTACCATCAATTTTGCAGCATCCACAGCTGCTGCTCGTAATAGTATGAAAGAATCTAACCCAGTTATCCATGTTGCTTCGCACCTGGGGTTTTGAAAACAAAATATATTTGCTAGCGGGTCAAAGTTCAAAAAATACTTGAAAATATTTTGCAAGTATTTAAATGCTTTAAATAAAAACATGCAGTGTATTACCTTCATAATTAACTTACCGATCGTACTCACATAAAACATACTCCCACCTCTCATCTAGAGTGCGCACCTAACGTTTTCATTTTATTTTTCAGATCATTCTACGCAGTCTGACTAGGACACTAACCGCAATCATAACCCATCCTGCTAATAGTCACTATTAGCTAATATATGTTACCTTCACTAGATATACTTCCATATTTAATAACATAACTACACATGTGGTATAAATAGATATACGCACAATAAAATAACATAACCCCATGCTATAAATAGATACACACACAATATCTCATATACACATACATATATATCACTCACTATATATGTACAAATCGCATCCCCAACACCTGGACCTCGCGGATGCATCCCTCATGTGCTATTGGGCTCCAGGTATACCACGTACCATAACTAGGCCACCAGGTCAAAATCTCACCATCGAATCCAAACGAAAGAACAAACAACGGAGGCGGTCATAAACATATGTCCAGGGGTCGCAACCATACCATATCGTACCCAGCGGGTCTCCAAACCACTCACACATAAATAGTGGTCATGCAACAATACTATGACTTGGGGAATCAATCCAACACCTACTGATCAACGCTAGGGTAGACCGTGCACTATGCACAACCTCCTAACGATTGCACTACCGTGTGGGCATGTTCAAAATAAATAAGCAACAATCACACACACACACACACATATTTATACACACACAAGTAATCCCACAACACGTATATATATAAGGTACTGACTACGTACGTAAATCCCATAGCGTACTAATCTATTTATCCCGAAGATCGAATCGATTTTTCTATTTATCATTTAAGTTTTCACTCACTTATAGTTTGATTCGTCTCACTTGAACCCATTTAACTGTTGGACTAAAACACGTACCAATCCCTAAGAATGTTCCACGGTAATCACAATCTACCCCGAAAGTGCATACGCCTATTTACCAAACGCTAACGGGTTAAAATAACGCATAAAAAAAATCGTAAAAGGATATCAAATCGAACCGGTCCACTTGGTAAACAGAACCGATTTGCCCCCCAACGAACCAGTTCGATTTGTTGGGTTGCCCAGTGTCGTCTTCCTAGGGTTTTCACCTCTTAAACCCTTTAATGGAGGTCCTAAGCCACCCAAAATCACAAATTAACATCCCACATCAATATATAACCAACCAAGACGTATTCCAACACCAAATTAATCCCTAATCCATCATCAAAACATAATAATTCCTAAACATTAATCAATTCATTCAAATTAATCAAACCTTCAAATTTATTGATTCTAATACCCCATAAATGTTCTATACGTTCATGATCATAAACTCGGATTAATATTATAACTTTCTCACTTATTCATTATCAATCATTATCAAATACGATCATAGGTTAAACACAAACCAATCCTATATAATTAATCCCCAAATATCTCATCTTTTAATTTCCAGATTAGTTAGTAATTAATCATGAACATAATAAACTGTTGTAAATAGCAATATAAAGCAAGTAAACTCTTGCCTTTTGGATTTGAATCCAAATTCTCGACTTGTAGAGATGATTTGAATTCGTATATGTTCTTACTCTCTTCTCCAAGTTCTCTTATCTATTTATTTCTCTTTTTCGCTTCTCTTAATCTCTCCCCTAATCACAAATATGCAAAGGCAAGAATGAGACTGTCATCCAACTCCCTAATCCTTAAATACTCCTTAATTACACCCTAATCCCATTTTTAAGTGTATCCCTAAGGGTAAAAGGACATCCATACCTAGGGATGGAAAAATGGGTCAGCGGGTCGTATTTTCACACGACATGACACGACATAATAAGAATCCAATGGACCCGAACACGACACAATACGATATCGTGTTTGTTTTCCTTAGCCCGAATATGACACGTTAAAAACACGATAATACGATAAGTAAATACGATTAGATTGGACATGATTAGATCCGACCCAACACGACACGATTAGACCAGTTAGGGAGGAATTAAAAAAATAATGGGTTGATGTGGGTCTAAATGGGGGTCGATTGTGGGTTTATATAGGATTTGTATCGTGTACTTAATTAGGTCACTATCGTGTCCTTATCGGGTCAATTTCGTGGCAGAATTTGGACACGCACACGACATGACACGTTAGTGGGTCCAAAAACCCAGACCTGGACACGACCCGAACACGAAAGACCGCGTAAATTTTATTTCGTTTCGTGTTATCATTTTGTTTCTAAAATTTCCACCCTTACCCATACCCCCATACGGGCCCTACTACTTTTAAAAAGCCCTCGGAACCCAATTATAATCCTTGGGTACCTATTCTGGACTATTCCGACCCATTTCGGATCACCGGTGCACTAAAAAAGGTCATCCGAGTCACCTAACTAAAAATGTACCATCATATCTTTAATCGGGCCTGACACGTGCGTACAGTACGCGTCGCCCATAAACCAATTTAAATCCGTCATTTTAACTCACTAACTACATAATATAATAATTTGTCGCTTTTCAATCATAAAACGACACATAACACTTCACATCTCTATTTACTTTTTTCACACTACTAAATAATAATACTTATAAATATTAATCCTCAACTCGTTAATTAATATTTACATAAACTAATTTAATTTTTCCAATTAAATTAATAATTAAATGCACACGTGTGAATAAATTACTCATAAAAATACGGTGTATTAAAGTAACGATCAAGGGGTAGGTCATGTGTAGGACACGAACCATGCATAGTGGCCCGAATTTGGCCCATGATAAATTCTTCATTATCAGATGCCCCCTAATTTTCACGTTTGATGCCTCGATCATGTGGAAATTATCATTCACGACCATTTGAAGATCAATTACAGAACTTGCAAAATTAGATTCCCACGTCGCAGAGTTTTAGTCCAAGTAAAATTTGCCCGAGGACTTAGTAAAAATAGTCTCAAGGCAAATATGTGCAAAGACTAAGAAAAAAAAATGAGTCCATGTGAATTTTGCCCAAATACTTAGTAAAAGTATTCCGAGGAGAAATTTGTGTAAAGAATGATAAAAAAACGTTATGAGGACTAAGTAAAAAAATATAGTCCGAGGATAATGTCTAAGGACTGAGTAAAAAAATTAGTTCGAAGACATTGTCTAAAGACTGAGTAAGAAATATAGTCTGAGGGGAATGTGTAAGGATCGAGTAAAAAGTTAATTCGAAGATAATGTCTAAGGAATAAGTAAGAAATTCAATCCGAGAAGAATTTCTAAGCACTAAGTAAAAAATTAGCCTGAGGACAATGTCTGAGGACTGAGTAAAAAATTCAAACTCTGGATTGTGTGAAAATTATTAATCATCTTTATTTGAAAATCAATTTGAGTACCCAAATTTTTTCAAATTTAAAATCAAGTTCTCACTACGCAGAGTTTTAATAGGGGGTCGAATTTAGGAGAGAGACTTAGATTTTTTATTTGCATCCTATTGGGGGTCCCAAGCCCTTGACAAAATCGTATCTCCATTTTTTTCATAAATGGGGGTCCCATGTATTGAAATTAATGAGCTCCTTCTTGACTAATATAGGATGTGTATGTTGAGGGTACCACAGCTATGTAAACCAACCCCGGATTTTGAGTGGGATGTAAGTGGTAGAGGTACCGAGTTAATATCTCTAATTCCATCACCTCAAAATAACGACAATATTTGTAGTAAAGAAGTGAGAGTAGATAGGAACCCACGTTAGAGATACTTTCACTCACAAGAGGACCCAGATCAATTAAACTTTACTTCCTCATATCCTTTCTTTTGAGCAAACAAAGTGAAGGCAAGGGGTCGCACGTTGTATCTTCAATTCAAAGAGCTCTTTTAAGGTTTTTAGGGCATATGCTCTAACCCCCCCCACCAATTCTCCTACTGTCAAAACTAAATTCTATCAAGTTTATATATCAATTTCTTAGTATGCTTACTAAGATTGGGTCCCTAGCTTAACTTTGATCGTTAGACCATGGGCCGAAGCCTAATTATGGCAGTTGTACCTTATTTCATAGCTTAGTTTTGGTCATTAGAGAGATTGGGTCTCCGGGACTATGGGCCATGGGCTTGGTTTGGTCTCAGGGACCATGGTTCGTAGCCATCATTTGGTCTCGAGGACCGAGGGCCGTAGACTTTATTTGGTCTCATGAACTATGGTCTATGGGCTTAGTTTTAGCCTCTTGGACTATGGGTCGTAGTCGTGGTTTTTTCACTTGGATCGTGGGCCATAGCCTTTGATTGGTCTCGAGGACCATGGGGTCGTAGCCTTTGATTTGTCTTGGGAACCGTGGATCTTAGACTTTGTTTGGTCGCTTGGATCGATAGTGGTAGCCTTAGTCTTACTAATTTTCTTGCTATCTTTTTTAGGCTTTACCTTTTCTCCTAAGAAGCCAATTAGGGGACCTTTCACATGTTGGAAGAGTTCCTTTCTTAGTCCTATATTTTTTAATGCGTCGTAAGAGAGGATGTCACAAGCACTCCATGTGTCTACTAACACCCTTAGGACCAGGTGAGACTCCACTACCATGGACATTACAAAGGGGCCATCTACCCCTGCCATGCTATCCGCTTGATTTATACTGGAGATATTTAGAAGGGGTCCCACGATTTATATTGGTGAAAGATTAGTACTTCCCTATTTTGAATAATACAAGAGGTATGTAGGAGGGGGTCCCACGCTTTTATGTTGGTGAAAGATTAGTTCTTCCCTCTTGTGCATAATGCAAGAGGGATGTAGTAAGGTTCCCATGACATCACCCATTCAAGACTTATATGGTGTAAATTCACCATGAACTTTTGTAGGTGATTATGGGCCCATGTGTGAGCCAATCTTCGTTATTCTCCTTTGTGGAACATATGCTGACATATGTTTCTGATACATAGGGTCCCACCATAATTATATTCCTTTTTATTTGTATAGGAAGTAAGTATAGGGGGACTGATTTTCCTTTTCAACAGCTCTTTTCTACAGCTATATTGATTTGCCTAGAAAACTTAAAGAACATATGTGGTGGGAGCCACGTAGATCACCCTCACACATTTTCTTTGCAGCAAAAAAATTAACGTTAGGGGACTGTTGATGTCTGAAAATGGAGTGGGTCCAAATTTATAATCACAAATAAATAAAGACAATTAGGCAAGGCAAACACATAATAAACAAGATTTTAAAGTGGTTCAGCTATAGAAAAAGCCTACGTCCACTGGTAGTTACAATAGCTCAGGGTTATCTATGTTTGTGCTTAATTGAATTGTCCTTTTGGGCTAAGAGAGATCGTGTATTTATAGTGGTTTAGGAACCCAAAAGATGAAATGCCTTTATATATTTAGGCATTTACATCTGTGTACAATAAATAAGATCGTTGATATTTAATGGTGCTTGTCGCTATTCCACCCGATTAACCTTTGTTATTATTAATGGTTCATATTCTTGTGGTTGGTCGGCATGCTAGTTGACTAAGTGCCTCTGGAGCTGACCGAGAAAACTAGGGTAGCCATATAAGAGGACACGTGGCCATTTTTCATTGGTCCACGTAGATGAATAATTTTTACATATAACAAAATCCCCTAATGCTTCATGCTTGATGATTGATCTTAAGTATGGAGTATTTGTTCCAAAATCTTGCTCGGTGTGCTATCTGGGAGTTGGTCGGTAGCCGACCTCCTGGACTTGTAAAATTTTTCATCAGTATTTCTGATACTATTAGTGGCATTTTTATAAATAACCCAAAATTTAGCGAACCGCCAAAAGGTATGTTAGTCTTTCTGCTCATTGGAAAGCGTGCGACCGCTGGTAGTTCAATCGTTCGTTCAGTTAATAATTTCTTTTCTATTTTTGAGGTAACCTATAAAAGGGACAAATATTTCCCCCCATTTCTTTTTACCTCAAACCTTCTGAACTTTATACTCTCCCTTTCTTCTCAAGCTTTCTTTCACTGAGCTTTGTAGCTTGACATTTGCTGTTATTTTTCGCCTCTGTAAGCTTTCTTGCCCTCTTATTTGATTTTTCTATCTTTCCATCATGGTGTATGTTGTAGACGAGAATTCTATAGAGATATTTAGGGGAAAAATAAAGATACCCAGTTGGGCAGGTTTAGAAATAACAGGTAGCCCGTTTAATGAGTTGTCACTGGCTGAGGGTCATTAGATCCCAACCTTATTTATTGTTGAGTGTGGTATCACCTTTCCCCCAAACCCACTTTTGCTTCAATTTTGTCCGTATTTCATTGTAATCCCCACGCAAGTAGCCCCCAATACATGGAAAGTTATAAACGGGGTAAATTGGTTAAATAAAATCCATGAGACTCGTATTGGGATTCCCAAGTTGATGTTCTACTATAAGTGGGGAACTACTAGCGATAATACTTACTATATAAAGACTAGGCATGCCAATAGGGCATTGGTGGTTAACTTTTCAAGTTCCAATAAAGATTATTGGGATTATGGCATTATAGTGAGGAATTGACAATATGGTCCCTTCCTGAAGGGGAAACATACACAATACCGAGGTGCCCCCAAGAAGGGCGTGGCATAGGTCGTACTTTTACTTTTATTTTTAATTTATATTCATGTGTTGCTAACTATTTGTTGATTTGTCGACTAACTGTCTTGCTTTGTTCTTGTGCAGAGGAAAAAAAAGAAGTGCCCAAAAGAAAGTGAGGTTAATATTGATGACCTCAAATATTTGTGGGCCATTCACCAAAGAGTTGAAGATCATCTCCAAGAAACTTTTGTCCTGCTTGAATATAAGAGTTCTGTAACTTCTTTTATTACCCGACCAATAATCATTCTGCCTTAGTCCCCCATCAATTTGGATGAGAAACCAATTTCTACCTCCTCTGCTGCTGAGTCAACTAGAGTAGAGAGAGAGAGCTTGCACAAGGAGGGACTTCTTCTTCCTTTAAATCTCTTGATCTTACAACCATCCCTACTTCACCTCTGCATAAATGGTGAAGAGAAAGATCCCAAACTTATTGGTTGGATCTGGATCTCCTCCCCCTTCCAAAAAGAATACTAATGTCGATAAGAGGCTTCAGGTTACTGAGTAGAGGCCTCAAGTCCTCAATATTAAAGAAGTCAGAACTGTTGAGCCTTAATTTAAGAGGTTGAAGAAAGGTCTGCCTAGCCACATAGAGTTGACATAAAAATCCTCTACCGACCAAGGCAGGATTGATGATGCCTCTGTGGCCATTAATCCTGGATTCGCCAGGGGTTTGATAAAGGCAGATCGACATCAATATCAATGTCAAGAGCCCGGTTAGTGGAAAGGTCTAGCTAGGACTTTGCATTGGTAAGTCCTTAATTTCATTGCCTATCTTCAATAATATATAGGTAACCTTTTCCTGTACTGATGTTATATATTTCCTCTTTTACAGTTCCAGATTAATTACAACCAAATGCTGGAGAAGGGCGACTAACTGAAAGTTTCCTCGACAGATATGGAGGAAGCCTTTAAAGTCTTGTAGAAGTCTTTAAAGGATCATGAAAAAGCTTTGGAAAATAAGAGAAAAAAAATTAAAGAAGGTCGAGAATAAGGCCAAACTTGCAGAGGATAAGGTCATCTCTTTGACTATTGAGGTGGCTTCAAAGGAAAAGTAATTCTTGGAACAAAAGGTCAATAATAAATATGATAAGGAGGAGGCCGCTAACAAAGGATGGGACAAGGTATTTACTACTTCCTCCATCCAAATTGATTATGACAAGAAAATCTCTTATAAGGATGGTCAGTTGGATGCCTTAAAAGAGGTTGGCACTCAAACAGACTTTGAATTATTTCAAAGGCACGACTCTGGAACCCCTCCCAACCTAGATGAGGAGTTTGATGATGAAAATGGTTCTGGGGAATCTTCCATGGTGCCAACTACTATAGTCGACCTACCTTTTCGTGGTTTAACAGCCAAGGACAAGGAGAAGGTTTAATTCTTTTAGCTAATTTTGTCCTATTTTTATATATATATCTTTTCTTCTTTCTTCCTTTGTAATGGAACCACCCCTGTAATCTTTGAATTATCAATGAAATGAAACAATTTTGTTCAATCTTTCCAATGCTTCTTTGATATTATTTATTTATTTGATTATCATTGCTTGTCTTCCTTAGTCGGGCTTATATACTTATACTTGTAAATTTTTAGTTTAATGATAGAAAAAATATGATAGTTTATGCTGAATCCGACCTATTGAGACGATGCAAAGTTTTCTTAAAGTTGGTCATGTAGCTTTGACTGGAGAAGAGATAGGATTGCTCGGTGCAGATGCTTCCGACCATGTGAAATATGCCCATGTTTATCTTCACTATCTTCTTGATAGGGCTGTGGCGAATAACGCTACCTACTATAAAATGATTGAACAACTGCAAGAAGATCATAAGCTATCTCTGGCATTACTTCACCCTAACTATGAATCTAAGTACGAAGCTATGAGTGTAGGTTGGGGGTTTGACAAGAAACTGCAATACATCACTTCTGACTTGAAGAAGAAAGAAATGTGCTAACTAAAGAAGCTGAAATTGCTCGAGAGATTGATGCACTCCTAGAAAAAGAAAATAATGCCTTGAAGAATGAGCTAGATAGCTTGAAGAGGTTAATTGACACTGGGCCAAATTAAAATGTCTCATTCTTGCAAATGGAAAATTCCAGACTGCTGGAGGAACTAGAGAGCTTGAAGAAGAGAAAAACTAAGTCTGGCCAGTCTTCTAGACAGGTTATGGTTACTCGGCCAATAGTAGATGAATAGAAAACTAAGAAAACCTTGGTCGACCAAGCAACTCTGATACAAGAAAATGATACGCCATTAAAAAACTCCAAGACATAGTGGACCGACTAACATTCCACTTCCATAAACAAACTAAGCCTCTCTGTCTGGATGGGTATGATAAAGATTTAACTTATTTTGATGAACACATGGAGAAGGATAGGTCAAAATGGTATAAATAGGGTTGGTTGAACTTGTTGGTACTATTGAAGATACCCAGGGGCTATGAATTATGGTACTGGCATGATTCAAGGATGTTGGATTACCCTGATCCACCCTTTAAAATTAGTGTCAATTGGATCCCGACTGATGTCATTCCTCAAAGCATAGTCAGAAAATACATTGGAGATTATGGCCTTTAAAGAGAGGATGAATATGTTCACCCCCACATCTACTAGATCAGACGAGCAGCGACAGACGTAATAGGCTAAGAGATTTCAGATCTACCACCTTACCGAGTAACCTTGATGAGCCTCCTGCTGGGATGAGTAAAGCTGAAGGAAAACGTCCAGTAGAATAGGCTTGTATTTCATGCTTTTTGGTTTTTGTGTTTTAACACAAGGTGTTTGGAATAAAATGACTTATTTTTCAAATTATATGCTTGTGATATATTTTCGTCTTTATTTAAGGTTGTGATTAGTTTTAATCAGCTTGCCGACATGGTAATATGTCTTGTGATTAGTTAATCAACTAGCCGACTAAGTAATCTGCAATATGATAAGTATTTGGTCCAATGTTGAACCTAATTTATAATGACTTAGATTTTTCTAATGTACTTAGATAAAACTGTAAGTAGTGTTAAACCAAGTGTTTGTATTAGTTATCACTGGCGCCAAGTGTGTTTGGAATGTATATTTATTCTTGTGTTTAACCCAGTAGGGTAACACTTCTTGTGTTTATACATGAAATTTTACTGACTTCTTATTCTTGACTTATCGAAGATGAAATCATACATGAAGTCTAAAAGAAATGTCCAGACTTTTTTGAAGTTGGAAAAGTTTGAATTAGAGAAATTTCCAAACTAAACTTTTTTGAAGTCGAAAAATTTTGAATTAGAGAAATTTCCAAACTAAACTTTTTTAAAGTTGAAAAAATTTGAATTAGAGAAATTTCCAAACTAAACTTTTTTAAAGTTGGAAAATTTTATTGGTGGATGTCACTGTACCCCAAAAAGACAACATAAAAAGGAGGCATAATTGACAAAAACCCGTAACTTCATTAAATTGAATAAAGTGTTACATCAAAACACAATTACTGGTAATATTTTTGTAGGTGGTCGGCGTTCTATGGATTATTGAATTTCTCCCCTTCCTATATTTCCAGGAGATAAGTACATGTTCGAATGACTTTCGAGATGCAATAAGGACCGTGCCGGTTGGGCTCCAACTTGTTGCCTTTTTTAATCACTTTCTTAAGGATGTAGTCTCCTTCTTTCAAGTTGGTCGGCTTGACCTTCCTATTGTGGAATCGAACAGTCCTTTGTTGATAGGTAGCCATTTGAATGCAACATCCTCTCTGACTTCCTCAACCATGTCTAGATCAAATCTCCTCATAAGATCACTCTTTGGAGAGTCAGAGTTAAGTATCATATGAGTTAGTAAACCTATTTCAGTTGGTATTACTGCCTCAGTACCAAAAGCGAGCATGTATGGAGTCTCCTCTGTTACTATTCTTGGTGTAGTCCTGTAAGCCCAAAGGACACTGTGCAGCTCGTTGATCCAGTTCCCTTTAGCATCATCTAATCCTTTCTTCAACCCGTCAAGCAAAGTCTTATTAGTGATATATGTCTGACCATTACACTGTGGGTGCCCAAGTGTAAAATGAAACTTCTGAATTTTAGATCGGATGCGATATTCCTCAAAATCATCGTTATCAGATTGAGTACTATGATCGATGATGAAAGCTTAGGGCATCCCATAGCGACATATGATCTGCATACATATAAATTAGAAAACCCTCTGATAAGGCATATCAACCAAAGGCTTAGCTTCCACCCATTTGGCGAAGTAATCCACTGCTACAACTAAATACTTGAACCTTCTTTTGGTGGTCGATAATGGTCCGACCAAGTCTATTCCCCAAATAGCAAATGACCAAGGAGAAGTGATGGGAGTTAGGGCAACCCCCGGTATTTTATGGATAGTGGCGAACTTCTGGCATGTATCACATTTCTTAACAAAGAAACATAATTTCCCTTCATTGTCGGCCACTAGGAGCCCTGTATGGCTATTCTTTATACTACTGATCGACCGACTAAATGATCTCTACATGGACCTTCATGTACCTCCTTGATCAAGTCCTGTACTTCATCTGGATGAACACAATGAAGTAAGGAGATAGTGTATCCCCTTCTGTAACAAATGCCTTTCTCAAGAACATAATGAGTTGCTTTGTATCTCAACTTCCTGACTTCTTTCTAGTCAAATGGTTGTAATCCTTTATCAATGTAGTCTTTGATCGGATCCATCCAAGAAGGACCCAGTTCTACAAAAATAATGCTAAAGTCTTCCACATCAATGCTTCTATATGTGAGGCTATTTACTGGAATGGTTCGTCTGAATTCTATTTGGGTTGTTGAGGCTAACCGAGCAAGGGCATCTGCTCGAGCATTTTCCACCATTGGGATCCAGACCATCTTAAATGCCGGAAATAAAGAGATAACCTCCATACCTTTGTTCAAATATCTTACCATAATTTCTCCATACATCTAAAGCATATGATTAACAATGAGTTGAGAATCACTGCGTGCTATTACCTGCTCGACATCCAATGATAAAGCGAGTTCCAAACCTGTAATCAACGCCTCATACTCAGCCTCATTGTTAAAATCTTAGAACTGAAATCGTAAAGTATATTCCACATTTAAATCATCTGAAGTGTTGATGATAAGCCCGACTTTACTGCCAGTGGTGCATAAAAATCCATTCATAAATAAATTCCAAATCGAAATATCGTTATTGAAGTATTTCTCTGACAGCACTCCATGTCTGAATATATTCTTACTTTGTTTAGCCAATCACTAAGCTCTTTCTTGGGCGCCGATGATTTTGGTTGGTCGGCGATAACCTCTATTTGCTTTTGAGCTGAGCTCTACTCCGAAGAAGTATGCTCGACAGGCAAACTGGAATTAGTGGTCATCCTGGCGTACGTGAATTCTATAATAAAGTCAACCACTACTTGCCGTTTCAATCCAATCCTTGGCTCATAAATGATCTCATATTCCCGTAGCTAGACTGCCTAAGACATCAACCTTCCTAACTTTTCGAGTTTGTGCAAAGCTTGTCCCAGGGCAAATCAGTGTATACTATAATAGTGTGTGCCTGGAAATATGGTCTCATCCTCCTTGAAGCTTCAATAAGTGTAAGTGCTAGTTTTTCCAAGCGTGGATACCTAATTTTTGCTCCTCATAATGCTTTGAAAGTGTAGTAAACAGGCTTCGTAATTCCTCCTTCTAGTCGGATCAAATTCCAGCTAATAGCTAACTCTGAAATAACGAAGTACATATACAACTTTTATCCTAAAACTGGTTGGGAGAGTAGTAGCGAAGACCCCAAGATTGATGGCCGACTAAGTGCCTCTGGAGCCGACCAAGAAAGCTAGGGTAGCCACATAGGAGTACAATTGTCCATTTCTCATTGGGCCACTAAGTGAATAATTTTTACATATAACACGGACTACGTTGTATTGTTGGACGTAGTTAACAGGATCTTTGGGCCCATCTAACTCTCAAGGTTAGGAAGTTTAAATTTCCTCGATACAGGACACTGACGCACCGTCTTAGAGAAGGGGGACTCGAAACATAAAACAAGTGCATCGACATTTAAAGGCCTTAATATAACGTCCTTTATATAATCTTAAATATGGTTTCTCATTTTCTGACGGAGCCTTTCGTCCCTATCACTCTTAGTCGACCCATGGAGGTGTGCGAGCGATTGTCTAAAAGGTCAACCTCTCTGGACTGAGATTCGAGTATATGAACACTCAGATGATGCCTGATGAGGGTTATCATATGGGACTTGGGATCTGGAGGGTTGTGGTTTGCCAGAGGCATAAGAGAGAGCCTTTGGTGGACAGATACTCGTCGCCTTTGTGAGGTCCCCTATACCTCAGCCATACTCTCTACATGGTTTCCCTTTGGTGGGGGACCTTAAGCATTAGGCCTGGGTAGTAATTCTACCAAGTGGGATTATAGTGCAGCTTGGCGAGCATTTGTTGCATGCCTTGAAACATTATTGTGGGATCCATAGGGAAGGAATACAACTCACTAGTTAAAGGAGGATTTAGGAAAGTGATAAGTGTTTCCCACAAGCGGCGCTAGCCGATGATGCTAAAATTGGATAACTTTGACTTCACATAGTATGAAATATTTGGGATTTGGCCTACATCCACGATTGGAATGCTCTCTTTCTCCTTTTGTATTAATATGGGGCTAGAAGGCCAAGTGCCGATAGGGTCAATTACAATTTTTTAGAGACTAAACACATCATGTTCCAGAGGCTAGGGAATTAAAAGTAGAGGGAGAGGTAGAGGTAGAGGGAGAGGGAGAATACACGTATGTAGTAAAATGAATCTTAATTATCAATCTGCCTTTACTTAGTGAAGTGTTGGGTATTTTATAGCCGTGGAGCTTAAGCCAGGAATGAGGCTTTAATTGTGGTGGTTGGGAGGCATTAATGCTCACCTTCTCCGAGGGCATGTCAGAGCCATTTAATGCTCACCTTATCCAAGGACATGCCATGCGTTAATTGTGTTACTTGGTGTTACGGACTTGGTATGAGAGCCATTAGACAAGTGATCCTGGATTCCTTGTCGAGTTGTATTAGTCATGTGTAGGACATGCAAATAGTAGGTAATGCCAAGGACATGGTCATGTGCAAGACATGGTCATGTGCAAGGGTTGATCATACACGGGTCATGGTCATGGGCAGGGGTAGGTCATGCGCAAGACATGGTCATTTTCAAGGGCAGGTCATTCATAAGACATGGTCAAGTATATGGGTATGTCATGCGCAGGACATGATCATGTGCAGGAGGTAGGTCATGCGCGGGACATGGTTATGTACAAGAGGTAGGTCATGCGCGAGAGATATTCATGTGCAGGAGGTAGGTCATGCGGTCATATGTAGGGGTAGGTCATGCCCAGGGCATGGTAATGTGAAAGGGGTAGTCTTGTTAAGGATTATGTCCCGTGTAGGACATGAACCATGCATAATGAGTCGAATTGGGCGTGTGACAAATTCTTCACTATTATTTATTATATATTAGGGTACAAATGCATAAGAATATTAACTTATGAATAATTATGAGTTGAAAAATAAAAAACAGAATTTAAAAAATACTATTTTTCTATTTTCTGAAAAACTTGATTATATCACAAAAATATTATAATTCAGTATTTAAAAATAAGTGTTTCAAACGTAAATTCTTATCAAAATTATTTTTAAAAACAGAGAACAAAATTATAATTGTTAATCAAAGACGCTCTAAGTCGGAAAAAAGTTTGATGTCTTTGAGACATCAAACTATTTGAAGTCTTAGATTCTGATTGGTTAATAGTGTTGGTAATGACTCACATCATTTATGAAAATGGCTCTGCGCCAGCGTCATTAACCAATCAAAATCCAAGATATCAAATTGTTTGATGCATCAAAGACATCAACAGCCTGTTTGGGAGTTTTATTTTGGAGAGAAAAGAAAGGAAATGAGAGAAAATTATGTTTCCTTTTCGTCGTTTGAGAGTTTACATAGGAGAGAAAGTGTAGTTTCGTCGTTTTTCGTCATTTGGGAGTTTAAAAGGAGAGAAAAGAAATGATTTTTTTTTTTTTAAATTTCCCTTCCTTTCTTTCCAAAACTTTCCTTCCAAACCGGAAAGAAATGGAGAGAAAGAAAAGTTTTCTAAAGAATGTACTTTATTTCTCTTAAAAAAATTATTTTCCTTCCAACTCCCAAATACTAAAAAAGAAATTTATTTTATCTTCCTTCCTAAATCCTTTCTCTTCTATTCTTTTTTTTTTCTCTCTTATAAATTTTGAGTAGTGCTATGGGTACCAAACAATTCCCCCAAATCTCCCCCAAAATTGCATTAATGAGTTGTGCCCTAACGGGACCCATACCACAAGGTATAACACTTAAAACTATTTGGAAGAAGATTTGAGAGAGTTATTTGGGACACGTATGGCTGTTTGGTTTGCAACTATAATTCTGTTTTCTGTGTTTAAATACAATTCTGATAAAAATCTTCGTTTGACAACCTGTTTTTAAACACAAAATTATAATATTCCTGTGTTATAATCAAGTTTTTCAGAAAACAGATTTTGGGTATTTTATTACATCTGTTTTTTTTATTTTTCAACTCAGAATTATTCATTCTTAATATTTTAAAGCAATTATACCTTAATATATAATATACATACATAATACATTAATGTGTGTAATTCTTATAAATAAAAAATATATATGTACATATACACAAAATTACGTATGGAATAATATAAAGTTAAATAATATTATCAATAGATACATGATACTTATATATAGTTTTATACATATATTATTAATGTATGGAATAATATAAAATATACATATAGTACATATGTATTAAAAAATATTATCAATTCATGTATGTATATAATTTTATAGTGAATTATATATGCGACATCATTATAAATATATATATATATATATATATATATATATATATATATAGAGAGAGAGAGAGAGAGAGAGAGAGTTAAACTCCCTAACATACCTCATTAAATATACCTAAAAATACATGATATTAAATGTACGTGTATATAATTTATGATATATGTATGTATGTATGTATATGTATACATTCATGTATCATGTATGTATGAAAGTTTATATATATATATATATCCACACACACACGCATATGTATGATATAAATATATATATTTGTCAATTTTGTCAAATTTTTAAAAAACTGTATTTAAAAATAACTTTACCAAACGCACACCAATAATTATAAACACAAAAAACTAAATTTTAAAACTGTATTTAAAAACACTGTTTAAATCGAATTTTCTGAATAGAGAACCAAACGGCCCGTAGCGTTTCCCATAAATTTTTATTTCTTTTCTTTTGACCCAAATTTCTATACCGTTCTCCCCCGAAACTTGGTCCGGTTGGAATTTCCAAAATCCGGATAGAAATCAATAATCAGCTTAGAACAGTGGTAACGTTACCAATGGCTACTCATCACAAATGGAGCAACACTGCTCTCCTTGTCATAGACATGCAGGTATCTCCTCCTCCTCCTCTCTCTCTCTCTCTCTCTCTCTCTCTCTCTGTATACATATACATATTCACATACATATAGTGTAAATATAATCTTTCTATTAAAACAGTACTTGTTTTGTTAAAATATAATTTATATCTTCTTTAATTCTCCAGTTATAAATAATTCAGAGTTTTGTTTTTGTCAGAAAGATTTCATACTACCAGATGGTCTTATGCGTGTAGATGGTGGTCTTGCTATTGTCCCTAATGTTATAAAGGCCGTCGAGGTTGCTAGACGCCGTGGCATTCTCGTTATTTGGGTACCCAATTTCTCTACCCCTCTCTCGTTTGCTCCCTTACTCCTATTTTTGGGAGATCAAATGTATCTTCCACAACAAAAACTAAACCAATTTTTCCAAGTAACTTTCAAGCTTTTAGCATTACTAAAAAATTTGGGTACCTTCTATACTAATTCCATCTTGAAAATAAAGGATGGGAGGGAAAGTGTCAAAACCCCATTTAATGCCCCTTCAACTATTTTAATACAAAAACTGTCGTTGAACTGCATAATTCAAAAGGGTTTTGTTGTAAACACTGCCTTTTTGAGAGTATTTAGCGACACATCCCACCTCCGTAATAAAATGCATAATTCAAAAGTTTTTTTTTTGAAACTAATTTAGGAAGATTTCTAAAATAAACTGCATACTTTAAGGGCATTGGTTGCTATATATTAGTGGATTGAGAAAGGCATTGTGCAAATATCAATTTTTTTTTTATAGAAAGGACAAGGGACCTTTTGCCTTTAATTAGTATTATTGTTAAATTTTAAATGTTGTGTTTTTAGGATTTCAAGTGAACCCTAATGATAGCTATATTCACACGCGTGTATATAGCACTATAAATATCATTCTAATACTTAATAATATAGGAGATAACTTTTGAAAATTTATTAATTTAGATCATAGAATATTAATTATCCGTCATGGAACGAAGTTGGTTCATGAAAAAATAATTAATTAATAAAATTATTAATTTATCAAATATTAATTATTAGGGTGTCACGTAACACCCCGCGGCGGCATCATATTACTTATTCTCGCATGGCTAAATTTTTAAAACTTTGATATTAGGGCAATCTTACACAGCCGCGGCCCCCTAACTAACAGAGTTGGTAAATAAATCAATTATTACAATTTATTTAGTATAACATAACATAATGAACCATTCAAGAATCACTAAATCCATTGATAATAATATAAAAGTCTTTGATACAAGCCTTAAACATTATAATCTTTCTCTTCATATAATTCTTTACAAAAAAAACTCTAAAGATGAATAAATACATTTATATATATAAAGGATCTCTATTAATAAATCAAAAGACTATTCGCGGTCTCTATAATCCTCTGCGGCTCCTATCCTAAGGAAACAAGGAATATAGAAGGGATGAGTTCAAATAGTTTAGTAAGAGTTTAAATAAAAAAGTCCACAACCACCTGCCAATGTTAGTTTTTATAGAACGATAGATGTACTAAGAAAGCAATGCAAAATAATGCAATTAAGAAGAAGTATGCAATAAAAGAAAATAGGAAGGAAAAGAATGTAGTTTTCCCAACTCCTCATAATACCTCGATGACCTAAGGTTCAATCTCCCTTAGTTTACGATACCTCGACTTCCCCCAAGGCTCAAAATCTCTCTTGGTTCCCCCTTGTAGTCCGTGACATTTATCTATGGTCTTAGACATCTCATTCTCTTCGGCCTTATCCCAGGTATCTTTTAGTTGGTCGCAATCTCGCCTCCTGCCCAATTTTAGGATAGCGAATTTGCGGTCTGCTATTAACTCCACATCCTTGGGTGAGCTCTACCAAGGTGCAAGCCCCATAGTTAACTTAGGCTCAATCTCTCTAGGACTAACCATTTTGATCTCAAGGACTAAGTAGGAGGCCCTTACCAGACAATGATTCCTTGGCCTGGCCAGATACTGCCGTGGCCTTAGCATCGAATCTCATCTCAAGTTACCCACTAGATACCATATAATACTGGTAAAAAGTCCGCAGCCTCAAAGAAGGAGTTAGAATTCCTAATCAACAAGCAACAAGGGCATTTTAGTAAAACAATGGTTTTAAACCCTAATTATCTCATAACTCAAATCTTCTAAGATCAAAGATAAAACCCTAAATAAAACCTCATAAGATCAATAAGAACATCCTCAAAATTTCTTATCCCCAAACCCACAATCTCCAAACAAGAACCCTAAGAGAAAACCGCTAAATCAAGTATTAAAAGTAAATAGCAACAGTCCTGACCTTAAACCTCAATGAACAGTAAATCACCATGACCTTCAAAACCATAATACGATGAACAGTAAACATGGTTCAAAGTCTCGGTATCGGTCCCCGTATTGGGCACCCGATTTTCAACTCGGTCGCGGTATCGAGCGATACGTTATTTAGAGAGCGCAAGAAATTCCGAAAAAATATAGAAAATTAAAAAAAAATAAGATGAACAATGTGGACCAATCAAATATGTTTAAAACCATCATTTAATATACATTGCATTGTATAATTGGTTATGCTGACGTGCGGCGGACTTGTCAGATTCAATATTCCATATTAAACCAATATTAATATTGAAAAACAATCTAACGACACATTAAACTTGATAAAAATTTAAATTGAAGATAAATAAAAATGATTACAATGTTTCGTCATTTTCATCTCCTTATTTAGTTGCGATATCGATCATACGGATGTGGATAGGAGTAATTTCCTTCAGTAGGGTAAGGGAAGAAATCTGAATCATATTGTTGTTCAGAGGGTTGGGATGACCGGCTAGATGTTCCACAACGACATGGTTAAATATTCCTTTGCATCTCGCCAAGTGTTCTTTCAGTTTGGTGACACCACCACTAATGACCTTCTTACAGTAATTGCAAGCAACCTTCTTCTTATTTCCACCACCAACAGTTCCATGTTCCCACCCAATATCTAGTTTAGGAGCCATTCTACAAAATAAAGAGGATGCAAATATTATTTTTTTTAGTCGAGTTTTTTTTAAAGGATACAAATGTGAAGGATACAAATATTATTTATTTAGTAGAGTTATTTAAAAAAAAAAGATGAAAATGTAATTTTTTTAGTGGAGATGTTATTTTTTCAGTAAAACTTTACTGAAAAAAAATAACATTTTCATCCTTCAAAAAAAAAAAAAAACTCTACTAAAAAAATAAATTTTTATCCTTTTTGAGTAGGTTGTTTTTTATAAAAATGATGCAAATGTTATTTTTATAAAAAAGATGCAAATCTTATTTTTTTACAAAAAACATACAACTATAATTTTTTTAGTAAGAGGGAATGTTAATAACACATTCTTCTTTTAAAAACTAAAAAAAAAACACAAGCTTCTTTTAAAAACATAATAACGCAATAATACACCCTTCTTTTAATAACAAATGACACCCGCTTCTTTTGAAAAAAAAACAAAATGCACGGCCCTTCATAAAAAAAAACAAAAAAACAAAAGAGTTGTCATTCATTATCTTTAAACAATTACCTACACATAGTAGTGGCAAAACTATGGGTTGGGCTAAATATGAGTTGGGCCAAATATGGGTTAGGCCAAATATGGACTAGGTCAACCCATTTTTTTCTATCCGTGTAAGTATTACAATTCCATGTAAATATAAAATATAACTTTTAAAGATGCACTCTATATTTGGCTCATATTTTTTGTTAAAGGGCTCTATATTTGATTCAGCTTTTAAATATGGGCGCCATATTTGACTCATAGCTTTTAAATACGGGCCCCATATTTAAATATATGGGCTAATATGGGTTGATTTATTATTTGGGACCCATTTTGCCACCTGCACAATGCAGGAGATAGATAGATAGTTGGCAACTTGGGCTTCAAGCCTTCAACGTAACTGCTTCTTCTCTAGCAAAAAAAAAAAGGGTTTTCTCCAACATAATGGGTTATTTTATTGCTGAAATTTGTCATTTTTGAGCTAACCGCGATCATTTTGTCTCCTCCTTTCAAATCAGTTGCAAAAGGTTAGTAAGTTGAATATTCTTTGCATTATTTTACCACTTTATGTCCATTCTATATTTTTCTGCAAAATAATTCACGCCTCACCCAATTTTCTCTTTCTTCGCCGATATCTTGTCCCTATTTCTCTGGCCGATATATTGGCGAATTAAATTGATATTAAACGATTCTTTGTTTTTTGGATCGTGATCCGGAATCGTCTCGTGGCCTGCCGAGTCCGAGTCAACTCGGTCGAGACTTTGAACCATGAGAGTAAATGACCATGGTCTAAACCCAGAAAACTCAAAATATAAGTTAGGGCTCAACTCATTCAATAGAAAACATGAAAACTAGGATTTTAACAAGGAAGAAGGGATGAGGACAAATTCTTTACCTTAATGGACTTGGTTTGATGAACAGTATACAACCGCTGCCTTCAAAGGCCTCCTCTCCAGTAACTAGCCTCGGCCTCTAATCCGGCAGCACCATTCCTCTTTCAAAATCTCACTTTCTCTCTCTAAAGTGGGAAATTAGGGTTTCTAGTAGCTTTGGGAAGTGTGTCAAGGGTTGCTATTTATAGGAATTACTAGGAAACCTAGGGTTTCTATTTATATCATCACCTTTCCATAAATACCCCACCAAAAAGGCTTCTAGAACTTTCAAGACTTGCTTCTCAAGTTATGACCTAATTAGGCCATGTCGTCATCTCACGTGCTAAGCCTTCGTAGGTCCACGTCACTAAACTCCGCTTCCTTTTCCTTACGCTGTGGCTTGTCCTAGTCTCCCCGGCCTATAAGTTGTAGGCCGTGGCTTTTACAACTGAATTTCACTTGTGGCCGTTACTTCTCATATGGCTGCGGGCTTCGAAAGTCTTAGGGTCATTACATGCCAAGTATTAGGTGGAAAGTTAATGTGTATGTGCAAATATATGTGAGAATTACTTTAATTTTATAGATGTCTTAATACTTCATAACAAACAAATCATATGGAAAACAGTATTATGTAATACGACTTATAGGCTAAGAATTAATCTATTATAGCTAAAAGTAAAGGAATGTTTTATGAAAGTATGATTATCTATAATAAAAAATGTGAATTATTATAGCTTAGGATTTCTTTAATTACATTCGTGTTAATTGAAGAATGCTGATATAAAAAAGTTGGAGAACTAGTTGCTATCTAACTTCACAACACATTGCTATCTAACTGCTATACTACTAATTAATAAAATACAACTGAAAAATAAACAAATGTTTTGTGAAATTATGATTCTCAGTATTTTGAGTTATTATAGTTTAGAATATTTTTAATTACTTTGGTATTAGTTGTACAATGATGATATTAAATAGTTAAAGATAGCACCGTTGTATCGCTTTATAACAGACACTACGTACACAATGATGGTTCATGTTTAGGATCTAATACAACTTACTTGAAACAAGTTTAGTTATATATTTTCTAAAATTTCTTTAATTTCGTAATACAGGAGATTGAAATCAACCTTTAAGTTTCACTCGGTGTCATACTATGGGCTAATTTTGAAGACAACAAAATTTGGAAATTTAATGATATGGAAACTTAATATATTTTTTATTCTTTCCAAATTTCAGTGGCTTCAATTTATCACGCTCATTTCCCTATTGCTCAGTCCATTTTCTTCCCCTTGGCAATAGTAATAGGTGAAAACAACACCTTGGTAGTTCTTTTACATTTTTACCTTTTAAGCAAGTGGAAATTTGGTTATGAGAATGCCATATTTTTGTCTTTAATATTTTAACTAGTTGTATTTATAGTCCTTTTGGGAATGTATGTTTGTTGTTCTTGAAGTTGTGCTTCTCCTTGATTGAGAAATATTCACATGAAAGGAAAAAACAAATGGGTGTAGGTTGTTCGCGAACATGACCAACTAGGAAGAGATGTTGAACTATTTCGTAGGCACCTCTACTCTGCTGGGGGACCAAAACCAATCTCAAAGGGCAGTGTGGGCGCTGAACTAGCCGATGGTCTTGTGATCAAAGACCAAGATTATAAGTTGGTGAAGACCCGTTTCAGCGCCTTCTTTGCTACGCATCTTCATTCATTTCTTCAGGGTTCTGGGGTTAATTCTGTTGTTGTCACTGGTAAATCAACCTTGCTTTGATATTCTTGAAGCGACGTATGGCCTTTTGGCCTCCAAAATTTGACCAATACTGAGTTTAGGCCCCAAAGTTTTCATTTATGTGATTTTGGACGTCATTTTCAATGGCTTTGTCAGATGACCATCACAAACCATGGCAAAATGTTTTCTATTTAGCCCTCCAATATTTATGTATAATTAGACCCAAGCCCTCAGTTTAATTTTGGTTAGACACTGATGGATGGTATTTTCGTCATTTGCTATGATTTTAATGGTCAACTGGCGAAATAATGAAAAATAGCGTGACAGTTCATTTACATGTAACTTTGGTGACTAAACTCAGTGTCGACCTGAACTGTGACAGTCAAAATGCAAATAACCCTTCTGTTAATTTTGGGTCTGTTCTGTTGGATAAATTTTTGGATCTTTTCTTGTAAATATTTAATGGTTTGTGATATCCTTGATAATTGTTTGTAGGTGTTCAAACTCCAAACTGCGTAAGGCAGACTGTCTTTGATGCGGTAGCATTGGATTACCAATCTGTTCGTGTTATTGTTGATGCCACTGCTGCTGCCACACCTGATATACATGCTGGTATCCATTTTACATAACTCAAAACTCTTTTACCCGAAAGGCCCCTTCATGTGTTGTGTTGTGCAGAAACTTGCTATTTAGTATCTATGACATGAACAACTGAGAAGTGTTCTTTTGATTGCAATTGCAATAATTTGAATAATGACGATTTATTTTTTACTTATATATTGCTAACATCACTACCACCGTCACCATCTCCATGTTCTTTTGATTGAAATTGCAATAATTTGAATATTGATGATTTATTTTTTACTTATATATTGCTAACATCACTACCACCGTCACCATCTCCCCAAGCAATACTACCTTAATCACACCACTACTACCATGCTAGGACCATTATTCCACCACTAGGACCACCACCACCATCACAATGCAACCACAATACGCAATTATTATTTTCTTCATTCAAACATGATCACTTTTCAGATATCAGATTCAAAGAGATCCTTGCAAAGAGCCTCAATTAATGGTTTGGGTAGCCTTGAGGTTCAATTCTCTCCAAACAGTCCTCAAAATTCCTTTGTTCCGAAGAACGGGATAATGAAGAAAAGTTCTCTTGTGTTTTGGGTTATTCATTAATTTGGCTTTTCTCTATATAATCCATTGATGCTTTCATTTGAAGTAAGCTTTTGCTATCATCAAACAAGAGAGAGCAAAGTTTCTTTGTTCTGAAGCTTTTTTTCTTTGAGAGCTTCTTGAACACTTTAGAGATAGAGAAGAGCCAAAAGTCCTATCTTGTTCTTCTCTCTCTTTTCTTCCCTTCTTTGCATTTGATCATCTCTTGTCTTATAGGTTAATCAATACCAAAGAGGAAGAAGAAAACCTTTGTTGAGCTTACACTTTTTATCATCTATTCTCCCAAAACTATAGGGTTTACATTCTTAGGAGAGTTCTTGTGATCTTGTGGCTCATTTTGAGATTCCACACTCTTGGAATACTTATCTTTGAAGAAGCTTTTGTTGAAGCAGTTCAAAGTTAACATTGTTGATCGTTGATCAAGACATTGAAACGTGATTCTCATCGACTTTGTAGAGGTTTCCGGCTCGCTAAAGATTTGCTGAAAAAGTTGGCTGTGAAAGTAGCATAGAAGGTAGTATAAGACGTTAATCCTATATGTAACTATTTACCATGTTTTTAGTAAGAGTGTTGCATTGGTCCGATTTTTTTTTCCATTAATGGGTTTTCCTTGTACATTCGGTGTTATGTATTGATTCATCGTTCCCGCATGATGTATATCATTCATACGTTTTATAAGATTAAAATTTAGAGTGTAAAATAAATCTTTGGTAAATCTTGTCACGTAGACCTTTAGGGTGTGCTTCATATATTAGCATGGTTAAGATTGAAAATAAAATTTAAGGGGCTTTGACAAACAGGCTCCTTGAGGAGGCCACTTGGGTCCACTTTTATATTATCATTTGAATATGGCCACTTGGTTTATAATACTTATATAAATAAGTCCATTGTCTTTTTTTTTTAATCAACATATATACTTATTAAACTTAATTTAGATATTTTGACAAATTGATATATACTTGCAAATAACTTGATTCAATTATCGGATACGTTGACAAATTTCACATATACTTGACAATAATATAGATACTTTTGACAAAAAATGATAATTTTAATAAAAATATGGAAATAAAAAATAAATATTCGAGCCAAATTTTCTCTTATTTTCTTAGTTTTCGTTATAGTAATAGAAGGCCAAAAGTTAAATAAAAAGACAAAAGAAAAACCTAGTGCAGCGTTTTTAATGGGGAAAGAAACGAACGAAGAGAACAATTGTTGAGGGTTCCAAACCTCACTCCCAAAACTTCGGCAAGCATCGTTTAATGCTGGCGATCGCCAATGGAGGCCGGCGAAGGTCGGGCAGCATTGGAGGAGGTCGATGTCATTTGGAAGAGGGGAAATAAAAACAACGGGAGGTCCGGCGAGTTCAATCGTCAGATCTCGGAGTCGTCGGGCCTCTGCTTGGGGTCGCCAATTTCCGGAGAGCGTCACCGGAGTTGCATGACGTTATGGGGCCTGGGTTTAAGGTTTTTAGGGTTTGGAGTTTTTTGCAGAAGAGGGTGGTTAAATGGATTGAAAAAACAGAAATGGGTTATTCTCATTTCAAAATTTTTCTGAAGGATTTTGTTGCCATTCTCTGTAATTTTAATTGGTGTATCTTTGTTGTTCATTCGCACAAAGTGCACTCTCAAATCCCCTCATCGTCTTGAGCCTAAGAATCATCTCTATTTAGCTTTGGAGATGTGGTTCATTTGCCTTCTTTGGAAGGTGGCTGAATGGAAATATTTTGTGTTCATATCCATGTGTTTTAACCATTTGATTCTCGAACCCTGACTCCAAAACACCTCTTCCCTATGCTGATCTGATCATTGTTGGTTATGATTTCCTTCTATTTTGCGAGATTAGCTTTTGTAGGGTCCTCATCTTGAGTGATGGCCAACTTGTCATTCAATCATTGAATTGCTTTCTGCGGGTTTTTGAATTTGCCTCTATTCCAACAATTAGGTGAAGACCGGCAAGCCTTCAACTTTCTACAAACCTTATACTACTTAGAGGCTTATGGTCCACAATTCCATATATTTTTTAATGACATTTTCCAACCTACAGAGATTCAAAAAAAATAATGAGCAAAGGATAATGGTCAGACAATTTATGGATATCCTTAATTACATATGGAAGGGGGAAAAACATTCTCTAAAGATGAGTAGCTAAAACCCGATCAATTCGCTCATTAACATTAGCTCTACCGAGTCTATCATTAGACCATATGAATATTGGGCCATTAAAATCAGCTCAGCCATAAAGCAGTGGTTAATGAGATTGTGAAGCTCTTGAATTTTTTTCTGAGATGGTTGAGTACCGCCATCCTTTTCTCACTCGTCCCCGTAAAACATTGGTCTCTGACCATGAGCTGGGTCCATATATAATTAAAATCAGTGCATAACACTCAACTCAAATTGGAGGTCTAGCCTCATCACGAGTGTCCGCATAAATGAGTAAAGCATTCCACGTGTTACCATTACGAAGGGTGTTGGAGAGGGACAATGATGTTCCTAGTGCTTGAAACAGCATCAATATTTACTGAAGCTGTCCCACCAGAGGGCAAGGTCTCCTGCAATGCCAATAGGATCCACATAAGAAGACCGAGTCAAGCGAGAAGCCTTATTAACCACTAGGGTTAGCCTAGTGGCCAGAGCTCTCACCATAATGTAGGAGGTTGAGGGTTCTATTCACCTCCCTTCCTCCGACTCCCAGCCTCCGCCGCCCCCCCACCCCCACCAAAAGAAAAAAAGGGAAAAAAATAAAACCTATTTTTTTTTTTAAAAGTGAGGAGTCCTAATACTTTCCAACTTATTTCTCTTGTTCTTCGTCTCCATCAAGGAAACTGTTGAGGGGCGATTGGTGACAGTCACCTTTGAGAGTTCGAACAGTCAGGGCCTTAAAGTTCCAAGACATCAACAGAGGCTTCGGATAGTAGTTATAGTCATCTTTGCTGACACTAATATTTCCCAGTCACCATTGACTGGCCTTTGCAGAGAGATTTTGTAACACTAGGGCCATGTATTTAATTGATCTTTTCTCATTGATAGATGTTGATGTGGTCATGCTGGTGGAGATGAGAAAGTCATCAGTCCTTCTAGCAGCATATCAGCACAAGCCTTCGGGGGCTAATGTCTCTTGTTTCAGGGGGTTTCGTGATTTTGCATAATTGGTGGTATTATTGGAGTAGGTAGAGGATGTAAAGCTGGATCAAAAAGTTGGGTTGGGTTTTGATTTGCAAATTGGGGAATGGTGATGAATTCTGCATTTCGTAGGAAGGTGTAGTGGGGTCTAAGTGGGGGAGGTGCTGTATATATTGGCATCTTTGTATCTTTAAGGTTATGTTGGTTTGGGTGTGTTGTGACTTCAGATGGTTCCGTTACATAATAACCCAAGTGGCTATCGAGGTGTGATTTGAGGTGAGGCTGGATCATAGTTGGGGACAATGGTGATGATGGACTTCACTTAGTGCCTAAAGCATGCGGTAACTGAGTTTTGGGTGTTAAAAAGGGCTAATTAGGTTTGAGAGTGTGGGCTTTCGACGGTAGCTACCCAAATAAAAATGAATTACCAATTAAAAGATAATATTCTTTTTATTTCAACAAAAGGTAAATAACGTCCTAAAAGTCTGTGACAATGTTTTATCAAGATTAGAATATAACCAAATTTTATCTTCGTATTAGGACAAGTGATTTTAATAACGCGGAAAGATAAAACAATCACATAATACCGGATGTACGAGGAAAAACCCACAAACGGAATTTTTTTTCCAGGCGATTGGAATGATAATTGTACTATGATCGAGATTTATAGAAGGAAAAAATGACTTACAATCATACAAAGCGTAACTTTCACAATGGCAATCCACTATGTCACACCATATCTTCCATAAAAGACGCCAATAACTGGAGCACGCTACATCACCGTGACAAGTTTTGGCCGCGATCAATGTCTTCAAATCTTCACCAACAAATGCGTCTTTGAAGTAGAAGCAATCTTTTGTTTCAAGGCAATGGGACCACCAAGTAACCACGGTTTAACACCAAGGATATGTGAGGATATCCTAAGGTTGAAAAGATGTAAAAACCAGTTTGGTTTATCTAAAAACTAAAGTGTTTTTCAAGCTTAGAAGAATACTCGAGAACAAAATATTTTGAAAAATAGTTTTGTCAAAACTAGTTTGAGTAATCATCTTCTAAAACCAAAAAACTTGAAGTACACAATGAGGAAGGAATACGATGTTTGCTCTTGAAAGTTGAAAAATATATTTATTATTAAATCTTCTTTTTTTCCTTCTCTATTGGATTAATGGACAACCCATAAGTTTTATACCCAAGTGTAGATACAAGTAAATGATACCACTTATGTGTAGCGCACACAAATGTCAAGTCACAATCTTTTTGCCTATGCGAACCCGATTGTGTCTTGGGAGATCGTTGAAGCGATCAAAAGCAAACTAGGTCACGCCGAGTTCTTCCAATTTTGTAGAATTTCACAAAACTCGGAATTTACTTGTCCAACCTATGAATCAAGTAAATTCTAAATACAAAAGATACATTTCAAACATAAGATTTATATAGGAAGAATATATTGTATCATGTATTTGACAACCTTACAACCTCAAAGTTAAATTTAAAAGAATTTTCAATTTAGAAAATATATTTAACCATGGGGGTGCATCTCTGTCCTCTAGTCCATATACATTTATCCCAAATAGTTAGTACGGAGCAACACCATGAATCCGACATGAATTTGATGATTTTCGGAGCCCTATTGGACAAGACTCAAAGTGAATTTTAGAAATTGGAATAAGCAGATTAAATAACGTGGGGCACATGAGTATATATATATACTCTTCCAAGGTTAGTGGGTTCTGTGTTGGAAGTAACTGAGTTATGAGGGGGTATGAGGGGGGATATCGGCTGGACTCATTGTTGTCTTACGATTCACGGAGGCTTGATCTGTCATGGTGCTTGTGGGAAAACATGGATTACATTTATAACTTTATTCCTCAGCATGAAGGTTGATATAGGTCCAACTGGCAGGGAATAGAGAATGGGATTCTCTGGTGACTGAGACAAAAATTGAGAAGAGTGAATCCTTGTTTGACGGGTTTTCGAATATTAACTTCAATTTTGATTCGCAGAAGATTTAATTTCCACAGCCAAGTGCTCCGAGAAACATCAGACTCCTTCACCATCCCATCCATATATGCTTTTTTAGTGACACTCTTTTGTAATGGAGAGGCAAATTGTATTACCAAAATGGAAACGAAATGAACTGCATATCCTCCTCTTTTATATTAGGATCCCAAATTTTAAGAACATGGAAGGGTTACCGTTACAGACCATGGGCTCTCCGTGAGAACCTTATTTATGTCATCCTTTTGTAAGAAATTGAAGAAAAATGTGTTAGGGTCCCGACTTGAAATGGATAAGCCCTTCTTTGTTTTCCAGACACAAGAAGATCTTCAAGACCTGTTTTAATGAGTTTTTTTTTTAAGGCAAAATTGTGGATGGCTCATAATTTTGGCTAGTATGCTGCAGTAGGTCCTGTGATTTTGTTTTTGTTTTGCGAGCACTTTATTTTTTTTGTTCAGATAGGTCCGGCCACAGTAAATTTATCTGTTTATTGACTGGAATTTTAAATAAATGGTGTTTTGTGAAATAGTTGCTGAAGCTGTATTTTTTGTGCATATATAGGTAGTTAAGAAATGTTATTATCGTGGAGCAATGATTATTTAAACAAATAATTATATTTATCCTCAAATGTACTAATAAGAGTTATTTATATTGCAGTAGTGATTTTATATGATCTCTACAAACAAATAAATTATCTGTAGGACCTATCAGTTTAAAAAGTTCTTGACAGACGCTTTAAATGTTTGAAATTTAGGACCTATGGACAAATGGTGTTTTGTGAAATAGACGCTTTAAATTATCTGTAGGACCTATGGACAAATGGTCCCTTTTTTAACCCATATTCTGCATATATTCTGCATATGACATTGGTCGGAATGGACCTAGAAACCACCTTATTATTGGCCAGCCAACATGATACGTTCTTGATTAGACAAGAAATCTTCCATGGGAATAAAAAGAAGGAAAGGGGTAGAAAAAGAGGCGTGGTGTGGTTGAGATAGACAGAAAGAGGGGCACCATCAAGGCTAGAGAAATGGGGATGAACGAGAGGAAAGGAGGGTAAGGAAGGGGCAATGGGCCGAAACGGTAAAAGAATAATGTGTGTGTGAGAGAGAGAGAGAGAGAGAGAGGGCTAGGATCAATGCTCCAAAATAAACATTTTAGAATTCTATTCACACCTACACACACTACAACTACGAAGCACGAACACTTTGGAGAAGGTAGCGTGTCCATATTACGTGTCCGACATTGACACGCTCGGACAGGTGTCCGACACCCCCTTTTCACATGCCCATAATTTTAAGTATAAAATTAATGTGTTTGACACTTATTTGCACGTGTCCGTTGCTTATTTGCTCGTATTTATACTTCACGAATAAGTATGTAACAATATAAATTAAATTGGTTGTATCATTTGGGTCAATTCCTTCCCTTAGAACAGTACTTGAGAGTTTCCTACCTCATACGGCTCAGCAGTCAATTCTTTTGGTATCCCATTTTAATCTACCATATATAACTGAATGAGATTTCTCATAGATCTATCCCATTTTTGGGGGTTAACCAAAAGAGGTTAATGGCATGGCATGAGTTTCAAACTTCTTGGGCATCATTCTTCAATGAATATGCCCCAATGGCACTCAAACTGTGCTTCCCCTCTAAATTGATTCCTCACGAAGGTTCTTTTTATAAAATAGCCTTCATTTTCAATTTCTGCTTTAAGATATTAATCAATTTTTTTTTTATAAGTATTCAAACATTTCTTTATTTTCATGTTCTTGTAAATTTTCTAATTTACATTTATAAATATATCTATTTATTAACGTGTCCCCACCGTGTCGTGTCCTAATTTTTTTATATTGTCCATGTCGTGTCCGTGCTTCTTTGATCTACAATAATCTACCTAATATACTCAAAATAGAATTAAGTAATTCAGTGCTTCTCAAATATATAAGAATTCTACTCACACTTGTACACTCTACAATATTCGACTAAATATGCTATCGAAACAGAGATTAAGCTGTATAAACATATCATCGTTAAACTTAGTGCATTTATATTTTATGTACAACTTGTTTGTTTTTAAAAGTAAAAGAAAATATATAAATAGATCTGCATGAGTGGGCGAAGCCCCGTATACAGGGCGTATACAAGATAATCAAAAGAAGCACCAACTAAAGTAGGACCCAAACAAGATATGGGGCTGTTGTAAAAAAACCTCCCCCATCCCCAATACAAACACTGCCCTAGATTTACTCGAACTCCTCCAAAAAATTTACAAAAGTCACTAGAGATCGTGGTGTGACACGACACCCCGCCTAATTAAATACCGGATGATTAGTCCTTTATTAAATTAAAATCAAGGTGAACGGTTGGTTCATTCTTAGCATCACTGTCGCAAAATAAAATTTCCAATTTAAACACTCTAAATAATTAAGCTAAGTGTCAAAACAATTTAAAAGATTTTATTTATTAAATTCCGTTGTAAAAACTTTTTAAACATAAACAAATTTATGAATAATACAAACGATAAATATACCAATCATCCAACGAAACATGCCAACTAGATTATTCAAATCCACATAAATAACCACAACTACTCACAACGTGATAGATAAAACAATCCTAAATGAAAACAGAATACTGAAATGATAGAAGTATATGAAATCCCTATCAAGTCTAAACAAGAGTCTGGAAATGGGCGACACATGCCCTAACTAAAAGAACTAAACAGAAATCAGAGAACCAAGGAGGAAGCGTCTACTGCAATGACCTGCAACTCCCACACAAGCTGCAGCACGTCCGGTCAAATGAATCTACACCTGACGCCCCTGTGGCTGAGCACCTGTAATATATATATATATACAAGAGAAGGGAAAAATGACAAGAAACGGGTCAGAGCCCGAGTGTAAAAACAGTTCTAAAAATAGTTTAGCAAGTATTTAAAATGCTTACCGGCTAATATAACAACCATGTTGGTATGCGACACTCTCTTGAGAATTCTCACCTCGCATCCAGTGTGCACGCCTACCGTACTACTAAATCTCAGAAGTCTACCTAACTTATTCCCCATAAATTTTTATTTCGAGAAGTCACAAGGCTATGATATTTAGTTTAGAGATCAATCTCTTCATGATTACTTACGTTACTTAGCATATCTCAGTGTCGTTATAAAGTTCCCGAACACTTACTATAAAATTTGGAGCATTTATACAATACTTAACTACTTATACGCACAGTAGAAGATGTCCATATATACGTATATATATTAATCACTCATATAATATATATACTATCGGCACCCTACATAAAATCTATGGTGCCGGCATACTTTGCTATCAAGTCCCCGTATCTCTCGTACAGTTCCAAGGGAAATACTAGTTCGGAATCACTCTCGAACTGTATTAACACAATACACACAAAATGGAGGCGAAGCATAGTTCCAAGTCACTAAGAGATCAGCACATACCCCTCACGTCTCTTAGGAGCGTCTGACTATCCTTCTTAGATAGCCTGTACCAAGGAATCCTATGTTCTAGGGTACAAGTCAATATCCCCCATAAAGGCCCCATCGAGATAAGACTGTCCCGGCGCGGCAACCTCCGTGATAGCAAGTAGCGCGGGTACTCATACACAAATATAGTATAGATATATACACATGCACTCGGTCATATATATAAATATACTCATTTTCCAATTAGGTTCGCCCACGACCCATATTAATATTTTAACCGTACGTAATACAATTTTACCCAAATTTCTACCATAAAGAACTCCTATCATTTTATTCTCGATTTTAATCATTTCGCAATTACTTCTCGTCCCCCGATGTATTCTCTTTTCCTAAAGGTCAATTCAGTAGGTACACCCTCTCTAACATACTGGTCTAAGTGATTTATAACCTCACAATTCCGTAGCTAACGTGCGAACGACCCGTTAACCCACGATTTCATCGCATATATTATTTCATTCAACGGAATATACTTAGACCCTATTGATCCTCTTTATGACCCATCATATTCTTTAAATGATATTCAAGGGTTCCTATGCATTTTATCCGAATTAAACAAAAAAGGGAAAAACTTGCAGTTTCCAGGAGGGGTCGATCGATCGATCGATCATCGACATTCTTGGGTCGATCGATCGATCAAGAAGGTATTCCGAATTCTGCCATTGTTAACTACGGGTTTCCTTCTTCAACCTCAACCAAAACTCCATAATTGAGTCCCAAACTCCCAACCAATCAAAAGTATAGGATTAAAGGCCCAATTTATAATATTTACCAAGAACCCTAGTTTCATTATAATTTCCAATCTTCTAATTAACCTACTTATATGATTTCTTATGTAAAGCATGTACGAATTTCATCAAAAGTATAGGATTTAAGGCCCAATTCATAATATTTACCAAGAACCCTAGTTTCATTATAATTTCCAATCTTCAAATTCTTTTTCCAGATTTTTGTCTTTTAAACCATTATAATTTCGTGGGTAGTCCTCTACATATGATGAGATTGCCAGAATATACTTATTTCTCCTAAAGCATGTGATTTAAATTCCCTAAACCATCAAATTCTTCCATAAAACATATATTTAACAATCCTATTCTAACATGGGTGAAATATTATCTAGAAAAATAGCAAGTTAGATACTTGCCTCAGATATGAAGGTCTGATTCTCAGGTGTTGACGGGTATGGTTGCGTCCCTCGTTTCCCGATCTACGCGTTGGTGGTGGTGAAAGATGGTGTAGGTAGGGTGGTTCTCCCCATTAGAGTCTTCTCCCTTCTCCCTTCCTTAGCCTCCCTGCAACTCTACCAATTCTAATCTTCGAAGACTCTAACTCCCATCAGATATATCCCTTTAATTTTCGTCCATAATTAAGCCTTAAAAAGGAAAATTACTAAAATGCCCCCCCGGGTTACCAGTTAGCCTAAAAACGTCCTGAGACCCAACTAAACCCTGGGTACCTTTTTCTGACTATCTCGACCCTTCCAGACACGTTGACGCACTCGAAATGACCATACGGGCGACTTATAATTTATTCACTTTTTATAATAATAATATAGTCCCGACACGACACAAGCGCGTCCCGACTTAATTTTCATAATTGTCATGTTATTCACCGGTGACAATTTTAATAAATACAATTCTACATATTACTTTACTCATTAAGTAATATTCAACAAATTACCAATAATTACTAACTCATGTCCCGCTAGTAAATATTTTAATAAATTTTCGAATTAATATGAAATTAATTTATCTGAACTACATTTAATAAATCCCTAATTTAAAAGCCATAAAAATACGGGGTATTACATACTTCCTCCCTTATAACGGAATTTCGTCTCGAAATTCGAAAAATAAGGCATAACTGGTAAAAATAGATCTGGATATTTTTCGCGCATTTCTGCCTCGTGGTTCCAAGTGGACTCTTCCATATTATGATGCTCCCACTGGACCCGTATAAGTGGAACTACCTTTGATCTCAATCTCCTCTCGCTATGGTCTAGGATGACCATTGGTCTCTCCTGATAAGAACTGTCGGGCTGTAAGTCAATCTCCTCTATCGCGATGAGGGTTTGGGCCATATCATCCCGAAGATATCGTCTCAACGACGAGATGTGGAATACATCGTGAATACGGTGCAAGTGCTCTGGCAACCCCAATCTGTATGCCACCGGCCCTGTCCTCTCGATAATGGGAAATGGTCTTACGTACCTCGGAGCCAATTTCCCCTTCTTTCCGAATCTCATTACTCCTTTCATAGGAGACACACGCAGTAATACTTGGTCCCCCACGCTAAACTCTCGGAAGGACCGCTTTGCATCCGCGTAGCCTTTCTACCGGTCCTGGGCTACCCGAATGCGACTCCTGATAAGCTCAATCCTAGCTGAAGTCTCCTGAATCACCTCTGGCCCGAGCAACTTGTTGTCCCTCACCTCTAGCCAACAAGCGGGAGAACGACAAGGACTGCCATACAACGCCTCAAATGGGGCCATGCCGATCGTGAACTGATAGGAGTTATTATAAGCGAACTCCACAAGTGGAAGGTACGGCTCCCAACCTCCTCCAAAATTAAGGAAACACATGCGTAGCATATCCTCCAGCATCTGATTGGTAGGCTCTGTCTGTCCATCTATTTGTGGGTGATAAGCTGAACTCAATCTCAACTCTGTACCCATGGCCTCCTGAAAGCTCTCTCAGAAGCGCGACACAAAATCTTGTCTCTATCAGACACAATATCCAGGGGCTCCCCATGTAGCCTAACTATCTCGGCAATAAATAACCGTGCATACTGGCCTGTGGTGTAGTTTGTCCGTACTGGCAAAAAATGAGCTACCTTGGTCAACCGATCCACAATAACCCATATGAAATCGTGACCCCGCTGTGATGTAGGCAACCCAGTAATGAAGTCCATGGAGATACTCTTCCATTTCCACGTAGTATCTTCAACGGCTGAAGTAACCCTGGCGGTCTCTGGTGGTCCACCTTTACCATCTGACAGGTAGAATATTTGGACACGAACTCTGCAATGTCCTTCATCCCACTCAACCAGTACTGCCGCCTCATATCCTGGTACATCTTATCCCCTCCGGAATGTACCGCAAATCTGGATTCGTGCGACTGTGTCATCATTGCATGATGTAAATCATCTCCCTCCGGAACCACCAATCTCCCATTAAACCTCAAAATCCCATCAGAACTCACTGAATAGGATTCAACACCCCCAGCTAAAAGCCGTACAATCTGATCTTGACAAAAAGTATCCGCTGCTTGTGCCTGTATTACCCGCGTAACAATCTCGGGTGTGACTGACATAACAGAGATATAAAGGAACGGGCCACCGCGTCCTGGTGTCCCAACTCTTTCCACTTCGCTCTCCATGCTTCCGCTACGTCACCTACCGGTCTACGGCTTAACGCATCAGCAACTACGTTAGCCTTCCCCGGATGGTACTGTATCTCGAACTGGTAGTCTTTCACAAACTCCAGCCACCTGCGCTGACGCATGTTCAACTCCCACTGAGTGAACAAGTTTGCAGTGACTTGTGGTCTGTGAACAAGCGAAACTTCTTCCCCAATAAGTAATGTCTCCAAATTCGCAATGCAAACACGACCGCTGCTAGCTCCAGGTCGTGGGTGGGGTAATTCCTTTCGTGAGGCTTAAGCTTGCGGGAGGTAAAAGCTATAGCCTGCTTCTCCTGCTAAAGTACTCCACCGAGTCCCTGTAGAGAGGCGTCAGTGTACACCAGGTACTCCACTCTTGGCCTGGGCAAAGCAAGAACTGGCGCCGAAGTCAGCTTATCTTTCAGCTCATCAAAAGCCAATTGACAAGCATCATCCCATACGTACGGTACTCCCTTGCGAGTCAGATTCGTCAACGGACTCGCTATCTTCGAAAAGCCTTGAATGAACCCCCTGTTGTACCCGGCTAACCCCAAGAAACTACGCACTTCTGTCGGTATTGTGGGCTGCCCCCACTCCCTCACTGTCGACACTTTGCTCGGGTCAACCGATATTCCCAATTCCGACACAACATGCCCCAAAAACTGTACCTCCCGTAACCAGAACCCGCACTTCTCATACTTAGCATATAGCTAATGCTCTCGTAGAGTCTGAAGAACCTGTCTCAAATGCTCGGCATGCTCCTCCTCAGTCTGTGAATAAATCAGGGTGTCATCTATAAAGAAGATGACAAATTGATCCAAGAACTCTCTGAACACTCGGTTCATCAAGTCCATGAATACGGCTGGAGCATTTGTCAGCTCAAACGACATGACTCTGAACTCATAGGATCCATACCTCGTTAAGAAAGCAGTCTTCGACACATCCTGCTCCCTAATCCGTAGCTGATGGTATCCCGATCTCAAATTTATCTTCGAAAAGAAAGCTGCTCCTCTCAGCTGGTCGAACAGGTCATCGATTCGAGGCAACGAATATTTATTCCGTATCGTGACCTTGTTCAACTCCTGATAATCCGCGCACAACCTCAGTGAACCGTCTCTCTTCTTAACGAACAACACCGGAGCGCCCCAATGTGAGGTGCTCCTACGGATGAAGCCCTGGCCCAACAACTGCTCTATCTGATCCCGTAACTCCCTCATCTCCGCTGGAGCCATACGGTACGGTGCACTTGCTATCGGTCGAGTGCCCGACATCAAGTCTATGACAAAATCTATCTCTCGACTGGGAGGTAGGCCCGGTATCTCCTGGAATACATCCGAAAACTCACGAACAACTGGAATCGAATCTAGGGAATCACAATCTCCTTAGAGGCATCCTCCTCTATGTAATACAAGTGGGTGAAAGATCCTCCCTTTGGGCGAGGCATTGCCATAAAAAACATTTCCTGACCCGGAATGGCAAAGATAATACTCCTACCGAAACAATCCATCATGGCTCTGTACGCAGCGAGCCAATCCATGCCAATAATGGCGTCATGCTCATGCATATCTAATACTAGCATGTCCGCAGGTAAAATCAAGCTACCAATCTCTATACCTACACCCCGGTATATAAAGAAAATCAAAGACCCATTCCCTAGTGGTGAGTCTACACATATCACTGTATTCTCTGCTGTGTCTAATAACCCTAACGCCCGTGCAAAGTAAGTAGTTATAAAACATTGTGACGCCCCCATTATCAAATAAGACTCGACCCATAGTGCCACGGATAGGAAACATACCCTCAATCGCGGGTGGTGCCTGAGGTGCTACGACCTGGTGGACGTTATAGACATGTCCATACTGCAATTGCCCCTGCTGGACTGCTGCTGGGATGGCTGGCATCTGAGCTGGCGCTGGGAGGGCGGCTGGAAAGAGTGGCCTCTGCAGCTCATTGCGGGCACCCTGCTGCTGTGGGGCCCTATCCCCCTCTGGGCAATCATGACGCCTGTGGCCATTCTTGCCACATCCGAAATACCTGCCCTGAAGTTTCCTCCCCTCTGTCCCTGCTGACCACTGCCCTGTTGGCCGTTACCACCCCGCCACTGGCCCTGCTGAAAATGCTGTTGGCCTTGATGCTGACCTTGTTGCTGACTGGACTGGCCCTGTCCATAGCCCCCAAATCCCTACCAAATTTATGAATAATACAAACGATAAATATACCAATCATCCAACGAAACATGCCAACTAGATTATTCAAATCCACATAAATAACCACAACTACTGACAACGTGATAGATAAAACAATCCCAAATGAAAACAGAATACTGAAATGATAGAAGTATATGAAATCCCCATCACGTCTAAACAATAGCCTGGTAATGGGCAACACATGCCCTAACTCAAAGAACTAAACAGAAATCAGAGAACCAAGGAGGAAGCGTCTACTGCAATGACCTGTAACTCCCACACAAGCTGCAGCACGTCCGGTCAAATGAATCTACACCTGACGCCCCTGTGGCTGAGCACCTGTAATATATATATATACAAGAGAAGGGAAAAATGACAGGAAACGGGTCAGAGCCCGAGTGTAAAAACAGTTTTAAAAATAGTTTAGCAAGTATTTAAAATGCTTATCGGCTAATATAACAACCATGTTGGTATGCGACACTCTCTTGAGAATTCTCACATCTCATCTAGTGTGCACGCCTACTATATATATATATATATATATATATATATATATATATACAAGAGAAAGGAAAAATGACAGGAAACGGGTCAGAGCCCGAGTGTAAAAACAGTTTTAAAAATAGTTTAGCAAGTATTTAAAATGCTTACCGGCTAATACAACAACCATGTTGGTATGCGACACTCTCTTGAGAATTCTCACCTCTCGTCTAGTGTGCACGCCTACCGTACTACTAAATCTCAGAAGTCTACCAAACTTATTCCCCATAAATTTTTATTTCGAGAAGTCACAAGGCTATGATATTTAGTTTAGAGATCAATCTCTTCATGATTATTTACGTTACTTAGCATATCTCAGTGCCGTTATAAAGTTCCTGAACACTTACTATAAAATTTGGAGCATTTATACAATACTTAACTACTTATACGCACAGTAGAAGATTTCCATATATACGTATATATATTAATCACTCATATAATATATATACTATCGTCACCCTACATAAAATCTATGGTGCCGACATACGTTGCTATCAAGTCCCCGTATCTCTCGTACAGTTCCAAGGGAAATACTAGTTCGGAATCATTCTCGAACTGTATTAACACAATACACACAAAATGGAGGCGAAGCATAGTTCCAAGTCACTAAGAGGTCAGCACATACCCCTCACGTCTCTTTGGACCGTCTGACTATCATTCTCAGATAGCCTGTACCAAGGAATCCTATGTTCTAGGATACAAGTCAATATCCCCCATAAAGGTCCCATCGAGATAAGACTGTCCCGGCGCGGCAACCTCCGTGATAGCAAGTAGCGCGGGTACTCATACACAAATATAGTATAGATATATACACATGCACTCGGTCATATATATAAATATACTCATTTTCCAATTAGGTTCGCCCACGACCCATATTAATATTTTAACCGTACGTAATACAATTTTACCCAAATTTTTACACATAAAGAACTCGTATCATTTTATTCTCGATTTTAATCATTTCGCAATTACTTCTCGTCCCCCGAAGTATTCTCTTTTCCTAAAGGTCAATTCAGTAGGTACACTCTCTCTAACATACTGGTCTAAGTGATTTATAACCTCACATTTCCGTAGCTAACGTGCGAACGATTTCCAATATGTGCCAAACCCCCCGCTAACCCACGATTTCATCGCATATATTATTTCATTCAACGGAATATACTTAGACCCTATTGATCCTCTTCATGACCCATCATATTCTTTAAATGATATTCAAGGGTTCCTATGCATTTTATCCGAATTAAACAAAAAGGGAAAAAACTTGCAGTTTCCAGGAGGGGTCGATCGATCGATGAAAGGGGTCGATCGATCGATCATCGACATTCTTGAATCAATCGATCGATCAAGTAGGTATTCCAAATTCTGCCATTGTTAACTACGGGTTTCCTTCTTCAACCTCAACCAAAACTCCATAATTGAGTCCCAAACTCCCAACCAATCAAAAATATAGGATTAAAGGCCCAATTCATAATATTTACCAAGAACCCTAGTTTCATTATAATTTCCAATCTTCTAATTAACCTACCTATATGATTTCCTACGTAAAGCGTGTACGAATTTCATCAAAAGTATAGGATTAAAGGCCCAATTCATAATATTTACCAAGAACCCTAGTTTCATTATAATTTCCAGTCTTCTAATTCTTTTTCCAGATTTTTCTCTTCTAAACCATTATAATTTCGTGGGTAGTCCTCTACATATGATGAGATTTCCAGAATATACTTATTTCTCCTAAAGCATGTGATTTAAATTCCCTAAATCATCAAATTCTTCCATAAAACATATATTTAACAATCCTATTCTAACATGGGTGAAATATTAACTAGAAAAATAGCAAGTTAGATACTTGCCTCAGATATGAAGGTCTGGTCTCAGGTGTTGACGGGTATGGTTGCGTCTCTCGTTTCCCGATCTACGCGTCGGTGGTGGTGAAAAATGGTGTAGGTAGGGTGGTTCTCCCCTTTAGAGTCTTCTCCCTTCTCCCTTCTCCCTTCCTTAGCCTCTCTGCAACTCTACCAATTCTAATCTTCGAAGACTCTAACTCCCATAAGATACATCCCTTTAATTTTCGTCCATAATTAAACCTTAAAAAGGAAAATTACTAAAATGCCCTCCTGGGTTACCGATTAGGCCTAAAAACGTCCTGAGACCCAAATTAAACCCCCGGATACTTTTTTCTGACTATTTCGACCCTTCTAGACACGTTGGCGCACTCGAAATGACCATACGGGTGACTTATAATTTATTCACTTTTTATAATAATAATATAGTCCCGATACGACACAGGCGCGTCCCGACTTAATTTTCATAATTGTCATATTTTTCACTCGTGACAATTTTAATAAATACAATTTTACATATTACTTTACTCATTAAGTTATATTCAACAAATTCCCAATAATTACTAACTCTCGTCGCACTAGTAAATATTTAAATAAATTTTCGGATTAATATTAAATTAATTTATCTCAATTACATTTAATAAATCCCCAATTTAAAAGCCATAAAAATACGGGGTATTACACGTGGGAGCTCCCCTTTGAGCCATAAGTGTAAAGAATTTAGCATTATATAACGAAGATTCGCTGGATCTGTCTCAATGTGTTCAAAACACCTTCGGTTCCTTTCCCTCCACAACGTCAAAAAATTACACAATTGAGAGACATCCAACAAATCCTGCCTGTGTTTCCCCACCGCCCCACTCGTCCACACGTCCATCACAACCAACACCAACACTGACTTATACATAGTCCATTGAATCCCAAAGAGCTTAAAAATAATGTCCCACAAATTCCTCGACACCATACAATGCAACCATAAGTGATCCACCGTCTTTTCCTCCCCACTACAAAGCCAACACCGGCTTGCCATATGCCTGCCCCTCCTCTTCAAGCCGTTCGTCCTAGTATCGCCTCTTTGCTGCAAGAAGTAAAAAAACTACTCTAGCCGGGGCTTTAGTCCCCCACACTTGACACCATGGTTCAAAGTATCGGCCGAGTTGACTCGGTATCGGCCGAGTCAACTCGGAATCGGAGGGTACCGATCCGATACCGAGAGACGTTTAAAAAAAAAACACTGAATCGGCCGAGACAACCGATTCCGAGATGCCTCGCCGCGATATCGGCCGAGACAGCCGCGATATCGGCCGAGACAACCGATTCAAACGATATTGTCATATTTTGTTTTATATTTTGATAGAACTTTTATCTTTTACCATATTTCTTCGTTGTTGAAAATATATTGTAACATTTACAGAATGGTATTACTTTTTCAAAAGTATTAACATTAATTTTTTAAAACATAAAACTCATTTTTTAAATGACTCTACTAAAAAAAATATATAAATCTTTTAAAAAGTAGTACTCTTTTTTTTTTTTTAAATGACTACTGAAACTCTTTTTTCAAAGAAATGTTATTTTTTTACAAAAAATATTCAAATCTTTTACAAAAAATATATAATGTACATTTATGTTTGTAAAAAATTTACATTTCTGTACAAATGTTATTTTGTTAAAAAAAAATGTACATATTTGTAAAAAAATATATATTTTTGTAAAAAAATATATTTTTGTAAAAAAAGTGTACATATTTGTAAAAAAATATATATTTTTGTTAAAAAAAATGTACATTTTTGTGAAAATGTCCTTTTGTACTTTTTTGTAAAAATATACATTTTTGTAAAAAATGTTCTTTTGTACTTTTTTATAAAAATGTATAAAAAAATATACATGTTTGTTAAAAAAATGTACATTTTTGTAAAAATGTAAAAAAATGTACATTGTTGTTACAAAAATGTACATTTTTGTAACAATGTTCTTTTGTACATTTTTGTAAAAATGTAAAAAAATATACATTGTTGTTAAAACAAAATGTATATTTTTGTTTTTCAATATTATTATTGGTTTACTATGCAATATTGAATCTGACAACTCTGCCGCGCTTCAGTATAACCAATTCTACAATGCAATGCATATTGAATGATGGGTTTGAATGTATCTCATTGGTCCACATTGCTAATCTTATTTTTTTAAAATTTTCTATATTTTTTCCGCTATTTTTTGCGCTCTCTAAATAGCATATATTTGCGTATCGCCCGATACCGCGACCGAGTTGAAAATCGGGTGTCCGATACCGGGACCGATACCGAGACTTTGAACCATGCTTGACACCATGGGAATATCCCATCACCCCTTCGCATGAGCAAAGAATAATAACCTCACTGAAAACTTAACACGCCTACTACCCTTCCACCTCAAAGCATCCTCACCCCTTGCTGGTACACCCACTTCCCTCAATGCCTAAAAAAAACAACAACCTCCTTCAATTCTCAATCTTGAAAAGGCCTCCTGAAATGCGGATTCCATACTTCCTTTCCTCCCGCATTTGCCACAAAATTTGCAACCACACCATCCTTGCCTCTCGCTACACGAAATAGCCTTTGGAATCTCACCTCAAGAGAGTCTTCCCCACACCAAACATCCCTCCAAAATCTCGCCCCTTACCCCTCCACCAAGCAGAAAAAAGAATATCTAACAAACTCCGCCCCCCCAATTATATTCTTTCACATATCCATTCCATGCGGAGAACGAATAGTACCTGTGGTCCAACCATAAATTCCAATGCCAAACCTTGCAGCCAGCACGCGCCTCCACAAACGAGTCTCCTTTAATGGAAATATCCACAACCATTTACCCAACAAATCTCCATAATCACTTTGATTTGCCATTGGTGGTTTCAAATTATTGTATCTTTGCTCGTTTTTCATTGAACAATGTTTTTAGCATGTAAATTGGCAAATATGAATTGATTTGCGTAATGTTTTTGAAATAAATGATATTACAGCCTAAATGAACCTATTAGATTAAAATCCTAGTTATGCCGATAAACACGCTCGCACACATATATTTGAACTTGCACATGCGCGCGCGCACACGCATGTCTGTACACGATGTGCATATACATGCTAATTTATACATGCATAAAAATACACACCCGCAAGCATAACACATACATGTATAAATATATTGTGTGGATCGTAGGCTGCCGAGCCTTAATTTGTAATAAAAAATATCCCCTTTTTTAGTTTAAATAACGAATATCCTCTGAGTGAGATCTTTCATATATATGCTTACATGCACACAAGTGTGAGATCACATCCCATCTCTCCTCCTCCACACCCCCAATCATATAATTATATGTGTTTGTGTGTGAACTTATGAAAGGGGTGGCAATTCGGGTTAGTCGTGTCATTTTCGGGTCGCTTTGATTTTTATTTTAGTATAAGTTTTGGGTACTCTTAAATCTACAACTCAACAAAGCCTTTTCCCAATTATTTGGGGTCGGCTACGGTACTCTTAAATCTATACAAGCTAATCGGGTCATGTTTGGATCATTTCGGGTCATTACCGTAAACGGGTTATCGGGTCAAAAATTGCCACACATGCACGCGCGCACACATGTATGTATACATGCAAACTTTGATTTTAACAAATGAGCGCGTTTACTTTTCAAAAAATTTCCATAAAAATGAGAAGTAGAAGTAGGGACTTAGCCAGGAATTTTTGTGTGGGGGGGCGGTGTAATGGCGTATACCGGGTGGTTTGGGGGCGGGAGCCCAAAGAATTTTTTGAGGTTAATTTTTAATTTATAGTAGATAATTACCCATATATTCAACAATAAATTACTAACAATACATTAACCCTAATAACAAATATCCATTTTATTTTCATTCAATTGGCAACATTTATATTTGTATATTACAAATCCAATCATAATATACTTCTCCATAAGTTGACTATTTTAACAATCAAATTAGTTTCCATCAATCTCTAACATTTCAACTTGTAAATAGAAGTTTCATCATGCTATAACATTTCAATCTCTAAATTAACCAATCACAAAATTATTAACATTTCAACCAACATTAACCCTACAAATAACCCTAAAATTAGAGCCTTAAATTTAGATTTAATCCTAAACATTTTACCAACATTAACCTTAACATTAACCCTAAAATTCATCCTAACATTAACACTAATATTCAACACTAATTCAATACGATAAAATTGGAGGAGTCAAATTTAATTAAATATTTGAATGAGATTTATATGATTGAAACCCTAAGAATTCATTTAAAAATTGAACAAAAATCTAAAAGTATAAATTAAAGATAAAGATGAGAGAAGCACAGGAGTCTCATTACCTAAACTTCTCAAGAACCTTATTTTACCCATGCACTTTTTTGGGGGCACATCTGTAATTTTTTTGTGGGGGCTCAAGCCCCCACTAGGCCCCATGTGGCTCCGTCCATGAGTAGAAGTGAATAAGAAAAAATGGAAATTGGAATTGGAATAACATTTTTGGCAACTAAACACTCCTGTACATATTATTGATTATATATATATAGCCTACAATTCCAAAAGTCTGATTGCACTGCACAGTCACCCAGTTTTTAGTGGCTTTGAAATATTCAGAATGCCAAGTGGCTTAGCCTGTTTGACTAACATCACCCTAAATTTCTTGAACCAGCCAATATTTCAGACATGAAAAATATTGGAGTTGAAATCCAAACATTAGAGGAATGGTGCAAGACCGATGGTTGATATATCTTCAATCTCTTTCAGTGTAGAGCCTTCGTGGTATGTTGCTACCCTTTCAGATTCAGTCTGTTACATGTCTGAAGCTTTTGAAGGAAATATACGTGCTTTGGTTCTCTATGATCAAACTGTGTTGCTGTGTAATTAACAGGACATGCTTGAACTATAGGCATTGTAACAGTTGCTCATGAATGTGTATATGTATCTAAATATAAAAGTAAGAATATATTTAAAGATCATCCAGTTCATCAAATGGAAATAAGGACCTTACAACAGAACAAGTAACATATAAGGGTGTTACGAGCTTTATTATGATATGCTATGTATAAGATGTAACAACATGATAGAATTTAGTAAATGCAAAAAGCTCAACATGAGCTAAAATATCTGCATCATGGAGAGAATCTCAAATTAATATATATTCGTCATTTCAACATGAGTTGTTTTATAACTACAGACATGGTAGAAAATTACCTGTAAGGATCTTATCAGAAAATTACCCATATCCTTTCATTGTATATGTAGTATTTTATATTAAGAGAAAATATATACACGGTGTTCAATATTTGTTTTGAATTACTCTATAATACACGAATAAATTTATGATAAAATTCCACAAGGTTAGTTTCTTTTTGGTTTTTAATATCAATACAATATTTTCATATGAAACTGATGGAAATGAGCCCTATTTTAGGGTTTTATCGCATTTTATTTTATTTTTGTATATTCTTTTATATGTTATGGTCTGTCATTTTAATTTCTTTTTGTTTAGTATTTAAAGGTAAAAGTAGCAAAGGGCTAGTAAGGGCATTGTTGTAATTAGAATATTAGCTTAGGACCTAAGCTACTCCTTCAATTTAAATACCCACTTGTAAGTCTCATTTGAGGCACACTTGAATTTTGAAATAGAAAAAGAATATTTTTCTCTCTAAAGTATGTGTTTTTAGATATTTGTAGGAGCCTTTTGACGTGTACCTTACATCAAATTGGTATCAGAGCGACATTGGTGTTGGTGTATCGGTGTATTTTTATCAAAATTGTACACTACTCTTCAATGGCTCCAAAAATCTCCAAATGACAACAAGAGGAGAGTAATCGAGAGTTGAAGCAACAAATTGCGGAGTTGAGGCAACAAATAGCCCAACTCTTTTCTAACCTAGGGCTAAAACCTAACGCTTCAACTCCCATGGTTGTCCCAACCCAAAAAGAACCTCAAACTCTAGCCGCTAACCCCCATAACCTCACCCATACCCCTGCTGGCCGATCCCTCCTAGCAGCTGCCCGGCACTGCAAATCCTTCTCCCACCTCCGCAGGCCACCCCGTTCCACCTTTGGCAACCTCCAACCTCAACCTCTTCGCCCCACCCCACCTGCCATCCGACACCCAAACTCGTCTATGTTCAGCCCCTTTCCCTCCTCGCTGCCCCGGAACCCAACCCCAGCCTCCGATCCAGTTCCCTCGACCCCCGATCTGCCCCAGCACCCTCCAAAACCCATTTTTTCATCCCGGGCAGCCTTCCCTTGTCCCAAGGGCAGCCCACTCCTAAGGTTTTGCCCTATTTGTGCCCAAACTCTATTTGGGGTTGCAAATCCAAACCTAAACCCATTTAGATGCCCCAAAACATTGGTTTTTGACCCGGGTGGAAATTTTTGGGTTTCATTGAGTAAAGAAAGAGAGAAGAAGAAGAAGCGAAGACCAAGATTTGTGGATGTGCACTCTACAATTTTCAGAAAATTATTTTGACCCCATAAGTTTTTGGCATATCTTTTCTCGAATTTCCTCACGAATCTCCAATTTTTTTTAACGCTCGAGGATGAACTTGGTTTTAAGAGAGGGAGGGTGATGGAAATGAGTCCTATTTTAGGGTTTTATCGCATTTTATTTTATTTTTGTATTTTCTTTTATTTGTTATGTCATTTTATTTTTCTTTTGTTTAGTATTTAAAGGTAGAAGTAGCAAAAGGCTAGTAAGGGCATTGTTGTAATTAGAATATTAGCTTAGGGCCTAAGCTACTACTTCCCTTTAAATACTCACTTCTAAGCCTCATTTGAGGCAGACTTGAATTCGAAATAGAAAAAGAGTATCTCTCTCTCTAAAGTGTGTGTTAGGATACTTTTAGGAGCCTTTTTTTTTGCATCATACGAGTCTTTCATGAGTATATTATCTCCGGACTCGACCCATCTTAATGTTCCAACTATCTAGTACACGCCCAGAATCTGAAGTCTTGGCCATTTTTTCTTTTCATTCTTTTAAGGTGCTTAGCTGCAAATATGAAATTGGGGAGAACGATTGAATGGGTCTCACCTATAATTCTGGTTGTAACATTAGTAATTCATATAATGTGAAGTACAAATTTTTTATATGAAAAAAATAGTACATGATCAATTCAGTTGTGTTGGTTTGTAAATCCAAACCTCATTTTAGAGATATTGTTGTGTTGGTTTGTAAATCCAGTACATGATCAATTCAGTTATTGTTGTGTTGGTTGGTAAATCTAGTACATGATCAATTCATTAGAGATTTAGAATACATTACATGATCAATTCACTAGAGATTTAGAATACAGTACATGATCAATTCAGTTATTGTTGTGTTGGTTTTAAATTTAAACCTTATTTACCACACTTTTCTTCCTTTTGTTTTAGAATACAGCACATGATCAATTCAGTTTTAGAATATCGACATTATAAAATAAGTTATGTTGGTTTGTAAATCCAAACCTCATTCGAGATATTACCACGGTTTATAGATTATTCTTTTTGATATCTTTTATGTATGATGTGTCTTCTATTTATGGGTTTAGTCATGATTAAAATGTGCAAAAACTAACATGATTCATGTGAATTTTTTAATTGAAATCAACTATAACAAACATAAACTATAATTGAATTATTTAAAAAAACTCGCGTGAAGCTTTTAATTCAATTTTTCTGCAGAGACACATATCCATCTTATGTATCTTCCTATGTTAAATTTTATGAGCATTGGTGAAAAGACATGAAAAAAATAGATGCACCCACTAATGTGCGAACTATTATGCGACGATGGATGCAACCATTGTCTATGACCAGTGAAATTCTACGTACACGGCAAAATTAGTTATTGATTTCAGGTTTGGTCCATTTATATTTCGAGTTTGCATGTCTGATTATGAAGGCATACAGGGTTTAATCTGACTGCTTTCGATGTGTGCGAGTGGCTCTGTTAAAGAATACAATTGATATTCTAGAAACGCTTCCTCTGCTATCTGCTTATTTTGCTACATGTGTATATACATATCTGGTTTAATACCCCCCGCCCTCCCCCCCCCCCCCCCCCCCCCCCCCTCCCCACACACACACACACCCCCTCCTACCTACCCCCACGTTTTATAGGACTTCTTAAATTGCTAAAGAGGCCGAGTACTGTTCACACACTTGAAATGTTATAACATTTTAGCGCATAATCGGCCATTATTTGTGCCCTTTCTAGGTGACGTGGAGGGGGATATCAATGAGTTTTTTTTGTTCTGAATGACTTGGACGAAGGTTTGTAACGTTTTACTTGGTACTAGTTAGTGCACACCTATGTTGCAGTTATGAAAAAGAAAAAAAAAATGATTTTTCTTAAAGTCATATTACGAAATTTCATTGGAAAGTGATCGTGCAAAGTTACTAATGTTGAGAAGCTAATTATTTATCATAAGACGTTCTCGAGAAAACCAACAAACTCACCAAAAATATGATGTCTCTATCTCACAATATCTATCTCTTCTCTTGGTAATCTCTCCACTTCCTTCCATCCTTGTCTCCTCACTGTTTGATATATGTTTGTTATTTTCCCTTTCCAAAATTATTTTATTGCAATTTTTTGTTTTTACTATATTTTATTAGGTTGTCCTCACTCTTCTTTATTGGGTCAAAATTGTGCAATGAAGATCACTGGAACTAAGTACTTGTATTAACTGATTTGATTATGGTTCTTTTGTTGGTGACTCATTTTTACAACTTCAGCTAAGTTGATTTGGGATATGGTTTTTGAAGGGTTTTGTAATTTTTTTTTATCATTTCTATTTTTAAAATGTGAAGTTCAACAGCCGACAAATGGATTTTTGACAAAGTTTAATAAAAACTAAAAGGGGTAGCAAAATGTACATAAATGAGTTATTGTTGTATTAAAGTAAAAACTCCAAAATTTAATTTGTTTGATGTCACAAAGTATGGTTAAGGTGAGAATAACTAATTAGTTATTAAAATATTAAGAATAAAGAGATCCCATTTAATTAGTTTTCTATAATTTTAATGCTTTAATAGATTAAAAACAAAGATTTCTACTCATCATCCAAAGCTAGGTATCTTGTCTCCCAACTTTTGGCCGTCATCCACTATTTACTATTTAAAACACTAACCAGTGAAATTTTGACATGCCTTCGAGTTGCTAAAAATGATTCTGAATCTTGAGTCGGACTCGAATTACTTTTTTTTTTCAAAATCATTGGCACTGATAGTCAGGCACAACAACGCTATCCTTGACATACAAATGTATGTGTGAGGAAGATATAAATACAATACATAGATTTTGATGTTCTACATTAATTTTTTAAAATCATTTATATTTGAAACAAATTATTGAATTTCAATTTTAGTTATTACAATCAAACATGAAACATATATAAGATGATCCAAAGATAAAATGTGCTCTTAAGAAAAAAAATAATTAATGGTTTGAATTCCTACTCAATGTACCTCCCAAAAAGCATGTTACCAGAAAATTTAAAAAGTAAAGGTAGACGTGACCTTAATTAAGTGTTTTCATCATATCTGAAAACAATTATTTTGAGGCATATGGTAAATTTTTCTAGTTTGCTAATGTTTAATATTGAAAAATATAGTATATTTATTTTTACATTTTGGGTAACATACATTTTTTTAATGAGAAATGCATTGCACTCATGTTTTTTTTATTTAACTTTACGTAATCTATTAAATATATAGTGACATGTTTAACGAAAAATGCAAAAAATAAAATAAAAATACTACACAAAAATACATTTTAAGAAAAAACAAAAAGTTTATTAAGTAAAAATAAAATATTTATTTTCTGAAAAACTTTATTGTTTGATATCATATGGGTCTCTTTTCGAAGTAGTAATAAAAGTTTTTATGTTAATTTAAAATAGCTTTTGGCGTGTGTGTGGGGGGTGGGGGGTGGGGGGATGAATAGAATAAATGAGCTTTTAGCTCGAGAAGGCATCTTTGGATCATTGAACTTTCACGTTCATATAGTGAGAGAATATTCCAATTTATAAAAGTAGCTCACTAAATGAATGGTCAAGCAAGTGTCTGATGACAAGAATACATACTGGTGTGAGTTCTATCTTGTGTTTGTGCCAGCCCACTAACCTCAAGAGGGGGTAGAGGTTTGGTTAATTGGACCCTTAAGGAACATATAGTAACTTAGTAGCTAGTGTCTAATAACAATAGAAATCAAAATTCACTTTCAACTCTTATATTAGATCGTAGCAGACTTTCTTAAAGGAATGATCAACATCAATAAATTTCATTGATGCGATGATTTGACGATAACCACAATTAAATTGAATGGAACAACCTTAGTGTTTTCAATCTATGATCGATAAAACATACACCATGTTTCAATTTAAGGGCTAAACTATCTTACGAAAGCTTAACTTTCTCTCTCTATTTAGCCAAATTCTATTATGATTCTCCTTATTTTCCTTTTTATTGATTGATCTTATCCTATCATTAATCCCAGTTCTTTGGATTTATATGGAGTCATGCGAAGATCTTCTAGGGTTAGGGGAACCACTAGGGGATTGATTTGCTAATGATTTTACGGGAGAAAAGTGGAATATCACGAGGAAACAATCAAATCAGATCGCTGAGAGTATTAAGTTCCAAATTTCAATGGTAGCTAATCATCAGAAGGAGTTAAAGAATGCGGGGAGTATGACCAGTAGAGAAAAAGCTATGGTACTTTCATATGAAGAATTTCATATTCTTGATAAAACAATTGGGCTAACTGTTGTATTAGAGAGGAAATCAATGGAGGGAATAACTAATTTGGAGAAACCTAATGATGATAATGGAATGGAAGTCCATGGTAAGGAGGAGGTAGGAATTGTTACACATCAAGGTAACCCTAGATCTGAAGGAATTTCACATCATGAAGGGAAGAGTCAATTGAAGAAGAAATCTATAATTTTGACAAACATTTCCTTGACTTGAATGATGCGATCAGGGAAAAGTCAATGGGGATCTACAAAACCAAGCCAACAAAACACATGCCAATATAAATGTTAATTTATGGGCAAATGTTACTGTATCTAGCAAAAATAGGATTTTTGGGAATAGATTGCAATATGTTCCAGTATGCAAGGATGAAGAAGGAAGTATGTGTATTAAAATTGATCACATTGAAGTTGAAGATGAAATTAAATGACGGAAGAATGCAATGGTAGTGTATGTGTTTGGAGCCAAAGTGTCTTTTGGTGCCATGAAAAGTTATGTCATGAGGAAATGGAATAAATATGGAAGTTCAGAGATCTACATGCTTAAAAATGGGGTTTTTGTTATGGCTTTTGATTCCGAGGAAGCTCAAATTCAAGTGATGGAATTAGGACCATGGTTCTTTGACAATAGACCCCTAATTATCAAGCCATGGAGCACAGATGCCAATTTAGAGAACGATGGGATGGTGAAAATTCCAATTTGGGTAAGATTTCCTAATCTAAAGCTACACCTATGGTCTGATACAATCCTTAGCAAGTTAGCCAGCTAGATTGACAAGTCTTTATTTACTGAGAAGATGACAACAAATGCTACACCAAACTGGGCGATTGGTCACGAATTTTGTCCATGTCCACTGGCCGTGGGTCACAAATTTGGTCCGTGACCAAATCGCGCGTGACCAATTCCAATGATCACGACCCAAATCCCTGACCACAACGTTCGTCACAGCTCTCAGGGTCACGACATATGGTCGCGGACACTAGCCGTGACCCCAATTCACACCTGGTCACGGCCTTAAACCGTGACCCACCCATCAATTTATGCGAATGTTCACGACGTGGGCCATGACTCAAAGCCGTGACCGACCCTTCAGCGTATGAAAATGGTCACAGACATTGTCACGGTCTTGGACCGTGACCCATACTTTCATGTTATCAGATTGGTCACGCCCTAGACCGTGACCCATACTCTTATGTTCCCAAAATGGTCACGACCCTAGGCAGTGACACCATTAATGCGTGACAAAAAAATAGAGTTGTCCATGAACTATGTCCGTGACCATTTTTGAATATATTTAAAAAACATTGGGTAGGATTTTATCTTTTTTTTGGACATTCTAAAACCTACGTAATGTAAAACCCGCACAACCATAATGTTAAACAATAATGTATAAAAACTCGCGTGGTCACGGGACCCCCGATTTGAGAGCACGACGATATTTGGGTCGTGCTCTCGAACCGTGGATCTTGTGACCACGCGATCGGTTCCTACGAGCTACGTTGATCCCGTGGTAGGTGTTGGCGCCGCTCACGGGGCCGTTTGGGGGGATGGTTCGGGGTTTCGCCCTCTAACGGCATGTTTTCAAGCCTAAGTGTAGATATTTTGAAATTTGGACCGTGCTCTCAAATCGAGGGTCTTGTGAGCACGCAGTCGATTCCTACGAGCTACGTTGGTCTCGTGGGAGGTATTGGCGTCGCTCACGGGTCCGTTTGGGGTTTCGTCCTCTAACGACATGTTTTCAAGCCTAAGTGTATATATTATGAAATTTGGGACGTGCTCACAAATCGGGGGTCCCGTGGGCACGTGATCGGATCTTACAAGCAACGCTAGTCTCGTGGGAGGTGTTGGCATCTCTCACGGGGCCGTTTGGGAGGTGGGTCGGGGTTTCGCCCTTTAACAACATGCTTTTAAGCCTAAGTGTAGATATTCTGAAATTTGGGTTGTGCTCTCAAACCGTGGGTCCTGTGGCCACGTGGTCGATTCTTACTAGCTACGTTGGTCTCGTGGGAGGTGTTCGCTTCGCTCACGTGACCGTTCGGGGGATGGTTCCTGATTTCGCCCTCTAACGGCATGTTTTCAAGCGTTAGTGTAGATATTCTGAAATTTGGACCGTGCTCTCAAACCGGGGATCCCGTGGCCACGCGATCGATTTTTACAAAGCTACATTGGTCCCATGGGAGGTGTTGGTGCTGCTCACGGGGCCGTTTGGAGGGCAGTTCGGGGTTTCGCCCTCTAATGATATGTTTTCATGCTTAAGTGTAGATATTATGAAATTTCGGACGTGCACTCAAACTGAGGGTCTCGTGGTCACGTGGTCAGTTCCTACGAGCTACGTTGGTCCCGTGGTGGTTTTGGTGCCGCTCACGGGGCCGTTTGGGGGGTGGTTCGGGGTTTCACCCTCTAACGACATGTTTTCAAGCCTAAGTGTAGATATTCTGAAATTTGGGCACTGCTCTCAAATCGGGGTTCCCGTGGCCTCACGGTCGATTCCTACAAGCTACATTGGTCCCGTGGAAGGTGTTGGCACCGCTCACGTGGCCGTTTTGGGGGGTGGTTCAGGGTTTCGGCCTCTAACGACATGTTTTCAAGCCCTTAGTGTAGATATTATGAAATTTGGACCTTGCTCTCAAATCGGGGGTCCCGTGGCCACACGGTCGATTCCTGCGAGGTACGTTGGTCCTGTGGAAGGTGTTGGCATCGCTCACGGGGCTGTTTGGGGGGTGGTTCGAGGTTTCTCCCTCTAACGACATGTTTTCAAGCAAAAGTGTAGATATTCTGAAATTTGGGCCGCGCTCTCAAACCGTGGGTGTCGTGGCCACGCGATCAGTTCCTATGAGTTACGTTGGTCCGGTGGGAGGTGTTGGCGTCGCTCACGGGTCCGTTTGGGGTTTCGACCTCTAATGGCATGTTTTCAAGCCCAAGTGTAGATATTGTGAAATTTGGGCCGTGCTCACAAACCAGGGGTCCCGTGGGCACGTGGTCGGTTCCTACAAGCAACGTTGATCCCGTGGGAGGTGTTGGCACCGCTCACGGGGCCGTTTGGGGAGTGGTTCGGGGTTTCTCCCTCTGACGGCATGCTTTTAAGCCCCAGTGTAGATATTCTGAAATTTGGTCTGTGCTCTCAAACCGTGGGTCCCATAGCCACGTGGTCGGTTCCTACTTGCTACGTTGGTCCCGTGGGAGGTGATCGCATCGCTCACGGGGCTGTTTGGAGAGTGGTTCGGGGTTTTCGCCCTCTAACGGCATGTTTTTAAGCCTAAGTATAGATATTTTGAAATTTGGACCGTGCTCTCAAATCGGGGATCCCGTGACCACGTGGTTTGTTCCTACGAGGTACGTTGGTCCCGTGGGAGGTGTTGGCGCTGCTCACGGGGCTGTTTGGGAGGTGGTTCAGGGTTTCGCCCTCTAACGACATGTTTTCAAGCCTAAGAGTAGATATTATAAAATTTGGGTTGTGCTCTCGAACCGTGGATCCCATGGCCACACAGTCGATTCCTATGAGCTACGATGGTCCCATGCTAGGTGTTGGCGCCGCTCATGGGGCCGTTTGGGGGGTGATTCAGGGTTTCTCCCTCCAATAGCATGGTATCAAGCCTAAGTGTAGATGTTATGAAATTTGGGTCGTGCTCTCAAAATGGGGGTCCCTTGGCCCGGTTGATTCCTATGAGCTACGTTGGTCCCGTGGGAGGTATTGGCGCTGCTCACAGGCCGTTTGGGGGGTGGTTTAGGGTTTCTCCCTCTAACGACATGTTTTCAAGCCTAAGTGTAGATATTCTGAAGCTTGGGCCGTGCTCTCAAACCGGGGGTCCCATTACCGTACGGGCAATTCCTACGAGCTACGTTGGACCCATGGGAGGTGTTGTCGACGCTAACGGGGCCATTTGGGAGGTCGTTCGAGGCTTCGGCCTTTAACGACATGTTTTCAAGCCTAAGTGTAGATATTCTGAAATTTGGGTCGCACTCTCAAACCTGGGGTCCCGTGGCCATGAGGTCGGTTCCTACGAGCTACGTTGGTCTCGTGGGAGGTGTTGGCGCCACTCACGGGGCTGTTTGGGGGGGGGGGGGAGGTGGTTCGGGGTTTCGCCCTCTAACGACATGTTAGTGTAGATATTCTGAAATTTGGGCCGTGCTCTTAAACCGGAGATCACGTTGCCAAGCGATCGGGCCGTTTGTGGCGTATTTATTGAATTATTTGCTTATCAAAAGATAAAAAACACTTCTAAATCTAATGTAGTTATAAGAAATTGTGATCATACTCCTTAATAAACCACCATATTTGTTATAATAATCGAAAGGAACCCCATAGCGCAAGGAGTAAAACGCATATGAACTCCTAAAACATAACCCATAGAAAAACAAAAGACACATAAATGTTGAGTATGAACAATAACTGGTAAGAATTCTTCTTTTCTTGTAGTTAGCGTTGAAGCAAGCTTGCCTAAGCTTCTTAGTTCTTTAAGTGAGATCCAATTCTGGATCTCAGTGAAAGAACTAAGAAATTGATGGAGTTGGTTCCAGAATTGGATCTCACTGAAAGAACTAAGAAGCTTAGACGAGCTTGCTTCAAGGCTAACTACAAGAAAAAAAGAATTTATATCGGTTATTATTCATGCTCAATATTTGATGTATCTTTTGTTTTACTATGGGTTATGTTTTGGGAGTTCATATGCATTTTACTCCTTGTGCTTTGGGGTTCCTCTCGATTATTATAATACATGTGGTAGTTTATTAAGGAGTATGCTAACAATTTCTTATAACTACATTGGATTTAGAAAAGTTTTTTTTCTTTTGATAAGCAAATAATTCAATAAATCAATAAACCAAATAATTCAACGTGCCTCATTTTTCATGAGAAAAATATTATCCAACAACAAGCCAACAACCAGTAATTATCCCGTACTCCTTCTAACATACTATCCAACAACAAGCCAACAACCAATAATTATCCAACAGATGTATATGTACAGGAACTTGTGGAAATTGAGTTGGTCAATTTAATTAAACATTCATACATAAAAGTAAATCATATTAAACATTTGTAATAGAAGCGTAAATATTCATACATCAAAGTAAAGTGCTAATATAGTGTAAATATCATAATAGGGTACAAATAAGAATGATAAGGATAAAATAATATTTTGATACTCAACCTTCCTATAAATCAACTAAAATATCCTTCAAATTAAGGTTGTCATCAAGAGCTGACTGAAACTCTTTTGGAGCCTTTAAGGCATCCACTTGAGTAGTCATACCCTTTGGTGCATGCACAATAATAGGCCAATTGCCATCATTTATGCAATTTGAGTAGAATACATTCTTTACATTCTGAAAGGCACAAATAAAAGGCTCATCAACTATGCCATCTTTACTTTTCAGCTTTGATAAATCTACCATAATAAGTTTGGAGTCAGGACCAACTTTGCAAGCATTCATAGTATCCTCCACCTTTACCCAATCACAATAGAATACGGTTTCTGTAAAATCTAAGTAATCAAGTTTTAGGATTTGTTCGATTATCCCATAATAGGTTAGCACTGTATTCTTAGGATTTTTATCGCTTTTGCTAGCGATACAGGTGATCAAGGCTGAAATTAATATTCCACTATTTGCGTCAAAAGCTTTTCCTCATATGGATATGAAATAAAATCAAAACCGTTGGTGCAGAATTTCTTAAACTTTTCCCCACGAAAACTAGGGCCTTTTGCTAGGCGTGCAAGCTTGGAAGAGACATCATCTCTTTTTAAAAGCTGTATTTATTAATGAATTTGTATTAAAGCATGTTTTAGTCACACACAAATAAATAACCACATACATAAGATGTGAAATTTACCTTTTTTGCTACACATGCCCTAAAATCAGTTATTGTGCAATTTCTCCTTTGATTTTGGGCAATTTCGTTCTCGTACTTCCTACGAGTAAATTGTAGAGTCTAGATCATAAAATATAAAATACATATAATCAAAGAAGAAGAACTTATTAGATACTCACTCTCTTCAGTCTTCGACTTCATCTTGCGATTCGAAGACATAACGAGTTGCTTGCTTGTATTGTATATTTGTGAGCTTCACCTCTTTAGGGTTCCCAAACGGTAATTCATCATCAAACTCGTTAGGTTTCTCGATCACTCCTCCTCCACGAGGATTGAGCCTCCTCACCTCTTATTTTGGCATATATTCCCTAGCGTATAACGATGATTCCACAATTACGTATTCTTCAGCAATTGACCCTCCAATATATCGTGTATTCTTTACGTAATCTTTGAAGGTTTTCATCAAGCGCTCAAAAGGATACATCCAACGATACCTAATGGGACCACATAATAAAGATTCATCGCATAAATGCACAAGCAAGTGGATGCTGATAACGAAGAACGATAGAGGAAAATATTTCTCTAATACATAAACTACCTCGACTAAAGTTGATTTTGCAGCTTTAATGTGGCTTATGTTTACCACTTTTACACAAACTAGAGTAAGACACAAACTGATTTGCATAATTTCCCTACGGAGATCTTTGTGTTTAGAGAAGTAATGCCGAAATAACAAAGGGATTAATTGGATGGTTACATGCCGATCGTGAGACTTGCACTATTTTAAGTCATTTGCTTGGTAGCTTACTACCCTACGTAAATTACCAGAATAACCCGTTGGAGTCTTCAAGTTGAACAATGTGTCTAAGAGGATTTTCTTCTCACTAGTAGTCAAAGTTAAAACTGTCGGAGGGGTAGAAATTCTTCTTATTGTAGGATCATTGTTTAACCAGAGTTTCTTCTTTAGCTTCATATACTGTAGATCTCGGCGGGCCCGCGCTCAATCTCTGGAATGAGATCCACCAAGACATGTTCTTATAAGATGCTCTGCAACATTCTTCTCTGTGTGAATCACATCAATTACATGCCTTACACGATGATCTTTCCAATACCACAAATCAAAAAATATTGATCGCTTGGACCATGGTTTTGCTTTCCTTGGGTCGTTAGAATTTCCACTCGATTTACACTTCAGGTTTACAAGCTTGGTGTGTTTTCCTACGTACCTATTCTCCGCACTCGCAGCCGTCGCTTTCTCCTCGATCTGCTGACCAGAAAGTCAAGCAGGTGCCATCTGATGCTCTTGACCAATAGGATAAAAGTTAGACTTGTCATTCTTGAAAAGGTGACTAGTCGGAAGAAATCTAAGATGACCCGTGTAACTCATCTTACTACTATGTTGTAGCCAAGTGGCTTCAGTTTCCTCCCCACATATGGGACATCCATAATAATCATGAACATTACAACCGGACAAGGTCCCATAAGCAGGAAGGTCGTGAATCGTCCACATCACCATTGCTTTAAGTGTGAACTCTTCACCCTTGTTCGCCGTCACACTTTTATCCCGCAACTCTTTAAGTTCTTCGATTAATGGGGCTAAGAATTTATCATTATCATCGCTTAGAGCTTTCAGCCGGGGTATCAATAAAGATAACATTGTGAACTCCTTTCTTATGCATAGTGTTGGAGGGAGACTTAAAGGCGTCATGAAAATTAACCAATAACTCTCACTAGTACTTGAATTACCGAAAGGGTTAAACCCTTCGGTTTAGATTGAAAGACGAACATTGTGCGGTTCCTTTGCAAATTCAAGGTGTCGTGCATTTGAAAATTTTCAGACGAGTGAATCAACCGAATGACGCATCAAATTTCCACCCACCTCGCATCTAGCATGCCATGACATAGCCTCCGCCATCCATGGTATAGTAAAAAAACGTTTTAACCGTGGCCCAAGTGGGAAATACTTCAAAACCTTTTGTGGGACTTGTGATATCTTTTGATATTTTACAGGTTTGTCATTTACCTTCCCACAAATGACATATCTAGGCTCATTGCATATTGGACATTCGTCATTCTTTCCGTGCTCGTTGCAGTACAATATGCAATCATACTTGCATGCATGAATAGATATGTATTTCAATCCCAACCCCTTCAAGCTCTTCTTCATGGTAGGATAATTGTATGGTAATGTGTTCTCTTTTGGGAGAATTTCTTTAACCCACTTAAAAATTCCAGTTATGTTATTCCCAGACAAACCAAAATGACTCTTCAAATTATGCAAACCAATCATTGCATATAATATCGAGTGATCTTCATCGCAATCTTTATACAACAGTCTAGCCGCATCAGCTTTCAACCGTATATATTCTCTGTCTCCTGGTAGTTTAGTATCAAATTGTTTATTGTCCGCATTATTTGTCTCCATATGTTGGTGATTTTGGTCTCGGTGGACTCCATAAGCATCGTCAACTAGGTCGGTCAATGGACGATGTGTTAGCGAATCATTTAGCACCTTCACTCATTGGTGGTTTGTTATGCGGTCAGTTATCGATAATTCTTCGAGAATATAAGGTACGTGTTTTTCACCATAGTATGTCCATTTGTTATAATCTTGAAAAATTCCCCACTTTATTAAATGTAACTCAACATCTTCTAAAGATTTATATTTTCCGTTAATACAATAGGTGCACGAACACAAAATCTTCTCACTTTTAAGGTTCTTAAAAGCGTAGCAAATAAATTCTTGAACGCCTTTAACATAACTATTAGTTATTCGGCCAGTCTTCCCCATCCAGTATTTGTTTTGTGGAAAATCCAATTGATAATCTTCAAATTGCAATCCTGTGTTAACATGATAAAATAAATATCATGTTGCATAAATATCATTTTGCATAGTAAAGCATAAATATCAATAACACACCAATTAATCAATTTATGCAATAACTTAAATACAAGAACACACCAATTAATGATACTACACAACCTCTTAAACTCAAATTAAATAAATTTGTCTAGTGATATTATTACAGCATAAGAAAAATATTACTACATCCTCATCAAACGATAAACTAACCAAGTGGTAAAAGAGTTAAATAATTTTTCAACAAATTCCCTTCTTCGCTGACGACGTGCACTGGAGCACCTTTGCAATCGACATATACTTTATCCGTCAGGATCTGACACTCACCCTCCTGCAAAGGCCGATTATGTACTAAAGTTCTTATTTGAGTGGAGATGAGCATGCACACCCCAATGAAAAATTTATCGCCCAGTTCCTTCATATAGTATTTATCATCATAGTCAGTGTGGGTTATTGACGATGATCTAATACCTCTGGCATGCTGAGGCGCTGAGAAGGGAAATGTTGAAGGAAGAATCGACATCTGTGAGGGGAATGAAGAAGAAGGAACATTTTGAGGAGGTAAGGGGAAACCGGGATGCATTGGGGGTTGCAGGGGCATACGACCGGTTAAAAGGGACCCAATTTATGAAAGTTTATCATTCACGCCTCCCAATTCATTTCGAAGCCCCATTATATCCCCTTCAATCCCAGAAGGACGTTCATCACTGGACGAGAAATGCTTATTAATAGAAGAAAGCTCGTCCACGAGAGGTGCAACGTGTTTGAATCTTATTTTTAACATATGTGGCCCCAAACCTATTGTCCTCCCTCTATGGTCCTTCCCCAAGGTCTGCGCGAGGGAATCATTGCTAATATTGTCTAACTGGAGTGAAGCTAACTGACTACTCAAACACTCTATTGATTCTAGAGTCTTGGCCAAGTGAGGAGGGAATTTATTATCTTTGTCTCGTCTTGCATGCACATATAAGTTGGTCCTATTCGGTGTCTTTACTTCATCCGAACTATCTTTTTTCTTGCTCGACCACTCATTCTTCAAATCTTCATAAGATTTTGAGCCAAGCCGGTGGACACCAGTATTTTTGGCCCTATTCTGCTTGTTTTTTTCCCCTTGCAGCATTTTCGAGTCCTTCGCCTCATTTTCCAGAAAATCATTCCATTGACCGACTGACATATCAATGTTCGAAGGGAATTTGTCTTTGAGCACCAAAATGTCGGAGCTCGATTCTCCCTTAAGTAAATGCTTTTGCCTAATGTTTCTCCGATATGTTCGGAGTTGTTCAGCAACCCGAGAAAGAACCATATGTTTTGAGCTTGCAGAAAATTCCAATCGTTTGTTAAGTTGCTCGTAGATGTCATCTTTTATAGCTTTATCTACGAGGTTACAATTATCATCTCCTCCCACTCCCACATTCATTTTTTCCAAGGACAAACACTGGTCTTTAAATTGTTGAACGTGATTCTTATCCCCTGTGGGGTTATTTTCCAATTGAGAGAACCCAATGGGCTTCTTCTCAACTGACCCGACAGTTTCAGGAGCGGTGGGCGTATCTGTTGGATTAATGGGAGTAACTTGCCTACTGCAACTCGGAGTAGGGGAGTGAACCATTGGTGAAGTTGAGTATTGCTCACCAATTGGTGATGAGAATTCTCTTTGTGCTGGTGTCACGTCCTCGGTTGGAGCGTTGTTTCCATTACCGCACGACATTATCTACAAAATAATAAAAGTTCAACGTGTATCTATAATAATAGATGCATAATTTCAAAGTTCAATATGAAATTATAACTAATAAAATAATTTTTTTGATAATGTATTATAATCTACCTTTTCATGGAAAAACTTTAATAAAAGTTCAATGCGTTTGATCTCCATCCAGTCGGAATTTCTTTTTAAAAACCTATGGATTTTTGCACGTGTCCAATTAGGAGTAAGCGTATCTATAATGGATGCATAGATGTCAATGACATGAACTTGAAATCTCATCCTCTTTCGCCTATTGGCAAGATTGAGTTTGATGTGGATGTGTCGCGAGACATCATAGTCTTTGGCAATACTCTTTGTACACAATTCTATTCATAATGGGTGAATTTTTTTCTTCCTTCTCTAACAGTATAAGCAAGGTTAGTGCTGTATCAGGACTATGTATGCGAAATATATATTGTACAGCTTCATCCCAGCATTGTGGTAAGGAAAACAAAATACGATTGAACAAGTACTCTTACTGGAGATGAACTCCACGGTTTACAAGGTAGTTAAATTGTTTGATTTTCTTATTCCCATACCAATAAATCGGAGTACCCGTTGAATGAGGATCATTAATGAAAGGGGTACGAGTATGGACCAATTGCAATCTTTCACACTATTGTTGCTATTTATTATCATTGTGACTCATTTTTCTTGAGAAAAATGAACGATGGCGTGAATATTATTCCTATAAATAATCGATCTAATGAATCATTAACTAGTTATTATGTACGAATGTGTGAATCCCGTGCACACATACACACATACACATAAAAATACACACACAGACCGAGGGTTCCGTGACTACGCAGTCGGTTCCTGCGTGTTACATTGGCCGTTCTGTAGCAGTTTTACGTAAAGATATATGAATGCGATTGTGGAGTCATTTCAGGTTGAATACTCCCAAACTAGACCTCACTTTTTTGCGGTCGGCACGACCTTACTTCACACAACAGTCACAAAAATCTTTGTGACCCGACCTTTGATTTCTTTCACACAATGGTTACTTTCTTACTCATATTAATTCTTCTCTTTATAATGGAAATTCCCACTAACAATATGACATTTGAGAAGGAAAGCGTGGAATCAAACTATAGTTGCATAATAAACTTTTCTTCCCCTCACTTAACAGAATCGAACTCCACCATCTAAAATCAGTAATGGGAACACTTGCTATAGTTGTAAAAAGCCAGGGTACTGGTCTAAAGACTATCCAGACAAACTTCCAAAGAAACCAACATAGCAACGTAGTATCCCACAAGTGAATCCCGTGTATGCGTGTGTATCTCACTGTTAATTTATTAGGTTTTGAATACCTACTTTTTTCATTTAGCCAACAATCCCTAAAATCAATCCTAACATTAACCCTTACAAAGATTAATTGTAAAATTAACCCTTACAATCATTAGTCATAAAATTAATCCCTTACAAACATTACCCCTAAAATTAATCTCAAATTTAGCATCAATATTAAAGGACACACATATTTTTTTATATTTTAGCCCCAAACTTAAACCAACATTAGTCATATATTTTTTCTAGAACACACACACACACACACACACACACAATATACATGTACAGTGTACACATATACATATGCACAACACACACATACATTATACATACATACATACACAATACACACACACACACACACACACACACACAGAAATACACACAAATATATAAATGCACAAAATATTACCTTTGATATTGATATAGAGCTTAAGCTTGAGAGGAGCCGAAATCGCTAGAGAGAGGGAAAGTTAGAGGGTTGAGAATTTTTTAAGGGAAATGAAAAGTTCGTCTAGGAATTAAGGGCCATGACCACATGCCGTGACCCCTTTAATTTTTAACATGTCAGTGTGTAAATAATACACTGGTTATGGCCCAAAGTCGTGACTCGATTCCCAAGATGGTCAGGGTACAAATCCGTGACCATCTCAGTGTGGCTTTTGGGTTATGGTCACGACCTTAGACCGTGACCCCAATTGAGATCACATTTGGAGGAAAACATGGCACTATAATGGTCATGGGTGGATCACGGCTCATAGTCATTACCCACACGAGTCACGACCTAGGTCCGTGACCACATGCGACACAACCCATGACCACACTGAGTCATGGACTTAGTCATGCCCATTTTGGTTATGGTCACGTCTATGGGCCGTGACCCCAATATTGCGACTATTCGTAGGATTTGTTGTAGTGAAAGAGAGAAAGACTTACTTATGCTAGAGTATGTGTGGAAATTGATTTATGGAGTATGCTTCCAGAGTTTATTACAGTTTATGATCATGAGAAGATTGAATATGAGTGGATACCAACAAGATGAGCTAATTGTAAATTCTTTAGACATAGAGATGAAGGGTGTAAAAGTGCAAAACTTAATATTCAAATGTGGAGGAAAGTTGAGAACCAAAGTGCTAATGATGATAAAGAGAAGGATGTTCCAAGCAATATACCTGCTGAGGTTTTGATCCTAGATAAAACTAATGGTAAGATCCTTGATTCACAAGAGATAGAAGTTGCACTAAAGGAAGTGGAAACTACAAACACAAACGATGGAAAAAAACCATACTGCTCAGAAGATAGAAGATACCCCGAAGGAAGTTATTGCTACAAACACAAATGATGTATACGAAGTCAGAGAAATTAAAATAGCAGAGACAAGAATCAGCCCAATAAGAATAAAGGTACCTATGGGAAATGTCTTTCAAGTCTTATAACACGATGATGAAGGAAATTCAAGAACATGAATTAATGAGAAATAAATACAGATGAGATCAATAAAAAAGGGAAATACGTAATTACGCAGAACAATAACATTACATGCATGACAAAGACAACAATTTTTCTAGCAGATCAAAAAAGAGGGGAGGCAAAGGGAATTATAAACCAAAAACATGATCAAGACAACTATTTAGAATATTAGGGGATGTAATGCCCCTCACAAACAAAGGGAGGTTAATAAGTATATTAGAGATAATAATATTAGTATGATTTTCCTTGTTGAAACTAAATTCAGGAAGAATGATGTAAATGTGGTCTAAGAGGGATGCTTTTTTCTGTGGAACCTTATTAATAATACTCTAGTCTTTGGGATAAACATAGTCTGGATTGCGTGGGATCCTAACACTTTTGAAGTTGAGGAGATGAGTAAAAGGAATCAAGTTGTTACTGTCAGAGTTAAATTTAAAAATCAATGTAAGTCTTTCATTTTTACTGGTGTCTATGGGGACAATAAGAGGGGACCAAGAACTGATTTATGGAGATACTTAGAATCCTTAGCCTCTCTTTATAATAGTGATGCTTGGGTTATTGGTGGTGATTTTAATGTGGTTAGAAGAAGTGATGAAAGACAAGGTGGGAATGGTATTGATTGGGATGAGACTGCAGATTTAAATGAATGCATTGATAATATTCTTATTAATTACCTTCCTATAAGGGGCAATTGGTACACATGGAATAATGGTAAAGGGGGCGAGGCAAACATCGAAAGTAAAATAGATAGGATTTTATATAATAAAGGTTGGCTAAACTCTTTAATGGAATGTGATGTGCATGTTGATCTTTCTAGTATTTCAGATCATGCTCCTTTAGTGACGAGTTTACATGTGGAAAGGGAGAACATTAATAGACCATTCAAGTTCTTTGATTTTTGGATGAAGAATGTTGCTTTTAAATATATTCTGAAGAAAGAATGGGAAATTAATATAAAAGGGAATCCCATGTTTTCCATTGCTAAGAGCCTGAAGTTTTTGAAGAAGAAATTTGAGAGAGTTGAATAAGAAATTTTATACTAATATTTCTTTTAAAGTAAATGCAAGAAAATAGAGTTTGGCAAGATTCATGAAAACCTTATGAACAATGGTGGTGATGAAGAGTTGATTTATGCTAAAAAGAAGTGTCAAATAAAATATCTTGAGCTTAAAAGCATGGAGGAAGGCCTTTTTAGACAGAAAGCTAGAATTACATGGTTGGAGCTTGGTGATAAAAACACATCCTTATTTTATAAAAAAGTCAAATGCCGTACAAGTAGAAACAAGATTCTCTCTATTGTGGATGGTGATGGATATGTGTGTAATGGCCAAAAAGCTGTACATGAGGAAGCTCTAAGTTTTTTTCAAAAAGCTGTACTAATGATGCGACCACAAATGTGTATCTAGTGTGCGTGCTATATAGGCTCAAGTGCAAGTCTGTCGCTCAAGTAATAATTCGATAAGTCGGGATCGTCTTCACAGGGAACTGGGACGAAAGCTCGTGATGACGTAGGAATAAAAGACTAACTCTAAATTAATTCTCGAGAAGAAAATAAAAAGGTGATTAATTGTGAACTAAATGACCAGTAACTAAATGTGAAGGAAATTTAAACTACTAACGAACTAAGTGCAAATAAATAAACTACTGCAGTGAAGTAAATATGAATGAGTGAAAGATAGGTCAGGATACAATCCCCCGAACCCTAGTACATTTACCGGATAGAATACTAGCTTTTGAATTAGAAAGTTGATTGAACCCAGTCTTTATTATCCTAAGCATTACATATATGAGGGTACTAACCCACATCATACGTAATCAAAGGTAAGAATAAAGCGGTGTCGAATAGCTAACACGTGCATCGCATCCTTAAACACCCCAATTACCTAGGGCAAACGAGGTTAAAAGATCTATGATGGATGTGTGTACTATACAACACGATTCATTCAAATTTCAATTTAAACCCTATTTTCTACATAGGTAATTTACATCGGGTCGGGTTAATGCATTCCAACCCTTAAAAGTTTAGCTAGACATGACCAACCTATTGAAAAACATATTATCTAAGGTGCATGTAATCATAATCATCAAGAAATTACACCTAAGCATGTAAGAAACACTTGAAATCTTAGACAATATGTAAATCATGTAAATAATTATTAATCTTGAAGAGTAGAGATGAAGAACATAAACTTTATTGAAGACAACCTTGATTTCATGCGTAAAAACTTGAATGTTGTTGAAGAAAGCAAAACCTAGGGTTCTTCGGTGTAAGAGCCCTCTAAAACTATGAAAAAACGATATCTCCAATGTCTGGTGTTAAAAACAACTAAGTACATTATGTTATATTAAGTCATTCAACCATGCACAACTCTATTTTTAAAATAAAAAATTTACATATTCCGCCCGCCGAACCGGTTTGGTATTTTTGTTCTTCACTGGGCCGAACTAGTTTGGAATCCCAGTGTTGGCGCGAGAATATGAGCTGGAATTTTTTCATAAGTCTTTTTTTTCTTCTTTCCTTCTTTTGCCATGATTTCTTCCCAACTTTGAACCTTCATAACTTTTCACTCGTCACTCGGATTTGGATGCTGTTTCTTCCTACGCGCTCATGGACCCACGAACTTCAACTTCTTCTCGGCTTCCGTGTTTGAAATTTGGGTGAAAATTACTTATTTTCCCTTGACTTTCATTCTCTTGCATTTTGTCTTTCTTTCTTGAATTTGAATTTTCTCTTTTCTTCTCTTGAATGAATTTCCTACAAAATGTAAGAGAAATACACAAAACTCGATGCACTATATCGAAAATGTTAATAGCAAAAAAATATGAGATAAATCAACGGCATTTACATAGTACGAGGTGATAAAAGCCTCTAAATTAAGGGGATAAATCGGAAGAATTTATGCCTAATCAACTAACTTTGGTATGAAGAACACAACTTATGATAAACTTAGAGATACTAGACAAAGATGGTTGAATGAAGACTAGAAAGATAGACTCTAGGCTAATATTAGAGAAGAAGAGATTAAAAATTCTTTGTTTAGTATTAAACCCAATAAAGCCCCTGAACCTGATGGTTATAATGCTGGGCTTTTACAAAAGCATTGAGATATTGTTTGCAAGGATATTTGTGAAGCAATGTTATCTTTTTTCAAGGTGGGAAGGATGTTGAAGGAATGGAATAGTACTATGATCAGTTTAATTCTGAAAACCCCTAGCCCTAGTACTATGTGAGATTTTAGACTTATTTCCTATTGCAGAACAACCTACAAAATTATCTCTAAAGTGATGGTGAATAGACTTGGTGGAATTATGGTTGATTTGGTGAATAATAGACAATTTGAATTCATTAAAGGGAGGAATATAACTGATAATGTTCTACTAATGCAAGAGGTGGTTAAAGGTTATCATAAGAATAACGGGGCTCCAAGATGTGCAATGAAGATTGATTTGATGAAAGCTTATGACTCATCGAAATGGGAATTTATTATTGATGTGCTTTATGCTATGGAATTTTCTAATAAAGTCATTCAATGGATTAAAGAGTGTAATGTGACAACAAGCTTCCTTGTGATTGTCAATGGAGGAATTTATGGTATTTTAAAGGGGACAAATGGCTTAAGACAAGGTGATCCTTTATCTCTATACTTGTTTCTTTTGGTTATGGAAGCTTTTTCTTGGATTCTTGATGATAAGATTGGTAATGGAGGGTTTAGTTTTCATTCTACTGTAACAATTTAAATCTTTCTCACATTATGTTTGCTGATAATCTGTTCATAATGTTGCAGGCAGAGTTCAATTGGTCATTGCTGTTCTTAAGAGTATACATGTTTATTAGATCAATATTTTCATTCTTCCTAAGAAGGTTATTAAGGACATTGATTAGGTGCTGAGAAGATTTATTTGGTCTGGAGTTGATCTTAAAAAATCGGGAGCTAAAGTTGTATGGAGGATATTTGTTTCCCTTTGGAGGAGGGGGTTTGTGGATAAAAAACTTAATTGTTTGGAAAAAAGCTTGTATGGTGAGACATTTATGGGACGTAGCAAGAAAGAAGGATGCCCTATGGATTAAATGAATACACTTTGTTATGATCAAACATTACTCTCTATAGATAGTTAAATGCATGTGGATTCTTCTTGAACTTGGAGGAAATTATAGAAGATGGATGATCAAGCTAGGAAGTTCATAAAGTATCACATAAGAAAGGGGTACATGACTTATTTTTGGATAGATAATTGGTATGAAAGGTGTGGGGACCGATTCAATATGGTCCATGAGACTAGTCGGCCAACCCATTTCACTTAACGAGCTACCCGACCCAAATCAGATATTTTATAAGCTCACGTGTATGTGACACGCATTGGGATGCTTATGGATAAATTCCAATTGGTTACCAATAATCTCAGAGGAGATATTGAGGGACATCACGAATTATCCATGTGTTATTTGAGTTCCTTGTACAACTCAACTTCTTGCTTTTATGTATCTATAAACTGTAAACCCTGACCCGGGGCTAAGGGGTGTAATCTCGAGCATTGAGAGAAACTATATAAAACAGTCACCTCTCCGTGGACATAGGCAAGTTGCCAAATCACTTACATCGTTGTTGTGTGTATGATTTTGCAGTCTGTTTTTTGTGATTGTTTCATGGATCTTTATTGTGATAATTCTTATACTCGCAATTGGCGCCATCTTTGCGAATCGATTATTGTGAAAACATTCACTAACAGAAAGCTCGCGATGTCTCACTATGGCAACAACATTCCTCAGGTTGGCGATGTGCAAGAAGACCCAGTCCCACTTAGGCAGATCAGAGATTCGCCAGCATACAAATCCTAGATTTTGTCCACCCAAGTCTACGTAGATCTCCGGGTTAGTCAATGCCTACGAAGCTAGGCTTCGAGAACAAGAGAAGGCTACACGCCCCCAGGTGGAAAAGAATGCTCGCCTCCAGAGGCGACTTGAAAGAATGGAGATAGATCTCCATAGAGATAAGAGGAAACATCGTGATATGACTCCTAGTCCTTAGGCTCGTAATACTCGCATCCAAGGGAGGAGCTCTAGGCGTGACTAGGATATAACTGAATGTGGCAGATCAGAGCATGGTTGATTAGAAGGTGACTAGTCAGAGAGTTTCCACAAGAGCAATCATCGACATAATGAGGATATTAGGATTCTGGTCCATAAGGAGATGGCCCAATATCCAATAGCCAGGTCTACCAGGGAGCGAGCTAGGAGAGCTCTTAATACCTAAATGAAATCCCCTTTCTCAAGGGCGATCAAAGTGGAGGAAACCCCAAAGAAGTTTTCCGTTCCCAGGTTCAAAATTTATGTCGTAATAGACCACATTCGAAAATACAAACAAGCGATGAACTTATGAAGCCATAATGAAGCGCTGATGCGTCGAATTTTCCTTTTTATCCTACATGACATATCACATAAGTGGTTCGAGAAGCTTCCTCAAAGGTCGATCGTAAACTTCAAGGCTCTAGCAGAGGCTTTTACTTCTCACTTCATAACCAACATCTCCCATCCCAAACGGATGGATGCACTGCTCACGATGAAGAAAAAGACATAAGAGAGCCTTTGTGATTATACTAAAAGGTATTGGGAAGTCTTCAACGAAGTCGATGATTGGTCGGAGCAGGTTACCATTGCATCCTTCAAAATTGGTCTGCCGACCACCTCTTTGCTACACCAATCCCTAACTAAGAAGGAATCCAACACTATTGATGATCTCATGGCACATATTGAGAAATACGTGAAGGTGGAAGATGTGGTTTACTCTAATGCAAGGGACAACGATCGGGCATAGATAACCAAAGGAGCAAAAAATAGCGATACTCTAAAGAAGGGGAACAAGAACGAGGACAAGAATGGCTCCAAGACTGGGAACAAGGTTGATCCTTCCAAGGCGTTCCAGGTTGTTAACACAGTCTTCTAGGAACCCAGCTACAAGATCTTGAGCAAGATCAAAGATCAACCGTTCATCAAGTGGCCCAAGAAGATGGGTAGCGGCCTAACGAAAATAAATAATGCGCTGAGATGTGCATTTTATAAAGAGGGCGGCCACATGACTGAAAATTACAAGGCTCTGAAGTCACACTTGGAGAAGCTAGCCCAAGATGGGTACCTCAATGAGTATATAGAGAAGAAAGAAGATAAGGTCACAGCTAATGGCGAACAAAATCCAAAAATGTCCCTGACGATGATACGGGACATGAGTTTGCGATAATCCATGGGGCATCAGACCTTAAGCAAATCTAAAGGAATGCCGTTCGGATGGAGCTGAAAAAGGTTATTTTCGTCATGGAGGTGTTTCAGATTGAACATGCCAAAACCCAGGCTGGTAAGCCCCGACGACCAGAGGGCGTCGACTATAACAAGCATATTATTTTCACTGAGGAAGATTTGGTCGGAATGAGAGCCCCACATCACGACGCACTGGTGATTATCCTTAGAATTGCTAATTGGGATATTGACAAGTTGCTCGTGGACCAGGGGAGTTCGTCAGGAGTGATGTACATAGAGTTGTTCCACAAGCTGAAGCTGAATCTCGCCGATTTTAAGGAGGCCACAGTTTCGTTGGTTGGCTTCACAGGAAAAATCACAATGCCACTGGGAAATATAGTCTTGTCAGTTAGAGCAGGCAACATCTCAAAGATGATTGAGTTATTAGTGGTGGACATAGAGTCCTTATATCATGCCCTCTTGGGCAGAGGCTGGCTTCATGCCATGAGGGTCGTACTATCCACTTACCACCAAAAGTTAAAGTTATCACCAATCAGGTTATGGTCAAAATTCATGGCGACCATGCCACTACCAGTAAGTGTTCCATCGCGACCATCCACCCCAGGAAAGAGAAAAAGAAGGAACAAAAGGATGCTCAAGAGGAAGCTGAGGAGGGGGCTATACCCTCTAAATAGTAATTACGGTACGACCAACTAGGGGTGGAGGAGACCAGGGTACACTCCGCTGACAAGTTCATTGAAAGCCTGGAAGATGTTGGAGCCGATCACAACTTGCCAAAAAGGAAATATTTGATTGGATCCACACTTGTCGATCAAGAGAACAAAAAAACTGATTGCCTTTCTAAAAAGAAATCTAGATATATTTTCTTGGGAACCGTATGATTTTCCAGGGATTAATCCCAATGTAGCCTACCATCGCCTAGACATTGATACGACCTTCAAGTCAATCACTTAAAAGGTCCACCGAACAGCCGCTGAGAAGGCTAAAGCGGTGGAGAATGGAGTAAGGAAGCTACTGAATGCATGATCCATTAGGAAGGTTCAGTTCCCCAAATAGCTATCCAACCCAGTATTGGTATGTAAGATCAATGACAATTGGAGGGTTTGTATTAATTTCACAAATCTCAACAGAGCATGTCCCAAAGATAACTTCTCACTTACTAAAATCAATCATTTGGTTGATGCTACGACAACACATGAAATGATGAGTTTTCTAGACTCCTACTTAGGCTACCATCAAATTTTGTTGTTCGGCCCCGACCAGGATAAAACGTCCTTCATAACCCCCATTGGGTTATAATGCTTCAAGGTTGTGCCGTTTGGCTTAAATAATGCAGGGGCGACTTATCGGAGTCTGGACACCAAGATGTTCAAGAGACATATAATAGACACGATGGAGGTCTACATCGACGATATGCTAATCAAGAGCAAGGACAAGATGGAGGTCTACATATAATGGCAACCTACCTCGCCGTGGTAGGAGTACTTATGATAGGATTTGAGAAGGTTGAAATTCAATAGTTCCCCCGGGGGCAGAATAGTCACGCAAAAGCCTTAGCAGCCTTGAGCTCAGCAGTGGACTCTGACCTAAGGAGAAACATTTCGATAGAGTTCCTCACGCAACCAAGTATTGACCAGATAGTTGTAGCCGAGAAAGTCCTCCTCACGGAGAAGGCCCCCAGTTGGATGGATCCCATCATCCCCTATCTACGGAGCGACATACTTCCCTACGACAAGAGGTTGGCCCATCAAGTAAGGGTCAAGGTTGTCTATTTTTACCTCGCTCTAGGGGGAAGCTCTACAAGAAGTCATTCACAGGACCTTATCTTCAGTGCGCTCACCCACATGACACCGAGCAAGTACTTAATGATCTTCATGAGGGAATTTTTGGGAGTCACAAATAAGGGAGATCATTGGTCTTCCGAGTAATTAAGGAGGGTTACTGGTGGCCTCATATGCAAAAGGACACATGAGCTTACGTTCGCAAGTGTGAAAAATGTCAGAAGCACGCTCTTATGGTCCACCAGTTTGCTAGCGAACTAAAATCCCTTACATGCCCATGGTCATTCGCACAATGGGGACTAAATATTATGGGACCACTACCTACCACATTTAAAGATTGTAATTATCTGTTGGTTGACACAGATTACTTCACCAAATGGTTAAAGGCATAACCATTGACAAATATTCATGACTCAAATATGACCAGGTTCATCTGAAGGAGCATTATAACACGCTTTAGGATACTAAGGACTATTATTACCGACAACGGCACACAATTCGAAAGTAGCTTCGTTCAGGGTTTCTGTGATGATTATGGTATCAAGCACCACTTCAATTCTATTGGGTATCCCTAAAGTAACAGTCAGGTAGAGGCTTCCAATAAAATCATGCTTGATGGATTGAAAAAGAGGTTAGAAAGAGCCAAGGGTGCCTCGGTGGAAGAGCTCCCTCATGTTCTATGGGCTTATCGTACCACTCCCAGGAGACCAACTGGCTAAACACCCTTTGCACTCACTTATGGTATGAAAGCTATCATTTCGCTGGAAGTAGGTCTCCCTACTATGAGAACCACCTTGGTCGATCAAGGCCTTAATGATGATGCATTACGCACTGAACTTGACTTAACAGACGATCGAAGAGAGCTGACTATGATCAAGTTGGCTTCCTATCAACAACAACTGGCCAGGCAGTACAACAGGAGAGTCAATCTGAGAAATTTTTTGGTAGGAGACTATGTCCTACAAAAAGTCCTCGGTAGTGCCATAAAACCATCAGATGGCAAGATGGGAAGAACATTTTAGGCTGATAAGGGACGACCTTCAAGGAGCATATCACTTGGAAACCCTGGAGGGCAGGGAGATACCAAAAGCCTAGAACGTATCCAATCTCAAGAAGTTCTACTTTTAGTCTTCTTCATCTTTTGTTAGCACATTTAGTTTAAGAAAATTTTCATTTTCAAACTTATGTCTCTTCCTAGTTATTATTCAATGAATAAAGGCCAATTGGCCATCGCACGTTGATATTATATATTGGCTGCTTATTATTTCTTAATATCGTCTCGTTATTACCCTTTCCAAATGATAAATCCCTCATGCACAACAGAACTCTTGGGAATTACAACAAGTCGTTCAACTTGTTTCAATCAAGGAATCTCATGTGCCGAGCATGGTTAATAGTAACTATGACAAGTCAACAAAAGTGTGTCAATTACTACAACCCTCAGGTCTTTATTGCAAACACAATAGACCTCATGAGTTTCTCCGATAACAATAAAAGCCCTACAGGGGATCCTTAGGCAATAATGTCAACTCAGGTTGGTCGCTAACTTTATTTGTCACAAAAATCCTACTCGAGCGAATGGCCCATCGACCAGGTACATTCTCGCAATCATCTTACTTAGGCCTAAGGGAGTGTGACGACACAACCTAAAAGGTTAGGTAGATGGA